>CM062818.1:894737595-895096764 GCA_031772625.1 Pinus tabuliformis
TCACCTTCTCCTCTAATACTCTGTTTTGCCATCTGCCACTTGTTCCTTATCTCGTGTCATTGATGGGGAAACATTATGGCCCTCCTACGACGGGTCATCTCCTGTCGACATTAGCTCATTATCCAGGAGATTGATCTATAGATCCCCTTTGGTAACTTAGAGCTTTCATGCCTCAATGGCAAGTGTGATGCAGGAAAGTGTTCCCTCTACGGATAGAGGCAACCCCTCTAGCCCTAGAGTGGGTCTAGTAACAAACAAGGACAGGTCAACAATAGCTTTCATTAAACAGTCATAGTTGGAGGCCTACCTCAACTAGTGGTTGATGTAGTTCCTTGCGCTGCTCCAGCTTCCGCTTCCTTCTCCTAATGAGTAGTCAACCTGAAACAATGTAAATGAAATACAACAAGGCATGTAACTGGAACAACAATGATCTATTTACTCACAAAGTCAAGAAGTCATGAGCTATCAAGTAACATTACATACAAGACATAGGAAAACATCATTGTTTGCATTAATAATTGAAATAAGAGTAAGCTTACAACCAAAGTCTTGACGTCACAAGCCTTCTCAGAGGGATCTAGCCAGCATGTTCCTTAAGCATTCACTCTTTGAAGATGGATCTCCCAACATTCAAATCTCTCTCGCTCACAAGTTTTACACAATATTAAGGGAACTTCACAACCTTCCTCAAGCTATCAATAATCCCACACTGGTCACGCGCACACCAGCTATCTGCAAACTCAAAACACTAACATCACTACTCGACTAGTCAAATATCAGCAACCATTCCAAAAACTATCCAAAAAACTAGTAGCAAATAGCAATGGTGAGAGTTTAAATAGAGAATGAGTCTCCATGAAAGGTGGAAGAGTGAGCTATCTCCAAGGAACGTAGCACAAATGACGGAACAGCCTCGCCAGAGAAAGGAGGGCCAACACAAACTATGCCAACAACCAAGTCTAGAGTCATCTGGAAGGGCCGACTGTTGGAAAAAATTCACCCAATCTAGATCATTGCAGGTCCATAACTGATCTTCTGCACTGACATCGCTATTGAACAACGTAGCTAGTCAGGTCATCACTGAAGATTACAAGAGACCCTCGCGTTGGCACATAAATCGGACCATCACGGGAATCAGGTGTACTTCCACAATGGCAGTGCTTCTGGACTGCTCAGGATCACCCTTCAGCGCGTTTATTTAGCCAACAGACATGATGAGGCAGATACCTTTGGAAAAGTGGGCCATTTGGTAACATCAGAGAACATTTGTCTAATATGAGCATGTATGACTTGGACACATGACATAGTAGGAAGACTGGAGTGAAGACAGTGACAAATTACTGTGTAACAGATGCCCTCTAAAGTATGAAGCCCGAGAGAGTGGAAGGGGTGAAATGCTTTAACAAAACTGACTGAGCTGGAACATCATCTGGAAGAACCTGCATGCAAGTATAACTCATATCTCTGATAATGGAGTACATGTAGTCTATGCATGGGCGCAACCATCCAAAAGACATAAAAAATAGGTCTGTGATATGGATGCAACCATCCAGCTAATGAGACGATGATGATGATAAAGGTATGGTCGCAGCCATCCATGAAGACTCAGTATGGTCGTAGCCATTCATCAACGAGCCATGTAATCATAAACCAATCCACGTAGCCTGAACATATGTAATCTGAGTTCGGGGTCTTGAACCCATCCAATCATAGTACAGATTCTAAACATGTAATAGATGTCTGAGGTCGAGCATGATAGAAAATCGCTTGATTACCGGTCAATGATAAAAACCGTTAACAAGTGCGAGAGAAACCACCAATAAAGCCAATGGTTCTCAAGGTACTGTCTAGCACAATCCACGAAGTGTGAAAAAGGAGCTAAACTCGAACACTCATGGAATCACCCAATTGACGACCAATGTTGAAAGTCGACCGTCAGGTGCGAAGAACTTGCCATTGAGGCATGAAAGCTCTAAGGTACCAAAGGGGATCTCTAGATCAATCACCTGGATAATGAACTGATGTCGACAGGAGACGACCCGTCAGAGGAGGGCCATAATGTTTCCCCCATCAACAACACAAGATAAGGAACAAGTGGCAGATGGCAAAATAGAGTATCAAAGGAGAAGGCGAGGGTGTAAACTACAGAAATATTATACTCTGAACATGTCGGTGACACGACTCCGAAGTGGCAGCATTCAAATACCAAGGGATCAGAGGCATGATGGAAAAGGCATGAATCATATGGAATGGGGCTGAATGGTAACCTGAACCTATGGAAGGCCAAATGATGATGTGTGGGATGTCCCAACCCGACAAGAAGCAGAAGTGTCGATGTTAAAGAGTGAGTAGCTGCCATAGACAATCAATGATAAACCTGTTGTTGAGTCAACTAGTAACATTTTAACGTGCCCTAGGAAGGAGAAGCTCGATCTTGTCATGGTGATGAGTCCAATGTCATCAGGGTTTAACGAGTCCGACATAGGTAAAACTCAGAGTCTTTTTTATGTTTAGAGAGTTTGAAAAAGACACAAAAAAGAAAACTCCAAGGGGTCTTTTTCGTAGATTTTTGTCTCTCGAGCCAGAAAAAGTATAAAATGATACTCGAAAGAACCGTCCAATCATTATGATGAAGGAGTAATTTTCGTAACTAGTGACTTCAACCCGAAAAAGTAAAAAAGCGGTCAGAAGCACATCGTTTTGGAACCAATAACAGGCTTGAAACGACAAAGGCTCGGCAATCTTTTTGTGTTTAAACGGTCGGAAAAGAGCTTAAAGGCGACCGCCTCTATTTCTTTTTAACAAGTCAAGAGGAAAACTCGACTATCTTTTCATTTTTCGAGTCGGAAAAGAGCTTAAAGACGCCTTTTCCGGATCAAGTGCTCACGAAGCTAAGACAATTCCACTACCTGAAGCTCTGCACAAAGTACATCAAACGTAAACCCATTCGATATAAAATGAACTATATACATAGAAACATAGTTAAAAACCATATTTTTGACTCACCATGTGACAAAAAATGAGAAAAACCCACATTTACGAGATATAATTTTTTAAATTCCCAAAAATTACTATAAAAACGGGTAATCCATCCATTTTTACCATAGTTTATTGTTCATTACATTGTGGAGCACCAAAAATTTGGTGAGATAAATTCGGCTTTGTTCATCCATCATTCACCCTGAAAATTGTTCCAGGTAATTAGTCCTTGTCCTGTGCTTCAATTTCATACCTTTTTCACGCATTTTGAACGTTAAATGTGTAATTTGGGCGGTTTTTGGACTGAGCTCCGCCGCTCGGTCGTCGCGGGTATAGCCTTTGGGTCCGCGATGGCCGAAAAAATTGACACGTAGCACGCTCCGATCATTGCGAAAAGTGGTGTACTTCCGCGATGATCATGAAAAAAATGAACTAGAGACCTCGCGTCATCGCATCTGTTTTAAAAACAGATGCGATGACGACACAAACTTATGTTTTACGTAAATTACGCATTGAATTCGGTGAACGAAGTGCTAATTCGATTTTTCTGTCATGCAGGTGATAATGGCGTTTGTCTAGCAAGAGCGGATGCATGATGAAAATGAAATAGAAGCTTTTACCGATGTGGGGTGCTAAAATGCATTACGAGCATACAGGTTGCTCAAATTCTTCCTAACTCCACATCTCCGATCACAACCTAATTTTCTGGAGCTACTAATTTGGGCCTGGAATCCCACAGATGGGAAATTCATCATCCGAGGCCGGGATATTGAGTTTGACACTACAGACATATATTTTTTGACCAGGCTGTCCCGTCGAGGTGAGAGGCCCATTCTGGAGGGGCAGCGACCTGGGGGTGATTCCTTAGAGATGTTGATGGCTCAAGTGTGCCCACGGGCACGCAAGACGAGGAGTGGGAAGGTGGCAATCCCAACAGTGGACGACATAGTCCTTCGTGATATGCTTTTCATGGTGACACGGGCAGCGGGCTCACAAGCCCAACATGAGGCTTCGAAGACCCATCTCCGGCTAGCTCTCGAATGTCTCAACCCTATTACAGGGAAAAGTGTCTATATAGAACTGCTCTATCCCACTAAGGTGTGACAGCTGCCTTAGAAACAAACAGAGAAAAACTACTTTTGTTTTTCCTTTATGAATTATAGATAGAGAGGAACAAAAAGACCAACCTTTGTCTTGCGCTAATCCTTCGATTCGATCCCTCTCTTCTTTGATAGTCCTCAGCTACCTGCTCCCTTGCACGCCCAGCTTCAAAAAGTACCTGTAAGATCACAGAAGCATAGCACTATACAAAGACATGGATCTATATTCATAAACAACTTAGGATCAGATTTAAATTGACCATACAAATGTAACAAGCATCAATGATACAAAAGCATGGAGGAAAACTCAAATAGCTTTTATTGATAAACAAGAAAAGATCCAGGAGGAGTTACAACCAGTTGTTCTGACCCAGCATCAACCTCCCAGCAAAGAAGCCCCTCTTCACCTCAAACAAAGCATAGATCACCCAACAATTTGATGTTTGTCTCTAGAAACCAACATCAATTCCTTACAATATGCAAAATTCCAGCCTCTGGATCTCTGGGATGAGGGATCCATATATAGATATCTGTAAGGGGGATGAGTCAGCTTGTGATTTGATTAGTGTCTTCTCTCTGTCAGTTCTTGCTTCCACTTGGAGACTGAGGGCCTCTTACTCATCCTTGGTCGAATTCAGTGAGGCAAGTGTCACAGGAGAAGATTCTGGAAGCTTCCATTGCCTCTCCACCTCGCGGAATGACACTGCCATTTGTCATTTCTCGCCCATCGCACCCCATAGAAGGGACTTTTGAAATGCAACACACCCTCACAGTGTATTTAGGTGAGATGCAACGCACTTAGCCAATGGAGCAGCTGCAATGATCCTGTTTTGACCAATTCTGAGCAGTTTCTAGTGGAGAACTTCTGGGAGAAGCTGTAATCTGTTGACCTTGTTCCTTTAGGGGTTAGAAAAACACTTTTAGGGACTTAGGAGCCCTTGGTTTATGGACATTTCATGCTTGGAGTTGTAGGGCACAAAAATGTCTATAACAGTTGCCCCCTAAAGTATGAGGCTGTTAACCTTTTGGTGTCGAGTGAAATGCTTTATTATGAGGATCTAAAGTTCTTTCAATGCTGGGAGGAGACCTGTAATAAGACAATACAACACATTATCTTCATATTATTTTCATGATCTAGCTGAGGTGGGCATTCCCATGCTTAGCTTTATAAATTCATTTTCATGTACATAGGACAGACAATCGTCTGAGTGTAGACTGATGATTCTGATAGAGCCATCATCCTTTTGAGTGGATGATTATCTGTGCAGCAATGATGTACATTTAATGCCTTTATTTTCCCTGAATATATATCGCAGCCCAAATGGATGAAACTAGATTCGGGGTCTTCAATCTCGTCCGATCTTCACTCGAAGTACAAGTCGATCCATGTGAGAAATGTTCTGAAGTCGAACATGGAAAGACATCGCTTGATTACCAGTCAATGATGTAAAATGTTAACAAGCGTGAGAGGAATCACCGATAATGATAATGACCCTCAAGGTACTGCAGTACAATTCACGTGGTGTGAATAAAGGACTTGGCATCGAGCACCACGCATAATCTTTCGGTCGAAGGCCATTGATGTAAACCTGTCGCCGAAAGTGAGAAACTTGCCATTGAGGTATGCAAGCTTCAAAGTACTGAATGGGGTGTTCCTAGATCAAATTCTTGGATAATGAGCTGATGTCGACAAGAAGTAATCCATCACAGGAGGGCCTTAATGAATCCCACATCAATGACATGGAACGGAGCAAATGATTTTGATGGAGGTGAAAACGATCTGGTGATATAAGGTTCAGGGTGGCGGTCATGAAAGAATGGAGTATAATGTATGGTAGTGGGTGAGACACAGGTGACTTCTCTTGAACATATCGGTGACACTGATGTGATGGATTGGTAGCATTAACCCCAAATGTGGATGGTATGGCGTGACCATGGTGATGTGACCGGTGAATGAAACAACCCAACCCGACTCAGACACGGAGTGGAAGTGTCATGTTCAAGAGCGACTTGCTACCAACAAAGTTTCTTTGAGTTTTCTTCCCAATTTTTCCCCATTTATTGCTGACCAGTACCTCTTTATTTTTGTCAAGCTTGAGGAGGATAACATATGCTTGTTCTATAATTTGCCCTTCGGGCAAACCCATCGCTATGTTTTAACGAGCCTAGCGATAGTGAAACTCGTTCTCGTCTAAAGACAAGTTTGTCGCTATTAATCTTTTTAACGAGTTTAACGACAAAGATAACTCGGTCCTTTTCAATTTTAGAGAGTCTGAAAAGGAGTAACTCCAAAATTCCTTTTTCGTCATCTAATCCCTTAAGTCCGAAAAAGTATAAAACAATACAGAAGGGATGAATTTTCGATACTTTTAACGAGCCGAACAAAACAAGCGCTCGATCTTTTTGTGTAATAATCCCTCAGGTCCAAAAAGATTAAAATCTAGAGGAGGGATAGCACTTCCTGTCCCTTTAACGAGCTGGAGAGGCCAATGGCTCGGCAATCTTTTCATATTTTACAAGTCAGTTGAAAAGAGCTTAAAGGAGACTCGTCTTTTGAGGAACGAGTGATAAAACGGGTAGCAGCTGATTCCAGGTAAGGTTTGGAATTTTCCAATCACAGCAGTGTCACAAGGATGGCTAGTGAAATCACTCTTCGCAGCTGTTCCTCAAAATGGGTAAACAATCAAATGGAGGTGAATGATCGGCCAATGAAAAAGTGGAGGTGACGGTGCAAACATGACCAAGGCTTTAATGGCTGAATTACTACATTCACGATGGTTATTTACCGGGGAATAGTTCATTTTTTAATGAGCTTAAATGCAGGTGGAAACATTTGCTCATGTCTTATGTTTATTTTTTAACGAGCTTGAACTATGTGCTAAAACTGCTCGATTAATCTAGTCGTGTGATAAGAATGTCTCATAAAAACGGCAATTTTTAGAGATTTGCCCCACATCCTTTCTTTATGCAAGTTAGGAAACGACTAATCCTACGAGTTTAAAGGGTTAGAGGACCTACAAATTTAAAAAATAAAAATAGTCGTTCTTCGCTTGCACTCCAAAAGGTTTGCATGCCCCCAGGTATAAAATAGAGTTTCAAGGTCACCCTCTATTCGAGCTAACAAACATTTGTTCTATCAGGAAGGGTATACCTCTTTCAGGCTACCCAAAGATTGTTCTATTTAGCTCGTAAACAAAACACTTCTCCGGCGATGTCTACCGAAATAAACAAAGGTGAGCGGCGATGCCCGCCAACTCACATAACTTTGACAAGAGAATCTTGTTCTAGAATAACCCCCTCTTCCAATCACGGATGGGGGTACAGACTAGTCATATTCTCTCGTGGAAACCTACCCTATACCCAAAGTTTTCCTGCCGAAGCAAGCCAGGGTGCATGCCCCCTGGGTTTCAGTCATGTCCCCCAAATCACTCGCGCTCATCGGGTGGACGGACTGGAGATTGAGACATTTCTTGCGTGAAAAGACCATTCAGAGATGGTATATGACTATTTGCTCTGTATGATATGGGAAGTGAAAGTTGGTCTACGAGCTTGACCACTCTTCCTTCGTGCGGAAAACACATTACTCTAAAGAGTGAGGAGACAATTGCTCCCATGCAATAAATATAGTCTCGTCCAAGGAGTAGGTTGTAATCCAGGGGTCCTTGAACTACCATTACGTTCATGTGAACGGTTTTCCCTCTCAATGTTATGGGCACATTGGGAAGGATCCCTAACGGTCGACTGGTTCCTTTATCGAAGCCTGTCAGATTTCTCATCTCAGGCAAAAGCGATGGTGAACCAAGCGCTTTCCAAGCAGTTGAGGAAAGGATACTCACATAAGCCCCTTCATCTATGATGGTACCAACCATAACCATTCTATATATTTGAACAATAATTCGGAATGGTATACTAGCTGGTAAACAGGGTCTGACTAGTTGATTCTAGTCGAAGGAGACAACTAGGTCACTTGGAGGTGGGACCGAATAGACGGTCGGGTATGACTCTGACGAACTTCCTTCCTACAGTAAAGGAATGGGTAAATTTCCCCCATGTTCGTTGGAGTCTGTGCTTATGAAGAGAATTTGGACAATGTCATCCCTTTTCTCTTCAGTGACTGTATCATCTGAAGATGGAACCTCTGAAGGCAAGACCGGGTCAACTGCCGCCTCGACCTTTTGACTTTCGTCTGGTATGGATTCAGATGGTTTATCTTCAATGATAGATGCTTCAGCCGACCACCTGAGCGGGCCAACCGGATTTTCAACTGGTGACGGACTCGGCAAGAGTTTTTTATATCCAGGAGGAAGTCGTAACGGTGAAACCGGACGATCATCCAAAACTCTTTTAGCTTCATCTAAGAAGGGACAACGGTGGATGGTGTGATCGCCTTCGCACAGTTTACAAGGAAATCTATATTTTCCTTTTTGTCCTGGGGCTTCACTTTCACTAGTTGACGGTGTGTTTTCAACATGATCATCAGAGGTTGACGACACCGGGTTGTGCAAACGGGGAGACCAGTCCCTTAAGATCCGAGGGATGCAAGGACAATCTCTGTGATAGTGGTCTCCCTTGCAAATGACACATGGCGATTTAGGCCTGGTCGGTGCAGTGTGTGGATTTTCGTTAGACGACACTCGTTTGCCCCCATTCGCTTTTGGCTCCTTCTTCTTCTTCTCTTTCTTCTTCTTTTCCTTCTTCTCCTTAGGCACTTGACTTTTGGCTTTACCAGCCCCATCAAGCGAAGAGGAAGGAGGAGAGGAAGAATTAGAGGAAGTAGAAGGTTGGTGGGTAACTCTGGACTCGTCTATTTGCTTATTCGATTGTTCAGGAATTGCGGTGTTCTGAACGACAGAGGTTGAGAAGAGCCATACAGGCAAACCAATTGTCAGTCCTGGAAGCGACAATGTGGCCATATGGGGTGCACCAACATCTCCCCAAGAGGAGAAGGGACTAGGATTTCCTCCAAGGGAAATTCCTTGGTTGGTGGACTCCATTTTCTCAACCCAAGATCAACGTAGGAAAGGGGTAATGAATATTCCATTTAAAATAAATTTTAGACAATTTTGACACAACTTGTTTTTTCAGTTTTTAAGAGTCGAGAAAAAACAAAAGATGACTCTAGTCTCCTTCGATTTTTAATGAGCCTGAAGTGACAAGTGCTCAGATGGACCTTTTCCGTTAAGGAGTCTGAAAAGGAACGAAAGGGACTGCTCTGGAAGTTAGGTAGAGGGAGTACCAAACCAATCGCAAAACTGCAGAATACTTTTTACGATACGGCAGTCAATCTTCCCGAATGTTGTGTTCAGTGCATTGTGATCGATAGGGCGGTAGACACGGCTTCCTATGGATAAAGGATTTAAGCCTATAGGGGTCTCCCAAAATATACTCGACGGTACGTGGGAGCACAAGTCCGTACTGGCACTTATCGTCTCAAAGTGGAGGAATCACCCAACCATCAGTGAGAACAACAGTTACCAGGCTTTATGACGCCGGAATACGTCTCTAGCCTAGACCTCTAAATGTTGTGCATTAAGTTCCAAAGCGTTGTTAGATTCATTGAATTTATTTTAAGTTGATCTTGCTTATGAATTTTGCCTTTCGGGTTCACCATGAGATGTAGATGTAATTCCTAAAATGCAATCTAAAGATGATAAACAAACTTTTTATCTCTTTTATGCAATGAAAATCCTAGCTACTAGGGAAAAGAAAGATAGAACCTTTTCACAAAGAGCAAAGAGCACACTGTAAATGCACTTTCCTAAATCAAGCCAAACAGACTGTCTATATGCAAATGCACATGCATGTATTTGTTTTCGACTTTCTTAATATATAGATGCTTAAAAAGAAATTTGATGTACAAATATGAATTTCTTTTCAAGTGAAAAATACAAACAAGCTTCTTTTCGAAATAAAAAAATGGAGACGATTACAACACCTTACGATTTTGAAATGAATACTTGTTCTTGACACTAGAAAATTACAAATTCAGACCAAAAGCAATAGTAACAGGATAATCGACCATCAACAGCAATCAAACTCTTTCCTACGATTGAAATCAACACTTGCGACAGATTCAAATCAAAGGATGATAGTACGACTATGCTACTTTTGCAAAGGAGAACTGTAAATGACTAAACAAACACACAAAAACATCTACAGTTCTTTTTTACAAAGGAGGCGGAATAACAGTAAGGAAAAGGAGTTGTAACAGACATATACTGATCACAGGCAGCAAAATTCAGGAATATAACTAGAAAGAATGAATCACAGAAGCCACAGCTGCACAGAGCTAGTCTGATCAGTGCACCTGTAACATAGAGAATCTGAAATGCAGCGCAGGTTGTCCACTCGGGAAGTGCGCTGAAATTCAGAATCTCTGAACAGTACCTGTGCTAGGCCAGAAACGAGACTCTGTCCGGGTTCCGGGTCACAGTTTGCAGTTCAGTTCTTGGTTTTTGGTCGAGTAAAAAGCAATCAATAACGCAACAATCAGGGGTAGATCTAAGGAGGATCTAAGAGCTATCACAAGGGAAATCAGATAGTTTGTGAATCAGTTGTTTAAATCATAAACAGATCCAGTAGATGGATTGAAGTAGCAGTTATCTACTTTGCATTTGTTATGGCAAATGCAGTTTGAATGCTACTTGTAAGTTTATGAAACAAACAACAAAGAATGATAAACAAACAAACTAATTAGCTCCCCAGCGGAGTCGCCATTTTGTTACAGGGAAAAGTGTCTATATAGAACTGCTCTATCCCACTAAGGTGTGACAGCTGCCTTAGAAACAAACAGAGAAAAACTACTTTTGTTTTTCCTTTATGAATTATAGATAGAGAGGAACAGAAAGACCAACCTCTGTCTTGCGCTAATCCTTCGATTCGATCCCTCTCTTCTTTGATAGTCCTCAGCTACCTGCTCCCTTGCACGCCCAGCTTCACAAAGTACCTGTAAGATCACAGAAGCATAGCACTATACAAATACATGGATCTATATTCATAAACAACTTAGGATCATATTTAAATTGACCATACAAATGTAACAAGCATCAATGATACAAAAGCATGGAGGAAAACTCAAATAGCTTTTATTGATAAACAAGAAAAGATCCAAGAGGAGTTACAACCAGTTGTTCTGACCTAGCATCAACCTCCCAGCAAAGAAGCCCCTCTTCACCTCAAACAAAGCATAGATCACCCAACAATCTGATGTTTGTCTCTAGAAACCAACAACAATTCCTTACAATATGCAAAATTCCAGCCTCTGGATCTCTGGGATGAGGGATCCATATATAGATATCTGTAAGGGGGATGAGTCAGCTTGTGATTTGATTAGTGTCTTCTCTTTGTTAGTTCTTGCTTCCACTTGGAGACTGAGGGCCTCTTACTCATCCTTGGTCGAATTCAGTGAGGCAAGTGTCACAGGAGAAGATTCTGGAAGCTTCCATTGCCTCTCCACCTCATGGAATGACACTGCCATTTGTCATTTCTCGCCCATCGCACCCCACAGAAGGGACTTTTGAAATACAATGCACCCTCACAGTGTATTTAGGTGAGATGCAACACACTTAGCCAATGGAGCAGCTGCAATGATCCTGTTTTGACCAATTCTGAGCAGTTTCTGGTGGAGAACTTCTAGGAGAAGCTGTAATCTGTTGACCTTGTTCCTTTAGGGGTTAGAACAACACTTTTAGGGACTTAGGAGCCCTTGGTTTATGGACATTTCATGCTTGGAGTTGTAGGGCACAAAAATGTCTATAACAAACCCAACCATGTTTAATTGGGCAGAAACGTTGACGGCAAACATGAAGAGGCAACTCACCAACTACTATCAAGGGGAGACGAAGCAGTTCGGTTATGGATCCATCTTAGTCCCGCTCATGCTGGAGTGGGTGCCAGCACTGCAGTTACAGGACATGGATTTGGATTTGCCCAGACCACGTGAGACTAGGGCCACACGATGGGCACACGTTATGCCACGAGGAGGTGGTAGACGACTAGTGGCGTGGGGGACATTGTTCCGAGAGTGGCAGGAGTGCCAGAAAATCTTCGTGGAGGATTGTCCATATGCCGGCATGAACTTCTGCAGAGATCCTGACATGCAGCTACCCGCTGGAGAGTAGTGGGATGGTGGTGGTAAGACACTTAATCACACATTTTTTATTTTTATGATGTCTTTTATTTTTCGTGTATATGTCCTAATGACGAACGCTATGGTATGCAGATGTAGGACTAGTGAGACCCATCGGGCTAGCTCCCGAGGCGCGAAGGGATGCGCAGGGCATTGCAGCACTAGCCTTGGCTCCTCCGATTGATCATACAGTCGAGACAGTGGCCTAGAACCTTGAGGGCGTAACAGCAGGGATTCCAGATTACATGGGGATCGAGGAGGTCCCCATAGCATTCCAAATCCACATAGTAGGAGTGGAACCCAGGGTGCACCACCTGTTGAGGCAAGTGGCACAGGCGGTGGTATGCTATAGGGAGCATAACCCACCGCAGTAGACACCTAGGTTTTTATTTCCTGTTGGTGATTTTTTGAGAGACATGTGTCTCAGATGTATGGAGAACACAGACTCTATTTGGACATGTACACTTATTTTTTGAGTGCCTTGGTGCACCACACGAGATATATATACATATTCCTATGGTTTATTATTGTGTTTTACATGCTTCTTGTATGCTGTTTTGATTACATGTTATGCAAATGTCTGTCTAATACATGATTAGCCAATGCATCAGTTAACGTGTTTAATCATCGTGGAATATGTTGATATGTAATGAAATCAAAATTCCTTTCTAACAATCTAACACGTAAATACAACCTTAAAATACGATGGTTTCTGATGGATATCGCCCATTGAGCTGGTGGAAGACAAGCTGAGAGTCCAGGTTCACAACCAATGTACGAATACCGAGATTAATTGCCTCGGCCAGTAACTCAATCACAACACTATATTCAACGACATTGTTTGTGGTCCAACCTAAACAAACACCTTGAAGGTCTATCAACTCGCCATGAGGATCGTAGATCACCCACGCAGCAGAGGACAAGTTGCGAGTACTGCGGCAGGCACCATCAGCGAAACCAACGTAAGGTGCACCAGACATCTGCACAAGAAGCAAAAGACACAATAAGCGGCAATCACGCCTTCACACCAAGCCAAAAAACATGAAAACACACAACAACACACCTGCTAAAACACACATATGTACAAACCAAAGTGCATGAAATTCATGCATAATACTTTTTCAAGTAAAGCCCATTTTGGGGCTTATCGAGAGGATTCCCTTCATAATCAATTAGCTCGTAGGCCCCTTTCTGCAAAACTCTCTTTACAATATAAGGTCCGTGCCACATGGGCTTGAATTTGCCTACCCCCAGCTTATCATTCGCTTGATCGTAGAGTAGGACTAAATCTCCCTCAACAAAAGAACTAGGATGGACAGTATGATCGAAGTGAGTTTTCACTCTCTTCTTCTGTGCTTCGATAGCTAGAGAGGCTAGGTGACAGGTCTCGTCTAGCCATTCTAGGTAAAGGAGGAGTTCTTCTACTGGAGTAGTGTCGGGGAGTAATTCGACAGCTAATTTCAAAGAAGGGATCTCGCACTCGATGGGAAGGGTAGCCTCTAGTCCGTAAACTAATTGAAATGGAGTGAAACCGGTGGCATCCTTCATAGAGGTTCGGTAGGCCCACAAGGCGGAGAACAACATCAAGTGCCAGTTAGACTTGTTTATGCCAACGGTACATTGAAGCATCATAACTAGACATATGACCACCATCGTAACTAGACATATGACCACCACAGGTGCCAGAATGGCAGTCATTCAAAACTCGCTCAGCCTCCTCGAATGTTAGGCATCGGCGGAGAACAGAGTCAGCACCGAGACGGTACAGGGTGTCCCCAATGATACGATAGGGCTGAGACTGAAGACGAATCCATCACCGAGCGTCCTTAGACACATCGAGATGAAAAGAGGACGTCTGTAGAAAGACAATGATATCCCCTTACCAGGGATCGAAGGTGCTAATTAGGAAAAAAAATTCGTCTGGGTATGATCCTCTAACCAAGAGGGCGCAGTAGGAGATGGCAACAAGCAAATTAACACAGCAAAGACAAGGGATTTCTTAGAATTTGCGGTGGTGAATTCCAAGTCGAACTCTTGGAGGATAACGATCCACTTTGAGTACTTTCCCCCCAGCAACTGACGTGATAGAATGTACGTCATCGGGTTGCAATCAGAAACCACTATCATAGTATGCAACAAGATATAATGGTGGAAACATTAGACGTCACAAACGGCGGCCAATGCCAACTTCCCGATGTAAGCGTATCGAGTTTCCGTATCTAGAAGATTGCAGCTAAGATAATATGTGACATGCTCAGTGTCATCGTCATCATCTTCAATGAGAACCATGCCGATAGTGGTATCGGCGGTGGCCAAATACAGAGTGTAGTCATGATGATAATTCGGAGGACGCAACAATGGAGCTGAAACAAGGAGAACCTTGAGACGCTCAAAGAACTCTTGAGCAGCGGCATCCCACTGAAAAGTGGTATCTCATTTTAATAACCGCGTGAAACCTTTAGCCACTTCGACATAGTTGGGGATGAATCGTCTTAAAAAATTCGCTTTGCCTTGTAAACTCTACAATTGCTGCAAAGAAGCGAGGGGAGGAAGATTCATAATAGCCTTGACTTTAAGGGGATCCAAATGGATGCCCTCTCGGGAGACGATAAACCCAAGAAGTCTACCTGACTCAACATAGAAGATACACTTATGAGTATTAATCCTGATGTGGTAATGTCGACAGTAGAGAAATATTTCGCGAAGATGAGTGGGGTGGTCCTGACGTTTAACTGAATGAGCTGGTAGATCATCCAGGTACGGTTGCACAATGTGTCGAATATCATGAAATGAATAAGACATTGTGCGTTGGAAGGTGGTGGGCTCCAGTATTGTAGCAATAATGCTACAACTCTTGGAGCTTCCTTCTTTAGTTTTATCAACCCTGTAGTTCGTAACAAACTTGGAAGCGACGGTGCTGTATGCACAAGTACTAGCTCTTGCCGCAGCTGTCACTTGGTCAGCTGGCACAAGTCCTCTAGGGGCTCAAGCCAACTTCTATGAGCTCTTAGAAGAAGCTTTTTAACTGATGGACGAAAGCTAATCTCAAAAGAAGCTAATCTATTTGCAGAAAGGAACTGAAAGCCAATAAGAAACGCAAACCCTAGCAAACCCTAATTCTACCAGCTAGTCTTACTGATGCAGAGATGGGGATGCAAACTACTGAAAGAGATGCCATTACTTCTATGAAGGTGAAATGCATGTGTCTAGACTACCTCTATCTGAAGAAAACATCTTTTTGTATTTTTGTTTCAATTATTAGAATTATCATGCATGTGATTTTTAACTAGCTTTTTACTGTGCAGAGGTGGATCAAGGAGGAGGAAGGCTTGAAAAAGGTTGGGAAAGTTCAGAGAGGGTCTAAGGGGTCCCTAACACCCTTCCAGAGAGTTTCACAAAGTTTGGCTACCAAGAGACCGCGTTTATGAGCTTCTACAGGAAGTCTGCAGGGGTTCTACAGGATGTTTAAGAACTTCTACAGGATGTTCAGTAATTCCTACAGGATGTTCTACAATCGGATTTTTGGGTGATGGGTGAGTGGAAGAGGCTGCATGGGTGGATAGGGAGGTAGGAGAGGGGTTTGTAATGACTTAGTGACAGAGAGATGAGATGATGAGGGGGTGTGCTAAGCTAGTTTGTCTAAAGGAGGGTAGAGGGAATGGAAGGACGAAAAGGTAGGATAACTTGGGTAGTAGAGTAGCTTAGAGACAAGGGGTCTAATTGGGAGGTGAGTAGTTGGCCTAGGCAAGGCTTAGAAGGATGAGAAGGTGAGGGAGTAGCACTGCACAGTGTAAACTGAACCAAATCATCCACGTCCTGCACATAATCAAAACATTCTTAACTGTTTAATGGAACCAATGAACAACAACGTTATTTCTAAGGAAAACCATGTATGGTACTGAAGCAAAGAAACATTCCAAGAGGTCTGAACGCATGGGCAACTTCTACAAACGAAAATATTGCACCACAGATTGCATGGATTCGTAAACCAATGTTTTTGGTGGGTAGCACTGTCTGCAATTCCAGCCCCTAGAAAGAGGTGAAAATGAGTGTGCAAGCAACCCTTTTCTGGAACTTTTATCAACTCCAATCTCTTCACTTTATTCTAAATAGCTGAAGCAACTCTATCTTCTAACAATGACCTACTTAACCACACCAAGAAATCTAACTCAACAAACTGCGTTTAAAATGCATGTAAATAAAAACCATAATGCTGAAAGAAAAGATAACAATACAGAAGAAGGAGGCCTTAGGCTCTCAGGTTGGGCCCAACCCCGAGAGCTATGGCTCCTTTAAAAGCTCATAACTGAGATCAAATCTGACTGCTTTCCATTAAAAAATAATAATCATAAGTCAAAGAGCATGTCAATAATGGCTACAAAAGAGCAAAACTAAGCTAGCAGCTCGTAGTGCAGGATGTGCAACAATGTTCCAAAAGTCCTTTTCGAAGGCTAAAGCCTTATCATTTATACATCACGAGGCCCCAAGCTGGCCTCCTAAATCAGTGGGACTTGGCTGACCAAACTAGGAGTGAGCTACTGCTTCCTCAAAATCCGTTTGGCTGTCTTTTAATCCGGTTGTGGTGGCTGCTGGAGCTCGGAGTTGGGGGTGAAGATCCTGAGGAAGGCCATTTAATGCTGTGGACAACCCTCCTACGAATCCTCAACCCCATCTTGGCTGTCTCTTGGTCCTTATCTGCTCAGTTTTGTTCCAATCATGTGTCAAAAAACCTGAAATGAGCACGTGTTAGCCACCTAGGTATAGTGACTGCCCTTATTCGTACAAATGACATAAACATACTAAAAAATGATGCATAAGTTATGAAAAATGAAGGATTGAGCAAAGGTAGTTAGGCCAAATGAGCCCAAAATGTTACCAAATTTGGGGCTCATCATCACCCCCCAGCTAAAATGATTGCTCATCCCTGAGCAACTAATCCATCTCCTCGTCCTTCATTGCTTTCACCGCCACCCTCACATCCCAGGCTTCCGAAGTGGTCTCCTCCTCACTGGCATGGAACCCAGCCTTCCTTTCCACCTCTGCCCACTGCTTATGCTCTTCTTTTTCTGTGCTTCCTTCCATCAATCCTAACAGCAGAGGTGGGCTTAGCTTGAGGCCAATCCAGTTGGCTTGGAGGTTCTGTATGGATTTCTTGTAGAGGGGCACCCATGCTAGAGCTTCCCTCATTCGAGTTGGAGTATGATATTCTCTGATTTTAAGGTTGTGGGACAATGTGTTCCATCGGCGGGTGCAAGCATGAACACAGTTGTCCCCTAATAGTCGCTCCATATCCTCGAAATGTGCTATGGCCTGTGCCTGCTGATCCATGTATTTCAATAAAGTTTGAGGGTTGGTGGCTAAGTGTTGGTGGGCCGATATCAATGCAGTGGGATCCCCTGGCTCTGCTCTAATCAACAGTGGCTCATGTAATTCTCGGTCCATGACCTCTTTGACTTCTGCTGCCCTCTTTTCTTCATGGTTCAACCATGAGGCAAATGCCATCAACTGCATATCCCCTACAACTGTGTTGGGATCCCATGTAGTCACGTTAGGAAGGGCCAAATTATGGAGATAGAACTCCGAGAGTTTGGCCTTATCCTCTGATGAACTGCTATTGCATAACGTTGTGAACTGTTGGGGGTCTTGGAGTTGGGAGATACCCCTCTGTGCCAATGCATTAATCTGATATTGCAGCCACTGGTCTCGTAGGTACAGGCCATAGGATTTGGCCGGCTGTCTGCATTGTAGAGCATCCATGGCCCAACTGGCCATGCAAGCCAGTTGTGCCTCTTTTTGCTGCAACTTCTGTTTGAGAGCTTGTATCTCGATTTGTGCTTGTAGTTCCCTTTCCTGTAGATGCGAGGTTGGCTCCCCAAGACCAACTTGCAGTCCTTCTCTGCCTTGATGTTCTGCTGTAGTGTCCCCTAAGGATGTGCCCTTTTCCTTCTTCAGTTTCTATAGCTGCAGTTTAAGTTTCTCGTTCTCTTCCTGTAGGAATACCCATTGGCAGTTTGCCACGTGTTTAGCCATAGCTAATTCTTTTCTTGCCTCCTTGAGTTGTTCCTCCAAGGGGCCTATATCTGCCACTCCTTTTGATTTAGCTATTTTCATCCACGTGTGGGTTCTCACCCTTTCTTCCTCCAATGCAAAGAAAAGCAGCACTGTGAATTTTTGTGGAATAATTTTTCCAGCCTCCAAAAAGTTATAGTATGAGCTCAAGCTTGGCTGGGGACTAGGTTCCGGAATATGCTCTTTCTCTTCTTCCCTCGGTGGCTCTACTTCGTCTTCCCTAAGTGGTGATGAGGGTGCCTCTCCCTCCATCCTCTCTGTCTCCTTAAGCCGGGCCAAGGTTTCCTGTAGAGCGGCCTCAACATCCTGTAGCCGGGCTTTTGAAGCCAACCTGTCCATTCTCTCCTTCCAAGTAGTTGTCTTCGGGCTCCCCCGCTCATAAGTGACTGATATTTTTGAGGGGGACCTCTCCCTTGGCGAGGTAGGGGTATCTTCTATAGTAATTGGGCTGCTGGATGGAGGTTGTGGCCTGCCTGTTTTGATTCTCACACTTCTCCTGGCTTTGAAATACAGAGGGATCTCCCTCTTTCGTTTTTCCTTCGGCTTAGGAGGTGTACTAAGGGCGGCCAGCACGGCTGCTGCCTCCCTTGCAAGAATTTCGGCTCTCTTCTCCTTTGGTTTTCCTTTCTCAGGGCTTCCTGTAGAAGGCCCTGTATCAACTGATTTCTGGCTTCCTGTAGCAGCCGTTTTTGGTTTTCCTGTAGAAACAGGTGGCACCGTTTTATCCTGTTTGACTGAGGGTGCTTTGCCTTTTCACTTGGTTGAGGCTGCTTTCGAGGTGCCTTTACTGACGTGGACTGGTTCAGTTCTTTCCATCCTACTCTGTAGCCTTTTCTCTCTGGGTGTCAATGTGGATTTGTCACCCTCCTTTTCGGCAACCTGGGGTTTCTCTTGCCTCCCCTTTTGTTCTTTCTTTGGTGCTTTGGCCGCGGGTTCTTGGCCTTTCCCTTTCTTCTCTGTGTGTATTGGCTCCTTCTCCTCACTGCTGGAGGAGGTGAGCTCCTCGGTCAACATCTTGATATCACCATCCTTAGTCAGATTTCGGAAGGCTTCCCACGAGAGAGGGACTGTGTAGGTGTGGAGTGCATCCTCCACGAGGAGCTTAATGAGCCCATGATGGGCTACCTGGTCTGGCGTGCCCTCTTTTAATTTGGTGGCACATTCAGTCATAGACTGCAGGAGGAAGTAAGGAATACTTAGCTTGTTTTCTGAAGGTAGGTCCATTTGGTGCCTCAATTCTGTGAGTAGCCGGAAATGGTACCCATATACAATGCTGAATCGTCCTTCGCACGTGATGTATTTCATAATTTGGAGGCTGACCTCACTCCAAAGTGGCTGTAGGCTAGCTCTGCGAACCCCGTTCTTATCCTCTGAGAATTGCTCCTCCGGTGGGAAGAACTCCTTTTTAGCCTTTTGGCCTAATTTCCTCTCCTCCTTGTCCCACGGTACCCCCATTGGGAGGTCAGTGACTCTGCTGATGAACTGTGGGGTGAGTCTGAGATTCAAACCCCTGAAATTAACAACGGCCAGCGTTTTTGATTTTGGCTTCAAAGCTCGCAGGAACTCCTCTGCCACCTCATCATCATAGCCTTGAAGCTTGTCGCAGAACGACATCCATCGTGCGCGAGTGAACAATTCTACCACCTCCGGGTTCTCCCGTAGTTTCTTTGAGTCTGTCGGTTCCTTTCTGATGAATCCGCCCGGCATGGTGAAAGCCTGCTATGTTAGCCGGAGGTGGCGGGTGCGTATCAAAAGATGGCCTTTCGGATTTCTTTGGGACAGAGCGTAGAACTACGCCTCTGTTACGCACACAATTCGTGAATGCTTGACTATCTACAGATGAGCCTTGACAGGGGCTCAATTACAAACCACATCCTGTAGAAAACCCCGCATATACTTCGACGACAACTTTCATGCAAAAGGAAGACGACGCTTGCAATTTTACGCTCAGACTGTAGTTTTACATTTTTGAGGACGTCGACTTCGCCACCCTTCAAACCAATTGCATGGGAGGAACAGGTTCAGGCTTACCTTTTCCAATTCGCCACCTTTGACGTGAATAGATCAACTTTCCTCCGTAGCGGCGAGCTTCCTGTAGAAGTCGCGCACAGGTTCCGGAGAGCACGTCAGTGGTTCTGCTCCTTCTGTGCCACCACCAGACGTCTGAACGAGCCGAGGACTTGGAGTAACGAGCTTCAGAGAAATTCGGACGCTACTCGACTGCAAAACGGCTGGTGATAAATGAGTGGAGTGATGATCTAGCGGTGGATTTGAATCCTGGCCAAACTCGTGGCGCGGGGGTGAGCTGTCCCTGCCGGACCGTTGGACGACGTCACCTACTCATTTCACTGCAAGTCTCCCTGACTGCCGCATCATTCCCTGCAGATCTGCCGCCGCCATTTCCGTTAAATCGCCGCTTCTCCCCGACTGGACGCTTCTCACGTGTCCATTACCCGTTTTGCTTGCCACGACCACCACTTTCCAAATCTGACTAGACCATCTGACTGGTCGTGGTGGCCAGTTGAATGGCTACCCGACTGCTCAACCCGTTCATTTCCACACTTGCAAACATTTTAGAGTATTATTCATGTAATTTGACGAAAAAAAGGGTGAGGCACTTACCTGTGCGGCCGCGACATTATTTTCAGGTTTTGGGACGAGGGTGATTGGATTTGCTGGTTGCTGCTTCATACACAGGCACGGGGGTCCCTCCTTGCAGACTGCTGCTGATTACGAAGCTTGTTACTTGGCTGCGGGTGGTGCATGTGCCCGCTCTATGTGTTGCAGGCGCCTTGATGGTGTACACTCTAGCTGGATGAACTGCTACGGGATTCCTGTAGGATGTCCTGTAGCAGTTTTTCCTCCTCGGGTGCATGCTGAGACAGTGGAGACGGTGGCATCACGGTTACGATCGCAGGACCCTCGGATGGCTTTGATAAGTAGTGCATGGTGTCTCTGCAACCTTTTTTCCATTTGAGAATCGCTTCCTCTAATAATTCAATGTTCTGTTTTGACTGTGCAGGTATTTCCATTGCATGGCAACTGGGGTGGTAGAAGGAGGCGACAACAGTGCGTGATGGAGAAAACATTAGCTTGCATGCCTCCGTGTCGGACCTCGGGCGTTAGATCTCCCCACACAGTCAGTTCTGGGCCGTCCAAAGCTTCTACAGGAAGTTTCCTGTAGAAATACAGAACTTCCTGTAGAAAGTCCTGTAGCTTCCTGTAGAAGGCTAAACTGTGATCAAATCATGCCCAGACCTTGGAAGAGATGAGTGTTTCCGGAGGGAGTGCTGGTGAGGTCACCTGGTAGCATAGTAGGGACCCTTGTCTTTGAGTTGAGGGGCCTCTTTTCCTGCATGGAATACCTGCAACCTGCATGCATTGCCACATTGTGAACTTGCTTTCCCTATTTTTTTGTTTGTTTTTCTTTTTTTTTTTTTTTTTTTTTTTGAAAGACAGCAGGGGCGCCTCCATGAGGTTTTCACCCTTACCATCTGCCTTGAGCGCCTCAAAGAGGTTTTCACTCAAGGGTCTTTTTCAAACATTTTCAGAAAGATAGTAGGGACGCCTCAATGAGGTTTTCACCCCTACCATCTGCCTTGGGAGCCTCAGAAAGGTTTTCACCCAAGGATCTTTATTTTTTTTTTGATTTTTTTTTTTTAAGATCTTCAAGGTATGCCCAAAACAGAGGCAGAACCCTTCTCTATGACCAGCACTGATTTTTCCACAGTTTTGATGAATTCTTGCCTTGACAGAGGTTTTCTGTAGATCTTTAGGCGATGCCCATTGACAAGCATAGGGATGGCCTCCTCATCAATGGTCCGAATAAGAACAGATCCATTGTCATTACATTTTTCCACTGCATATGGTCCCAGCCATCTGGTTCTCAGCTTCCCCTTGAAATCCTTATGCCTGGAATCATACAACAGCGCCCAATCTCCCGGCTGAAATTTCTTGTCATTGAGGTGTTGGTCATGCCACACCTTCCTCTGAAGTTGAACCACTTCTGAGTGGAGAAGGGCCTGCATTCGGTGCTCGTCCAATCCATTCAGCTGCAATAACCTTTCTTGTTGGGCATGGCTGAGATCCAGGTCCAGCTGAGCTGCCATCCTCAAGGTGTTGTATTCGAACTCAATTGACAGCAAAGCTCTCTTCCCATAGACCAGCTCATAAGGTGTGAAGCCGGTTGTGGTCTTCCAAGTGGTGTTGTAAGCCCATGTGGCCTCAACCAGGCGATCTGCCCAATCTTTCCTGCTGCTGCTCACCACCTTAGTCAAGATCCCTTCCAATGCTCTATTGGTGACTTCCACTTGCCCATTTGCTTGAGGATGATAGGGGGTGGAAGTCCTATGCTTGATTTTGTGATGAGCAAGTAGGTCTTCAATTAAGTTGGAGGTGAACTGGCTTCCTTGATCGGTGACTAGCTCTCTTGGGTAGCCAAATTTGTAGAAGATGTTTTCTCTTAAGAAATTGGCCACCTTTTCTTTTGTCGCTGCTTTGATTGCCTTGGTTTCTGCCCACTTTGTCAGGTAGTCTGTGCACACAATGATGTAAGACCTTTGCCTCGAAGGAGGATTGATTGGACCCACAAAATCCATACCCCACTTCTCAAATGGCTCAAGAGTCACTTGAGGTTGGAGAGGCATTTCGTCCCTTGGAGTCAGTTTCCCCATCCTTTGGCATCGGTCACATTGGCTGATATACCTTCTGACATCTTGATGAAGCGTGGGCCAATAGTAGCCTGCCTGCAGGATTTTGAAGGCAGTCCTTCTGGCTGCAAAATGTCCTCCACAAGGCCTATCATGACAGGTTAGGAGGATATCAAAGACTTCCTCCTCCCTTACACAACGCCTTAAGATCTGATCAGGGCCAAGCTTGAACAGGTTGCCCCCGATCCAAGTGAATGAGGCACTCTTCCGTATGATCCTGCTCTTCTCTCTTGAGGATAGGTGCGGAGGAAACTGTGCTGAGACAAGGTAGTTTGCTATATCAGCAAACCATGGAGAGAGTATTGAGATAGCAAACAGATGTTCATCTGGCATCTGGTCATCCACTGTTCCATCCTCTCCTGCAGGTAAATCCAATCTAGACAAAAAGTCAGCAACAACATTTTCTTTACCTGGTTTGTCAACGATAGTCAAATCAAACTGCTGCAACAAAAGTAACCATCTAATAATACGAGCATTCACATCTGGTTTATTCATTAAATATCTAATTGCAGCATGATCAGTATGTACAAATTTTTGATATCCAGTGATATAATGTCAGAATTTGTTTAGTGCATGGACCACGGCCAAGAATTCTTTCTCAGTTACAGTGTAATTCAGTTCTGCCTTGGATAAATTTTTGCTAACAAAGTAGATGGCATATGGAAGTTTTTGTTCAACTTGTCCTAAGGCTTCCCCTATGGCTTTGGTTGAGGCATCAATGTGGATGTGGAAAGGTAGGGCCCAGTTTGGACCTCTCAAGATTTGGGCAGACACCAACTTGTCCTTTAATTCATTCAGAGCCTTCTGATAATCGTCAGTCCACTTAAACTCAACATCTTTTGCCAAGAGGCTAAACAATGGCGAGGCTAGCTTGCTGAAGTCTCTAATGAATCTCCTATAATACCCCGCTAATCCTAAGAAACTTCGAACATCTCTTACCTTCTGAGGAGGTGGAACCTTCTTGATGAGAGCAATTTTGTTAGGATCCACCTGTAACCCTAGGCAAGAAATGGTATGGCCTAGCACGATCCCTTCAATCATCAAGAATTCACACTTTTCAGGACTAAGGGACAGGTTCATCTCAATGCACTTGGTTAGGACTTTTCCCAAATTGGACAATGCTTCCTGGAAGTTGGACCCATAAGGATTGAAGTCATCCATGTAGATTTCCACCGAATCATGGACCAGCTCATAAAAGATGCTCAAGACGGCTCTCTGGAAGGTGGCAGGAGCATTGCATAGTCCAAAGGGAAGAACTCGGTAAGCAAAGGTACCCCAAGGAAAAGTGAAGGTGGTCTTATCTTGGTCTTCTGGGCTGATCTGGATCTGGTTATACCCGCTAAACCCATCTAGGAAAGAGAAAAACTTCTTTCCTGCCAGTCCATCCAACACTTGATCTATGAAAGGTAGAGGAAAATGGTCTTTCTTGGTGGCCTTGTTCAGTTCTCGGTAGTCCACATAGATTCTCCACTTCCCGTTTTTCTTGGGAACCAACACCAAAGGGGACACCCATTCGCTATCCGAGATGGGGTAAATGAATCCGGCATCCAACCGTTTTTGTAATTCCTCCTTGACGATGTCCTTAAGGGCTGGATTCATTCTCCTTTGGGGTTGCCTAACCGGTTTACAGTCTTCTTTGATGTAGATGTGATGGGTACAGACCGAAGGATGGACTCCTTTCATCTCCTTATAGCTCCAAGCAAAAGCATCTAGATGACTGGCCAACAGACTACACAGCTCCTTTTCCTAGGAAGGAGATAGGGAGGAGCTGATCTTTAACATTCTCTCAGGACCGAACTCCACATTTTTTACTCTGGGAGTGACAGGGTCGGTCACACAAAGGTCCACTAAGGTGCTGGCTTGGGCATCCTCCACCAATTCCTCTAAGGACAATGCACTGGGAGGTGGAGTCTGGATCAATGTCTCAATCAAATCATCCTCTGTTGGGAGGCCTCCCCTAGTGGTGTCTAGGGTGCACAAAGGTGCTGAGTACACCTCATCCTCTTCTCCTTCCTCCAACCAAAGTGGTAATTCATGCTCTAATAAGGGTTGGGCAGGAGGGTACAAGACTAGCTGCTTGGACATAGGACCATTTTTGATGGTCATGTTTCCTGCACGGCAGCTTATGTAAGCATCTGCAGTGGCTAACCAAGGCCTTCCCAAAATAAGAGGGTATCCAGTAAGCTTTGCCTTTGGTTGCAGAACCAAAAAGTCTGCAGGGTACTCCCAAGAGTCAACAGAGACCAAGACATCCTCTACAATCCCCTCGAGAGTCACGGTGGAGCGATCTGCTAGTTGCAGGACTGTCGAGGTCTTTCTCAGGGAACCCTGAAGGTTGAGTTTGAGCATGGTATCTTTGGTCATCACATTAATGGCAGCCCCCAGATCAATCAATGTGTGAGGTATGATGGTGCCGTTGATGTGGACATCCACTACAGGACTCCCAGGATCCAGATACTTTGGGCAGATGACCTGCCCCAACATAAGATCATACAGTTTTCCTATGACATTGATGGTTGAAGCATCTCTTTTTCGCCTGCCTGGGTGTTTGAAACACTTTTCCTTAACTAGTTTGTTGTATATCGGTACATCTTTGATGGCTTGGAGAAGTGGTATTCTCACACACAACTGTTTGAGTTCTCCCAGAAGCTCATCCTCCTCTGGGTTGGGTTGTGTGGTGGCCGTTAGTCTCTCAGGAAAGGGTGGAATGGCCTTTGGTTCACTTTCCTGTTTATCTTCCTTGTCCTCTAGGGGAGGAGGTTGGCGATCCGGAAGAGTCTTTCCAGATCACAGATTGATCTCCTGGATCTCCACAGCATAGGTAGGGCATGATGTTTCCCCAGTATATACCTGCTGGGTCTGTCTGTTGTTGGGGTTCGGGTTCGGTTGAGCAGGAATTTTGGGTTGCCTTGGAGGAGCAGGAGGTAATGGTTGTGGTTGAGCTGGTGGTGGAGGCAAAATGGCAGGAGGAATATTGTATTGGGGCCTCCACCCCGATTGAGGTGCATTCCACTGATGCTGTGGCTGGGCATGTGAGTGAAATGAAGGAGTAGTGGGCTGAGTATGGTACTGAGGCGGGTAAGACCATGGAGGAGGTATAGACCAAGAAGGATGAACAGGGGGTCCCCAGGAAGGCATAGGAGCGGATTGGTTGGGGCTGTAATAAGCTTGGGGTGTCCCTTGCATCCCCTGTTGGTAAGGTCTAGGTCCATGTGGCCTCCTTTGGTTGAGGAAATAGAGAGGTTCAGTGGGCGCTTCTGTCCCTTGATACATGGCTTTAAGCCCAGGTAAGGTTGGACATTGGTTTGTGGGGTGGTCCTCCTCACAGACAAAACATACCTCAACTGAATGTAATGGGCACTCGTTCTTAGGGTGTTTCCTTGTACACCTCGGGCAAAAGATAGCCAAAGCCCTCTCAGCTTCCTCTTTCTTCTGCTGGATTCGGAATGTATCAAGTTGCATGGCGATGGTCTGTCTCACCTCACTCTTGAGGTCCTCTAATTGATTTGCAAACTCATGTTTGGAGAAAGGAATACCAGCTGAGAGGAGGTTTCCTCTACCTCTTTTCCAGGCTGCCCTAGAGTGGTTTCTAAACACAGTCTTTATGTCCTCATAAGGCAGTTGGTAAATATCTCCCCCAGCTAGCATGTGAAGGGTATCTAAGAGGTCTTCAGGGACTCCTCGGAGCAAGACCAACTTGAGGGATTCAGGGTCAAGTGTGCACCTGGCCCGTTTATAGCTGAGTTGGAACCTTTCCTCGTAATCTTCTAAAGACTCATCATTCCCCATGGTCATCCAAAAGATTTCTCCCTTGGTTTCCTTGGACCTACAGTAGTCCCGGTATTTGGTATTGAAGGCTTGCTGCATCTGGGCCCAAGTGATGATACTGTTCCCAGGTAAGCCCATGAACCAGCGTAATGCTGCATCCTTAAGGGTAGAGGGGAAGAGTTTCAGTTTTTGCTCATCTTCGGTATAGTCATAAGTTCGACAAAGGACAAAAAACTCAAACAGGAAGGTATCAGGGTCTTTAGTAGTCAGTCCATGGAAGTGAGGTAAAGCGGAGGGGCTGATGTTCTTCATTTTCATGTCTCCATTGGTCTCTCGGATGGGGAAGGCACCTTCAATTCTCTCATCTTCTCCCCTATTGTCAGCCATAGCTTCAGATGGAGTGTTCTCTAACTCTTCTTCTGCTATAGGATCTTCGTATATCTCAGGAGGTTCGCCTATAGGTTCTTCTGGATCACTGTCACCAAAGAAGAGAGAAGGGTGACTCAGTGATGTGGTGGGGGTGTTGGGTAAGAATTTTCCTGTTTTATCTCGATTTCTACAAGGCATGAAATGAAAAGACTTCTGATTGCTTTTGTTTTTTCTGGTACCTGCAAAACTAAAACAGATTGAACTGCAACTAACTATCTTGCTGAAATGGAAATGCGGAATTGAAATGAAAGCATGAAATAACTAATCTATTTGCTCAAATGAAATTGCAGGAATGAACTGCTAAGCTATGCTTGCAGAATTGAAATGCTAGTCTACGCTTGCAGAAATGAAATTGTGGAATTGAAATGTTAATCTATGAAAGCAGGAAATGTCTATGCTACTTTTGCAGAAAGGAAATTGCAGAATGGAAATGAAATACTACTTAGCAGAAGGCGAGAGTAGGAAAGTAGAAGAAAAGAAACAATCACCAATACTCTGATGCTTCCCCGGCAACGGCGCCAAAAAGATGGTGGGCTCCAGTATTGTAGCAATAATGCTACAACTCCTGGAGCTTCCTTCTTTAGTTTTATCAACCCGGTAGTTCGTAACAAACTTGGAAGCGACGGTGCTGTATGCACAAGTACTAGCTCTTGCCGCAGCTGTCACTTGGTCAGCTGGCACAAGTCCACTAGGGGCTCAAGCCAACTTCTATGAGCTCTTAGAAGAAGCTTTTTAATTGATGGACGAAAGCTAATCTCAAAAGAAGCTAATCTATTTGTAGAAAGGAACTGAAAGCCAACAAGAAACGCAAACCCTAGCAAACCCTAATTCTACCAGCTAGTCTTACTGATGCAGAGATGGGGATGCAAACTACTGAAAGAGATGCCATTACTTCTATGAAGGTGAAATGCATGTGTCTAGACTACCTCTATGTGAAGAAAACATCTTTTTGTATTTTTGTTTCAATTATTAGAATTATCATGCATGTGCGTTTTAACTAGCTTTTTACTGTGCAGAGGTGGATCAAGGAGGAGGAAGGCTTGAAAAAGGTTGGGAAAGTTCAAAGAGGGTCTAAGGGGTCCCTAACACCCTTCCAGAGAGTTTCACAAAGTTTGGCTACCAAGAGACCGCGTTTATGAGCTTCTACAGGAAGTCTGCAGGGGTTCTGCAGGATGTTTCAGAACTTCTACAGGATGTTCAGTAATTCCTACAGGATGTTCTACAATTGGATTTTTGGGTGATGGGTGAGTGGAAGAGGCTGCATGGGTGTATAGGGAGGTAGGAGAGGGGTTTGTAATGACTTAGTGACAAAGAGATGAGATGATGAGGGGGTGTGCTAAGCTAGTTTGTCTAAAGGAGGGTAGAGGGAATGGAAGGCCGAAAAGGTAGGATAACGTGGGTAGTAGAGTAGCTGAGAGACAAGGGGTCTAATTGGGAGGTGAGTAATTGGCCTGGGCAAGGCTTAGAAGGATGAGAAGGTGAGGGAGTAGCACTGCACAGTGTAAACTGAACCAAATCATCCACGTCATGCACATAATCAAAACATTCTTAACTGTTTAATGGAACCAATGAACAACAACATTATTTCTAAGGAAAACCATTTATGGTACTGAAGCAAAGAAACATTCCAAGAGGTCTGAACGCATGGGCAACTTCTACAAATGAAAATATTGCACCACAGATTGCATGGATTCGTAAACCAATGTTTTTGGTGGGTAGCACTGTCTGCAATTCCAACCCCTAGAAAGAGGTGAAAATGAGTGTGCAAGCAACCCTTTTCTGGAACTTTTATCAACTCCAATCTCTTCACTTTATTCTAAATAGCTGAAGCAACTCTATCTTCTAACAATGACCTACTTAACCACACCAAGAAATCTAACTCAACAAACTGCGTTTCAAATGCATGTAAATAAAAACCATAATGCTGAAAGAAAAGATAACAATACAGAAGAAGATTAGGCTCTTAGGTTGGGCCCAACCCCGAGAGCTATGGCTCCTTTAAAAGCTCAGAACTGAGATCAAATCTAACTGCTTTCCATTAAAAAATAATAATCATAAGTCAAAGAGCATGCCAATAATGGCTACAAAAGAGCAAAACTAAGCTAGCAGTTCGTAGTGCAGGATGTGCAACAATGTTCCAAAAGTCCTTTTCGAAGGCTAAAGCCTTATCATTTATACATCACGAGGCCCCAAGCTGGCCTCCTAAATCAGTGGGACTTGGCTGACCAAACTAGGAGTGAACTGCTGCTTCCTCAAAATCAGTTTGCTTGTCTTTTAATCTAGTTGTGGTGGCTGCTGGAGCTCGGAGTTGGGGGTGAAGATCCCGAGGAAGGCCATTTAATGCTGTGGACAACCCTCCTACGAATCCTCAACCCCATCTTGGCTGTCTCCTGGTCCTTATCTGCTTATTTTTGTTCCAATCATGTGTCAAAAAACCTGAAATGAGCACGTGTTAGCCACCCAGGAATAGTGACTGCCCTAATTCGTACAAATGACATAAACATACTAAAAAATGATGCATAAGTTATGAAAAATGAAGGATTGAGAAAAGGTATTTAGGCCAAATGAGCCCAAAATGTTACCAAATTTGGGGCTCATCAGAAGGTAGCACCAGTGTTCTTCAAATCGAAAGGGAGTTTTTTGTAGGCGAAAGTGCCCCATGGACAGATAAAGGAAGTCTTGTGTTGATCTGCGGGCACAATATTGATCTGGTTATATCCAGAAAAACCATCCATGAATGAATACATTTCACTCCCATCACACTCATCAATGAGCTGGTCAATGAAGGGTGTGGGGAAGTTATCCTTGGGACAGGCCCGGTTAATATCATGATAATCAACACAGACTCGAATAGTACCCTATTTTTTAGTCATAGGGACAATATTGGAGACCTGATCTGTGAGTGGGATGGGGTAAATAAAACCAGCCTTAAGAAGCTTTTCAACTTCCCCTTTAATATCCACAGCCTTCCAGGGGCGCACGAGATGTAGACGCTGGCGAATAGGCTTAGCACCTGGATACGTAGGTATCTCATGCACCACTATTTTTGGATCAATGCCGGGCATTTCTTTGTAGGACCAAGCAAATACATCACGAAATTCGCAAAAAAGATCAGTATAGAGCTGAATTTCCTCCGGAGTACAAGTTACTCCGACATGGATATGCTCGACAATCCCTGGTTTCACAGAGATGTCGATGGGCTGGGTTTGCATGATGTTCCCCATGTTTCCTTCAGAAGACACTTGATAAACTTGAATGGGTGTCTAAAGGGGTTGGGATGGGAGATAAGGAGAAAACTGCTTGAGACAGGTAAGCATTTCCTGGTGGGCAGGGAGAAACGAGGAACGATGGTGATCATCAGACCAAGGGGGTTCCTTGAGAGACATAGTCTTAATAATAGCTTCATTAGAAGGAAATATTTCCTTTAAAGGGTCCGAAGAAGCATCATCTCCAAGCCAAGGGGAATGAGCGTATGAGTTGAGAGCTCTGCTCGAAGGAGCAGGCTCAGAAGGTGGAGCCGATGCAGAAACAATTTCGATGTAGTTGAGCTCGGCGAGACTCAATGGCATCTCATCACCCCATGTGTCTACCTAATCAGTGGGGGGAAGAACCCACGGATCCGAGTGAAAGGAAATCATATTAATAGGAGTGACATTAGGAGGTGGGAGTGGAAAAACACCCATCAGGGCCGGATCTTTAAAAAGTCCAGCTCCCACACTCTCATATGGGATGGAGGTATGCTCCACAAAGGGCATATTGCCTTCGGAAGAGGAGGCAAAGAATGACAGCTAGTCTACTGTGACGATCTTCCCCTGATGATGGAAATGAATGACACGAAATAGAGATGAAGCCACTGCTCACATGGTGTATTTCCAGTTGCATCCCAGAAGGAGGTTGTAGGTAAGATTAGCATCAACAACTTCAACTTCCACTTCGACTATCTTCCCTTCCAAAGTAATGGGAAAATGTGGGAGTATACCATAAGCTCAAGGCTCTCTCCCATCAAAGGCTTCCAAGGTCGTAGGAGACTGGCTCAGAGTCGAAGAACCAATATCCTTCCAATAGGCAACCGACATGATGCAAGTTGAAGCGCCTTCATCAATGACTGTACGATGAGTCGTTTTGGAATTGATGATGACCTAAATGAGGAAGGAAATTTGGTGAGGCAGTCTTGGTATATGGCTTTCCAGGTCAAAAGTAATCAAATCCAAGTCAGCTGGGTCTATGCCACACGATGGTTGATAGCAAGGACTTCCTCTAAGAGGGGCAGCTCTGGAGTACTTCTAGGGCGGACATAGCCGATGGAGCCTGGGCTAAGTCCTCAACAATGCTATAGTGCTAAGTAGCACGAGCATTAGGGTTGTAAGAATATTTCCAGAGTACACCTTTAGGAGGGGATTGGAATAGTGCCTCAGTGCTAGGTCTCTAGATATGGAGCGGACCAGAACTGGGCAGAGGAGTGCTAGAGGGGACCTCAGGCTCCTTCCCCGCAGGCGACGGATACTCTTTTTCCCGATTACTAATGTGGATGGGAATCATCCTAGCCATAAACACTTGAGAACCAAAGGGATAAGAGGATTGGGATGGGTCAGCCACCATTTGCGTTTGTTGTGAAGGAAAAGGTTCTTTGAGCACAACAGGAGTCTTGGGAGCACCTTTCAACAAACGACTAACTTCAGACCACCTTGGGTAGTCTTTGGTATAGTGATCCTCATCATAGATAAGACAAGGATACTTGGGCTTGTGTTTGGCACCTTCCTCGGGTGGAGGCTTAGGGGAATCCTACTTAGGTTGATCCACTTTATTCTTTCCTTTTCCCTTCTTCTTTCCTTTCGAGGCTTTGTCTGTCGTGGTGGACTGGATGGCATTAACCTCGGAAGTACTACCAGAATTGGATACAGCCTGGGAAGTATTTTCATTTGGAGCATTCAAATTTTTCTTCCCAGGGTTCGCGGAATTTTTCTTTAAAGGTGGATTAATAGAACCAATGACACCATCAACAGATGGTGTTGGTCGGGCTTTGGAAGTTCTGGGTCTCGAGACATCAGGGAAATAATCATATAGCGTACTGGATTGGGAGTAAACCAAATCATGGTACTGAGCATGCACAATAGCCTAATATTTAGTTACACATGCCCCCATAGCAATGTCCCGTACTATCGGACCAATGAATGAGGTCGTGAAGCAGTCGGTGAGAAGCTAATCGGGAATCCAAAACTTAATCAAACGATGATGCCATCTCCATTCATGGATATGATCAGAGATATGCATAGTCGTTTTCTGTTTTAAGGATGTCAAGAGGTGTGTGCCCATTTCATATCAAATCAGCAACTAAAAATGAGTTAAAAATGCCATAGCCAACGATTTAAAATCTTGAAAAGATCCGAGAGCTAGCTCAATATACCATTTAGTAGTAGAGCCAGTGAGAGTCCTTTGAAAAAGACGGAGCTGGATTGAATCATCAAGCCACAAATTCGATGAACACCATATATGATAAGTCATGACATGAGCTTGGGGATCTTCTCCAGCTTTACCGTCGAATTTGGGACAATCACCAGGAATTTTAGTTGGAACCGGGGGCTAATACGGATTATGAAGGATAGGATCATTTGTCAGTTTGGACACATCCGGTAATTCCAACGTTGCTAAAAAGGGTAATTGAGGGTTAGTAGACATCTGAGGCCATGGGTAGGAAGTAGTACCAAAGTTCCAGCTAGCTGCTAATTGCCCCCATTGATTCTGTCCGGAAGGATTTGGCCCACGAGGGTTTTGTCCGTAGGGATTTTTTCCATAGGGGTTATAGAATGGCTGACCCTGGATTTGCCCCCCAACATTCCATTGATTACCAACTTGGCATGCAGGAGAAACATAAGGTTGCTGGTAATTCTGGTAAGGACTCACCTGCAGTTGTTGATAATTTTGATATAGGGAAAATTGAGTTTGTCCTTAGAATTGCTGGAAACCATAAGGCGGTTGGGCTCCAAACTAAGCCTGGGAGGTAGGCTGTGTTTGATAGGCCGATTGGGATTGAGATCCAACCTGCATTTGAAGACCAGATTGGGTCTAGAGCCCAACCTGGGGCTGAAAACCGAGTTGAGCTTGAGATGCAACAATCATTTGAGTGCCTAGTTGAGTAGGCCCAGATGGATGTCCTTGAGAGAATTGAGGCTGAGCCACCTGGCCAGAAGGTTGGCCTAGTTGAGATTGAGATTGACCCATCTGCCCAGAAGGTTGAGCTTGCTGGGTGTTGGGTTGTCCTGATAGACCAGATGGCTGAGCAGACTGGACAGTTGGTTGACCTGATTAGATTTGAGGCTGACCAACTTGTCCCAGATGGTTGACCATACTGGACAGTGGGTTAGCCTTTCTAAACGTAAGGTTGACCGACTTGCCCAGAAGGGTAGCATTTCTAGATACCAGGTTGACCTTGTTGGATGTGAGGTTGTCCCGGATTACCAGAAGGTTGCGCGAAATAGGTAAAAGTCAGACCACCAGAGGCCGAAGGTTGTCCCTAGAAGGGTTGTCCTTGTGGGCCTCCAAGTTACCCTGGATAAGACTGCCTATAATACTACTGCCCATAAGAGGGTTACATGTAAGACAGTTGGCCTTGATAGAAGGTCCTTGAAGATGTGCAGGCGATACTTGGCCACCACCATAACCATTGGTGGTCCAAGAAACGGATAACGGGACTGTGACCTCAACTGTAGGCTGAGGTGGCAAAGGTCTGTGATGATAGAGATGAGCCCCTCTAGAATCATAATATTGAAACAAATTTTTAGGATCTGGATTCTGAAGAGCATGCAAATATTGATCATATGCCCCCCCTGCTGGAATGGAACCAGAAGAATGTGGGGCACTTAGTGTAGGATCAACAACTCCGGATACAGATGCCGATGGGCCACTATTTGTTGACCCTGAAGAAGGTCCAGCAGCATTGGTCACAACTGAGGATGCAGTAATGGCACCGACAACGGGGGTTGAAGAAGCCACAAAGACAGTTGGAATAGTCGGGACGGAAGTGGAAAACACATTGTGAATTTGAGGAATAAAATACTCTGAGGTCGGAGTGATGGTGTGTAACCACATAGAACTCATAAGGGGGGTCCTAGAACCCATAACATCCATCAAAGCCTTATAGCGTAAAGGTAACGTAACACCAAGAGGGGTCATACGAAAAGGTGTAGTTTCCATTGAGGTGGGAATTTCACTGCTCGTCGCAATGGATTCTTCACTTGTGACAGGGGATGTGTCCTCGATATCAGAAGAATACATTGGTACCGAGATGCTAGGAGGAGTACCGGGAATATCTTCTTCGGAAGGCTCCCAAATGGGGTTCTAGAGAATATCGTAAGTCTCTTCCTCTGGAGTGTGAGAGTTAATTGATTGGATACTCAGAATAACAGGGAGAGTATCACTCACAACTGGTACCTTAGAAGCAACAGAAGAAGGAGACCCTTGGTCACTTGGAATGGGAGACGGGACTGGTGATTCCGCTAGGATGATGATTCAAAAGTCCTAGGAAAACTAACGAGGAAGGACCCTACTCAAGCTAACGCAAACAAGATCTAACAGGGTAAATGTGAATCGTGGCTGAATAAATTTTAAGACACAGGAACGGAACTTGACCTTTTCATCTTTAAAGAGTCGAGAAAAGGACAAAAATATGACTCTAGTCGCCTTCAAATATTTAATGAGCCTGTAGTGACAAGTGCTCAGATGGAACTTTTCTTTTAGGGAGTCCAAAAAGGAATGAAAGTGACTACTCTGGAGAACTAGGAAAAAAGGTTTACCAGACAAATCCGTAAAACTGCATATACAGCTTGGCAGTCATATGAAAACCAAGGACTTTTTGTACGGTAGTCAATCTTCCCGAATGTTGTGTTAGGTGCGTTACGGCTTGTACGGCAGTAGACACGACTTCCTATGGATAAAGGATGATAACTTAGTGGGGTCTCCCAGCATATACTCGATAGTACATGGGAGCATAATTCCGTGCTAGACCACTATTGAGTCACAGAAGGAGGAATCACCCAACCTTGAGTGGAAACCAAAGTGACTAGGTTTAACGATGCCGAAGCACGTCTCTAGCCTAGACCTCTAAATAGTGTGTGTTATGTTCCAATGCATTGTTAGATTTACTCAATTTATTTTAGAGTTGATATTGGATTATGTTTCAGTTTTCAGACCTTACCGTATGTATATAACAAATCCTAGGATGCAGTTAGAATGAATGAAATGTCCTTTTTTTCGATGAACACCTACCTATGGGAGGGTAGAGAGATCATTCACAAACCAAGAAAACCAAGAATCAAAGGAAGTCACTCAATGCAAGCAGACATCAATTCCTAAAGTGCACAGATACTACTAATGAGAGATTTAATCATTCGCTTTTCAATATGCAACTTGAAATGCAAATTCACTTTCACTTTCGTATACTAAATGAATGCAATCCTTTTGATTTTGATGTCTCTTAAATCTAAAAGAAACAAATAATCAATAAACTAATGTGGAAAAATGGTCGATCCAAACAATTTTAATCTATGCCCAGGTATTGAAGATAAATCGAATCAATGTCGAGATTGGTCCAATAACAATCACTAAAAAATCAACCAGAAGTAAGCAAAGGGGAAGGCTCAATCAAACCAACAGCAAGCTGCAAACGAATATTTGAGGAACCAAGCAACCAAGTGAAACTGATCCAAAAGACTTGAAACAATGAAACTAGGTCAGAAAGCAAGAAAAACAAGATTCATTCAACAAAGCTCAAAAGAGAGTGCCTCAACCTATCAACAGTGAAAAACAAGTTATCAAACAAGTGAGAACAGCAAGGGACTAGCAAGACTGATGGATTCAGGAGGCAGAATTGAGAAAATCAATTCTACAGCAATCAGCGCGGGTGATACACAAGCAACAAGCGGTGATAAAGAACACGACGTAGCAACAAAGCGATGTCAGCGTGGAAGTACACGACTTTTCCGCGATGGTATGATTTACAGAACTATCGTGACTGTTAGGCATAATTACACAATGAACATGATAATACAAAAGGGTGGATGCGATGACAGCACAACTGTTAAATTTAAAGCTGCGATGATGTTCAAAACAGTAACAGGCAAACCAAAAACTCCCAAATAAAAAACAGTCAAATCTTCAATCAAATCAAGGGTGTTCCCAAATTAGGCTAGGAAACTCAGAAGACCAATAACTAACCCCCAAAACTCCAAAAGAGACCAAAACAAAGATAAAGACAAGAGTAAACAAGAAAAGAACAAAGGCCAAAGCTCCTCCCCAGTGGAGTCGCCAATTTGTGATGCAAGAAAGTGTTCCCTCTACGGACAGAGGCAACCCCTCTAGCCCTAGAGTGGGTCTAGTCACAAATGAGAACAGATCAACAATATCTTTCCTTAAATAGTCATAGTTGGAGGCCTATCTCAATCGGTGGTCGATGGAGTTCCGTTGCGCTGCTCCAACTTCCGCTTCCTTCTCCTAATGAGTAGTCAACCTGAAACAACGCAAAGGAAATACAACAAGGCACGTAAGCAGAAAAACAATGATCTATTTACTCACAAAGTCAAGAAGTCATGAGCTATCAAGTACATTACATACAAGACATAGGAAAAAATCATTGATTGCATTAATAATGAAATAAGAGTAAGCTTACAACCAAAGTCTTGACGTCACAAGCCTTCTCAGAGGGATCCAGCCAGCATGTTCCTCAAGCATTCACTCTTTGAAGATGGATATCCCAACATACAAATCTCTCTCACTCACAAGTTTTACACAAGATTAAGGGCACTTCACAACCTTCCTCAAGCTATCAACAATCCCACACTTGTCACACTCACACCAGCTATCTAGCAAACTCACAAACACTAACAGCACTGCTCCACTAGTCAACTATTAGCAACCATTCCAAAAACTATCCAAAAAACTAGCAGCACATAGCAATGGTGAGAGTTTAAATAGGAGAAGGAGTCTCCGTGAAAGGTGGAAGAGTGAGATTATCTCCAAGGAAGGTAGCACAAATGACAGAACAACCTCGCCAGAGAAAGGAGGGTGACACAAACTATGCCAACAACCAGGTCTGGAGTCATCTGGAAGGCCAACTGTTGGAACAAATTCACCCAATCTAGATCATTGCGGGTCCATAACTGATCTTCTATGCTGACATGGCTATTGAACAACGTAGCTAGTCAGGTCATCGCTGAAGATTACAAGAGACCTCGTGTTGGCACATAATATCGGACCATCGCGGGAATCAAGTGTACTTCCGTGATGGCAGCGCTTCTAGACTGTTTAGGAGTGCCCTTTAGCGGGTTTATTTAGCCAACAAACGCAATGAGGCAGATACCTTTGGAAAAGTGGGTCATTTGGCAACATCAGAGAGAATTTGTCTAATATGAGCATGTATGATTTGGACACATGACACAGTAGGAAGATTGGAGTGAAGACAGTGAAAAATTTCTGTGTAACAGCAAGTTCTTCACACCTGACGGCTGACTTACATCATTGATCGTCGATTGGGTGATTCCATCAGTGTTCGACTTCAACTCCTTTTTCACACTTCGTGGATTGTGCTAGAGTGTACCTTGAGAACCATTGGCATTATTGGTGGTTTCTCTCGCGCTTGTTAATGGTTTTCATCATTGATTGGTAATCAAGTGACTTTCTATCATGCTCGACCTCAACACATCTATTCACATGTTAGAATCTGTACTATGATCAGATGGGTTCAAGACCCCAAACTCATATTACACATGTTTGGGTTGTGTGGATTGGTTTATGATTACATGACTCATTGATGGATAGCTGCAACCATACCTGAGTCTTCATGGATGGCTGCGACCATACCTTTATCATCATCATGGTCTCATTAGTTGGATGGCTACGTCCATACCACAGACCTATTTCATATATCTTTTGGATGGTTGTGCCCATGCCTAGACTACATGTACTTGATTATCAGAGATATCAGTTGTACTTGCGTACAGGTTCTCCCAGATGGTGTTACAGCTCAGCCAGTTTCGTAAAGCATTTCACCGCTCCCACTCTCTCGGACTTCATACTTTACGGGGCATCTGTTACACAGTAATTTGTCACTATCTTCATCTCAGTCTTCCTACTATGTCATCTGTCCAAAGTCATTCATGCTCATGTTATACAAATGCTCTCTGATGTTGCCAAATGACCCACTTTTCCTAAGTTACCTGCCTCATCGTGTCCGTTGGCTAAATAAATGCGCTGAAGGGTGCTCTTAAAACATTTTGGAAGCGGTGCCATCGCGGAAGTACACCTGATTCCCATGATGGTCTGATTTTATGTGCTAGCGCGAGGTCGTTTTTAATCTTCAGTGTTGACCTGACTAGCTACATTGTTCAATAGCGATGTCAGCGCAGAAGATCAGTTATGCCCTCGTGATGATCCAGATTGGGCGAATTTGTTCCAACAGCCAGCCTTCCAGATGACTCCAGACCTGGTTGTTGACATATTTTATGTCATCCTCCTTTCTCTGGTATGGTTGTTCCATCATTTGTGCTACCTTCATTGGAGATAAGCTCACTCTTCCACATTTCATGGAGACTCCTTCTCTTATTTAAACTCTCACCATTGCTATGTGCTGCTAGTTTTTGGGAATATTTGCTGATAATTGGCTGGTGGAGCAGTGTTGTTAGTGTTTGTGAGTTTGCTAGATAGTTGGTGTGAGTGTGACAAGTGTGGGATCGTTGATAGCTTGAGGAAGGTTGTGAAGTGCCCTTAATCTTGTGTAAAAATTGTGAGTGAGAGAGACTTGTATGCTGTGAGATCCATCTTCAAAGAGTGAATGCTTGAGGAACATGCTAGCTGGATCCCTCTGAGAAGGCTTGTGACGTCAAGACTTTGGTTGTAAGCTTACTCTTATTTCATTATTAATGCAATCAATGATGTTTTCCTATGTCTTGTATGTAATGTTCTTGATAGCTCATGACTTCTTGACTTTGTGAGTAAATAGATCATTGTTGTTCCGGTTACATGTTTTGTTGTATTTCCTTTGCATTGTTTCAGGTTGATCACTCGTTAGGAGAAGGAAGCAGAAGATGGAGCAGCGCAACAGAACTCCATCGACCACCGGTTGAGGTAGGCCTCCAACTATGGCTGTTTAAGGAAAGCTATTGTTGATTTGTCCTTGTTTGTGACTAGACCCACTCCAAGCACGGAGGGATGCGCAGGGCACCACGGCACTACCCTTGGCTCCTCCAGCTGATGATATGGTGCAGACAGTGGCCCGAAACCTTGAGGGCCTGACAGAATGGATTCTAGATTACATGGGGATCGAGGAGGTCCCCATAGCATTCCAGATCCACACAATAGGAGTGGAACCCAGGGTTCATCGCCTATTGAGGCAGGTGGCACGGGTGGTGGTATGCTATAGGGAGCATAACCCACCACAGTAGACACCTAGGTTTTTGATTTCTTGCTGGTGATTTTTTGAGAGACATGTGTCTCGGATGTATGGAGAACACAAACTCTGTTGGAACATGTACACTTATTTTTTGAGGACCTTAGTGTGCCACATGAGATATATATATACACATATTCCTATGGTTTATTATTGTGTTTTACATGCTTCTTGTATGCTATTTTGATTACATGTTATGCAAATGTCTATCTAATACATGATTAGCCAATGCATCAGTTAACGTGTTTAATCGTCATGGAATACGCTGATATGTAATGAAATCAAAATTCCTTTCTAACAATTTAACACGTAAATACAACCTTAAAATCCGATGGTCGCTGATAGAATATCGCCCATTGAGTTGGTGGACGACAAGCTGAGAGTCCAGGTTCACAACCAATGTATGAATACCGATATTAATCGCCTCGGCCAGTACTTCATTAACAACACTATATTTAGCAACATTGTTTATGGTACAACCTAAACAAACACCTTGAAGGTCTGTCAACTCACCATGAGGATCGTATATTACCCATGCCGCAGAGGACAAATTGCGAGTAGTGCAGCAGGCACCATCAGCGAAACCAATGTAAGGTGCACCAGACATCTGCACAAGAAGCAAAAGACACAATAAGCAGCAATCATGCCTACACACCAAGCCAAAACATACACACACAAGAAACCTGCTAAAAACAAAAATATGTACAAATCAAAGTGCATGAAATTCACGCATAATACTTTTTCAAGTAAAGCCCATTTCGGTGCTTATTGAGAGGATTCCCTTCATAATCAATTAGCTCGTATGCCCCTTTCTGCAAAACTCTCTTTACAATATAAGGCCCGTGCCACATGGGCTCGAATTTTCTTGCCCCTAGCTTATCATTTGCTTGATCGTAGAGCAGGACTAAATCTACTTCAACAAAAGAATAAGGATGGATAGTATGAGCGAAGTGAGTTTTCACTCTCTTCTTCTATGCTTCGATAGCTAGAGAAGCTAGCCGACGAGTCTCGTCTAGCCGTTCTAGATAAAGAAGGCGTTCTTCTACTGGAGTAGTGTTGGGGAGTAATTTGACAAATAATTTCAAAGAAGGGATATTGCACTCAATTAGAAGGGTAGCCTCCAGTCCGTAAACTAATTGAAATGGAGTGAAACCAGTGGCATCCAAGGAAAATTTTAAGGATGGAAAATTTTCTTGAAGTTTAAAACATTGGCGAATCTCACTAATCCCTAATATGCAAATTATAAATGTTTATTGATATATTTGTAAAATTAATCAAATTTATAATTATTTTATATATAGTCTCTCTATAATGTTGGCGATTTTTGAGGTAAAATAATTTTATATTCTAAAATTTGGGCGAATCGTCTTTTATAAAATTGGAAATTGGCGAATGTTTTTTGTGGAGAAATCATGGAAAATTAGCCCACTGGGCGAACATTAGCCCCTAAAATTTTCCATGGACTGGCATCCTTCACAAAAGTTCAGTAGGCCCACAAGGCGGAGAATAACATCAAGTGCCAGTTAGACTTGTGCATGGCAATGGTACGTTGAAGCATCGTAACTAGAACCTTGTTGACGGCTTCTACTTAGCCATTGGCCTGAGGATAGTATGGAGTCGAACTATCATGCCGCAAGCCTAGCTGGGTTGTTAGCTCAGTCATCATGTGATTACGGAAATGCTTCTCGTGAGCAGTGATGATAGCTTGAGGGACTCTGAACCATGAGATAACATGATTAAACAAAAATTGTGCCGCTGTGACCGTCTTCAGATAATGTGGGCATCGCCTCGGCCCATTTTGTGAAGTAATCAATGGCAACGATGATATACCCATGCCTCCCGACCAAGCGAGGGTTACAGGTCATATAATCAATGCCCCATTTTGCAAAAGGGTCGACGGTAACAATAGGTTGCAATGGAGCGGGGGGCACACATGTCACAAGATGTACGTCATCGGGTTGCAATCAGAAACCACTATCGTAGTACGCAACAAGATATAATGGCGGAAATGTTGGACGACACAAACAGCGGCCAATGCCAACTTCTCGATGTAAGCATATCGAGTTTCCGTATCTAGAAGATTGCGGCTGAGATAATATATGACATGCTCAGTGTCATCATCATCATCTTGAACAAGAACCATGCCAATAGTGGTATTGGAAGTGGCCAAATATAGAGTGTAGTCGCAATGATAATTCAGAGGACGCAACAACAGAGTTGAAACAAGGATAACCTTGAGACGCTCAAAGGACTCTTGAGTAGCGGCATCCCAATGAAAAGGGGTATCCCACTTCAATAACTGCGTGAAACCTTTGGCCACTTCAGCATAGTTCAAAATGGATCATCGTAAAAAATTCGCTTTGCCCTGCAAACTCTGCAATTGCTGCAAAGAAGCAAAGGGGGGGAAGATTCAGAATAGCCTCGACTTTAAGGGAATCCAAACGGATGCCCTCTCCAGAGATGATAAACCTGAGAAGTCTGCCTTACTCAATCCAGAAGACACACTTATGACGATTAAGCCTGATACGGTAGTGTTGACAACGAAGAAAGATTTCGTAAAGATGAGCTGGGTGGTCCTGACGTTTTGCTGAATGAGCTGGTAGATCATCCAAGTACGCCTACACAATGTGTCGAATATTATGGAATGCGTAAGAAATTTCACGTTGCAAGGTAGCACCGGCGTTTTCCAAACTAAAGGGAGCTTTTTGTAGGCGAAAGTGCCCCACGGACAGATAAAGGCAGTCCTGTGTTGATTCGCAGGTGCAATATTGATCTGGTTATATCCAGAAAAACCGTCCATAAATGAATACATTCCACTCCCAGCACACTCATCGATGAGCTGGTCAATGAATGGTGTGGGGAAGTTATCCTTGGGACAAGCCCAGTTAATATCATGATAATCAACACAGACTCGGATAGTGCCCTGTTTTTTAGTCACAGGGACGATATTGGAGACCCAATCTGTAAGTGGGATGGGGTAAATAAAACCAACCTTAAGAAGATTTTCAATTTCCACTTTAATATTTGCCGCCTTTCGGGGGTGCACGGGGCATAGGCGCTGGCGGATAGGCTTAGCACTCGGATACGTAGGTATCTCATGCACCACGATGCTAGGATTGATGCTGGGAATTTCTTTGTAAGACCAAGCAAAGACATCACGAAATTCGCAAAAAAGATTAATATAAAGTTGAATTTCCTCCGGAGTGCAAGTTACTCCGACATGGATATGCTCGATAATCCCAAATGACCCACTTTTCCTAAGTTATCTGCCTCATCACATCCGTTGGCTAAATAAACGTGTTGAAGGGCGCTCCTAAACAGTCCAGAAGCATTGCCATCACGGAAGTACACCTGATTCCCGTGATGGTCTGATTTTATGTGCCAGCGCGAGGTTGCTTATAATCTTTAAAGATGACTTGACTAGCTACATTATTCAATAGCGATGTTAGTGCAGAAAATCAGTTATGTACCCGCGATAATCTAGATTAGGCGAATTTTTTCCAACAGTCGACCTTCCAGATGACTTCAGACCTGGTTGTTGTCATAGTTTATGTCACCCTCCTTTCTCTGGCATGGTTGTTCCATCATTTGTGCTACCTTCTTTGGAGATAAGCTCACTCTTCCACATTTCATGGAGTCTCCTTCTCCTATTTGGACTCTCACCATTGCTATGTGCTGCTAGTTTTTGGGAATAGTTGCTTACAGTTGGCTAGTGGAGAAATGTTGTTAGTGTTTGTGAGTTTGCTAGATAGCTGGTGTGAGTGTGACAAGTGAGGGATTGTTGATAGCTTGAGGAAGGTTTTGAAGTGCCCTTAATCTTGTGTAAAACTTGTGAGTGAGAGAGACTTGTATGTTGGGAGATCCATCTTCAAAGAGTGAATGCTTGAGGAACATGCTGGCTGGATCCCTCTGAGAAGGCTTGTAACGTCAAGACTTTGGTTGTAAGCTTACTCTTATTTCATTATTAATGCAACCAATGATGTTTTCCTATGTCTTGTATGTAATGTACTTGATAGCTCATGACTTCTTGACTTTGTGAGTAAATAGATCATTGTTGTTCCGGTTACGTGCTTTGTTGTATTTCCTTTGCATTGTTTTAGGTTGATCACTCATTAAGAGAAGGAAGTGGAAGCTGGAGCAGTACAACGAAACTCCATCGACCACAAGTTGAGGTAGGCCTCCAACTATGACTGTTTAAGGAGAGCTATAGTTGATCTATCCTTGTTTGTGACTAGACCCACTCTAGGGCTAGAGGGGTTGCCTCTGTCCGCAGAGGGAACACTTTCCTGCATCACATTATCCCTCTATTGCTACTGCTGCGTGGAGGAACCCTTCGCGGGGGTCATGGATGTGGCGATGATCTTCCCCTTACTTTGGGAGTGAACCAAACAGAAAATAAATTTCCTAGTCTGTGAGATGAGCTTGCTGCCTTTCTTGGTAGTGATCAAAGAGGTGGCAGTAGGTGGGGCTAGCTCTGGTATCTTGTATAATGAATTATTCAAAGAAATAATGACAGCAAGAGGCCTTGACTCATACATAGCATGTCATCTCCACAAGTATGGCTGGCCTAATAGTACATCACAAACATCTAGAGGTGTAACATCACAAAATACCTCATCTGTGAAGGGCTTGATGTTGTAGGGAAGGCAGCACTATTGGTGAACTTTGAGATCTTTTCCTTCATGAAGCCACCCAATATTGTACGGTTGCGGGTGTGGTGTAGTCGGTACGCCCAACCAATTCATGACCTTTTCTAAAATGAGGTTCTTTTGGCTGCCACTGTCGACAATGAATTGTAGCAGCAAACCCTTCACCCACATCTGTGAGTGGAACAGATGCTCCCCCTCCTCTGGATCTTCGGACTCATTCTTCTAGATATTGGCAGTGGCAACAGTGATGCTAGGCTCTACATCAATGATCTGCTTCCCTTTTCCATTCCCCTTGTCGGGTTCCGCCTCAGGGTCGGAACATGCATCTGATTTTGAAGCCTTCAACTTGGCCACCAATGACTGCTTGGTCTAACACTCACTTGTGTTATGAGTGGGACTCTTGTGGAACTCACACCACTTTCCTGTGTCCTTCTTCGACTTCGTGGTGTTGTTATTTTCTTGCGGCTTTGAAGGGTTGTCTTTGGTCACACCACCTTGGCTTTGTCCTTTGGTCTTGGGATTTGCATATCCGAAGTCTCGCTTCTTCTGTTTAAAATTTTTCTCGATTTTGATAGTGTATCGGTACGTCGTGCCGAGCGATGAGATGTTTAGGAACTCCATCTCTTCCTAGATGTACTTGTGTAAGCAGTCATGGTATGTGAGTACCAAATGTAGCTCAGAATCCTTGATACCCAACTGTGTACGAAGGGTATGAAAAATGTTTGTGAACTCCGACACATCTTGGTCCCATCTCTACCACAGCGTGGTCCACTTTATGTATTTGTCCTCGTAACTTTTGACAGGGTAATACTGCTCCTTAATGGCATCTCGGAAATGAATTCCAAGTGGGTGAGGCTGAGAACAGTGAGTCCATACTTCCATCCTTCTACTCGCAATAGGTTTCCCACTAGTCCTTGACGTGGGGAGCTACTTTGAGAAGAGCAAAAACAATCTTTTCCCGACTCAAAAATTCATGAAAGGAAAAATACCCTTCTAGCAGATTTAACCATTTATCTACGACATCTGTGTCTATTTGACCCTCGAAGATGGGGATTTCAAAATTAAATTGTACCTTAAATGATGTGGCGTTTCCAGAGTAGCTGTTGGAAGCAGATGCGTCGCCTTTGGGTAGCCGTTGAAGGATCTGCGCAAAGCTATCCATCATCGCGTTCCTTTGCCACTCGAGGGCTTCTTCGAGCAAGATTTTGATAGGATCTCTTGCCCCCTCGTCTTTCTTTTCATCCACCATGGGAGGCCGTCAGTATTTTCAAGGCTGGTCTTGTAAAGGTTTGACCAGTTCAAGCCCTAACTCCTTGTATCCCGACCGCATTAGGGACATGCAAAGAAAAATAGAGAAAAAATAGACCGCTTTGATACCACTAATTCGGATTTAAACAGGAATGCAACAAAATACAGAGAACCATATACACAAAGTTGCAGCAGAAATAATACTATATTTCAATAATGTAGAATACTGAAATATGCTTACAAATAGAAATGGAAATAAACCAGCTAGGGCGATGGTAGCTTATCTCTTAGAAGAGATGTGGCAGCTACATGTCTCTGAACTGTGTTACAATGAGGCTCGAATGCCTATTTATTGTTTAGAAACAATGGAAAACCCTTTACATCCCAAAACCTAACCCTAAAAGATGAAACGCCAAATTGTGGGCCCCGTTTTGGGTAAGTTGGTACATCAACTTCCCGGGGTCGTAACTTTGGCACCCAATCTTTGTTTGACACGTACAATATCTCATTAGAAAGATATATCCGAGAAATAAAACTTTGGGACGAGCAACATCGGTCCATGAACCCATGTTGCTCCTAGATTTCCCAAAAAACGTCATTTAGGGCCTCAAAATGGCTTCGGAAGTTCAGGACCCGAAAAACTGCTAAAAATAGTAAATTGTGCTAGAATTAGGAAAATGAAAAACTAAAAGATACAGTCGTGGGGGTACAAATGGAATAGGTGGGTGGCCACCAACATCCACCTGGATCACATACATACAATACCATGGGTCATTACCATGGTTCCCTCAATACCATCTATCTAATACAATGGGCTTATTACATTATTGTTGACTACTTGTGGTCCCTTACATGATATGGGTTAACAACTTTATTTATTACTATGGCCCATCCTGTTATTACCTTATTCCCTTGGGTACCTCCCTCTGTACCCCATACTATCCCCCTAGGTATACTAAAATATCCCTCAAGATGTTGGACTCTTCAAGATCTTAAGGCATGCCCTCCACAAAATCTAAGGCATGTCCTCCACAAAATCTTTCTTAAGGGCCTAGTCAATGACCAAAGTTGAATCTCCCATCACCTAAAGCTTTCACACACCTTTTTCTAAGGCTACCTCAATAAAAGTCAACAAGGTTTTTAATTCTTCCCTATTGTTTTAGGCTCTTCTTGGCCATATCTAGGACAGAAGAAGCACAACACCCACCAAGGGAAACCTTCATATTGCTTCACTAACTTATCCACTAGACATTCTTTCAAATAATATTCCAACCTACCATTTGACCAAGAGGAATTATGATGTCATTTTGACTTCATTGTACATAAGACATGAACTATGTAGGTGCAATAATGAAAATGTGAGAAGATGACTCTAGATTTATTTTACACAATTAGTATCTATTTGTGCCAACAGATCCTCTTTTTGGCTTATTATCCCAAGTCAAAAACTTATTGCTTATAGCCAACCATAGAGTAATTTTACTTTTCAAAGGGGCATTAATATTAACCAATCTCCTTTTGACAATTCATTTTTTTTCATTAAGCTCCTTGAATATGTTGGATTCTAAATCATGTCCTCCACAAAAATTTCTTAAGGATTTGGTTAAGGACCAACTTTGAATCGCCCACTACCTGAATCTTTCACACACCATTCCAAGATGGACTTCAACTAAACTAATTTCCCTCCCCTATAAAGAATCATATTATTCCACTGAGAGACCTAAAATTCAACCTTTTTTAACAACCACATCCAATCAATATATTTTCAATTATCCTTAAATCCATCCTACATATTTTCCTTTCAAAAGAGAAGAAGATTTCCAACCTACTTAAGGGAGGAATTAGAAATACAATGAAGGAGGCATGATTTTTCAATATTAATTTGCATACTTTTGTCTTTGAAATAAAAATCCATTAGGATTTTAAGGGAGACAATGTTCCTTAAAGACACTTGAGCAAGGAAAAGTACATATTAGAAAGACGACCCTTGGATCACTAATCAACTTACTAAGCATCTCTGCCAGAATGAGGAAGAGGAAGATTATAGAGGACGTCCCTCAGCCCATTATAGGCTCAAAAATATCTAGAAGGTTAGCCATTGATGAACAATAGATATAATGTATCCCATCAAATTAACCGAATTCGCAAATTGTCGTGGATATTCCACTGGACAGTCTGTCACAACATATCTGATAATATTATATTAAAAATATAAAATTTTATACTATTACAACTTTATTAAATTTCTAGATCTGTAGATTGTGTTTTAAATAGTGCGTGAATGCAAATGGAAACTATGCAGAAAATAGTGAATGAAAAAATAAAATCTCTCACACACATAAAATACAAGATATGCTCTGGGAAACCCTTTTGGGAGAAAACATAGCTAGAAGGTGATGTCGCTCCACTCTCTTTCTCTGTTTGGAAATATGGATGAAAATACAAAGAAGCATGTCATGTGGCTCATGGGCTGCTACAATGCATAAATCCTCTCTATTTCTCTACCTCCTATCCCTCCTAGCTATTTTTGCTCAGTTATGGAACAAATGCACCCGAAAGAATGGAATCCCTTTGACTCCTAGCGGCCAGGTTGTAACATAGTTCGATAGCATACCAATGGTTAGTTTTGACTATCTCAACCATTAAACAGAGTTAAAATATAGACTCTTCTAGAGTATTTTATATCATAATCATGTGGCTATCCCCTTTTCCATGAATAATGGGGGCTGACGTGGCATCCTCTCAAATTATGGGTGTGAAAAAATGAAGGTCAACTTTTGAGTGGTATAACTTTTTCATATGGACTATGATTGATGCACTCCTTATGCCATTGGAAAGGTATTTGTGTGTGGAAGATTATGAAAATGTTTCACACTAAAGAAAAAAAATTACCCCCAAAAAACATCATTTGATGCCTCAAAACTCTCCCAAAAGGTTTCAAACCTTGTTTTTCCAAACTTGGTCCCGCCAATAAAAAAAGTCTCGTCAGTTGATTCCTCCACTTTTTCCACTTTGAATTCATTGAGATGGATGATAAATAATATAATGATCCAATCCGTATCATAATCGCTGCATGATCCATGCCCATTTTCAAAATCATCAAACGAGCAATGTCCAACTAATTCTATTATATGCTTTAGATAAATCTAACTTAATGGACAGGGAGGTCTTCTTGTGCTAATATCACCACCTAGTTCATGAAGGAAACTAAATTTCTCCTATGAAATGATCTCCTTTAAAATAAGCTTCAAACTCCTAGAAATAATATTGACCACAAGCTTATAAATAACACTACAACATGAGATTAGTTGAAAATATCCAAAGAGAACTCCATCTTTCTTTATTCATCTTTCTTTTCTTGAATGAGCATGATGATGAAGTTAGAGTTCTAATATCCTAACACTTTCCAAAAAAAATGGATTCCTTAATGACCTTTAACAAAACTTCCTTCATTACATCATTAAAAAAAAAACATCTACACCAAAATACTATTTGATACAAGGATCTTACCTTTTCACATGGATGAAAGAGAGGCAATCACCTCTTATTCTATAACATACTCTACAAAAAATAATTCATTTATTTCATAAAAGAACTAGGGAATTTAGAAACGACCTTAATAATATTCTAAATTGGGTAATATTCTACCTCCTTGAAGAGAGATTGGAAACTCTAACATGAAAGATGCGTATTGTCATTGAGGAGATTGCTTAAAGGATTTTCCTATTCAAATGGCCCTAGCAATGGTTGTAACCTTTCCTTTCTTAATGTCCAAAATTACTAGGATTTCAATAGATGATACATCTCATTGCTAGGTTGGGATGGATAGGATCAAGAGATAAACCACCAACCAAAGAAGAATCAAATGTTTTCTTGACACTAGGACTTAGGGCATAACCCATTTTTTGAGGGAGGGTATCTCCTAAAACTAAGGGCCAAGGAGCACTAGGATAGCCATCTAATCCCTTAGGATAGGTGGGCCAACTTGGCTAAGGGATCAAAGGGATATAGGATTCAAGTCAACATAGAAGGCTTGCAGGGTTAGGGAGACAAGATTTGACTTATCTGAGCCTAAGCCATTGCCAAGATTGAATTATAAAACCATATTTCCATGAGAAACACCAACCAAGGGAGAGGTATAAAATAACATAAAGTAAGTATATTTAGTAGGGCCTAACTCAACCATCACCTTATCCCAAAGAACATCATCTAGAACCAAAGGATAAGAAACTACAAACACTTCCCACCTACATAACCAAATCCTTTTAAGCCTTCCTCTCACTGTTGAACCTTTTCACCCAAAATTTCCACCTTTAATACGCTTTAGGATGCACCTTCTTACACTATGCTTTTACATGACCCCCCATGATAGAGGATTCACTAGAAGTTTAACCTCTACAAATCTATTTTTTCTATCCATGATCATTCACAAAAGACCAAATCCATTTTCTATCCATGGAATCTCCTAACACATGAAGCTTTCACACACCTTTCCAAGATGTAATTGATAAATCCTAATTTCACTGCTCTTGAAACAAGCCTTTTAATCCACTTAGGTACCTAAACCTCAACCTTTTTGAACAACCATAACCAATCCACAAATCTATAACTTCTAACCTACTTGGAGGAATTAGAAAATACAATGAGGAAGGAAGCATGATCTTTCAACATTCATTTACAAACATATGGATTTAGAATAAATATCCAACACACCTTTAAGGGAGATGAGGTTCTTCAAAGACCAAGGAGCAAATAAAAGCACATATGATAAATAATTTCTTGCGCTGAGACTTCACACCCTTGAGAATCCCTTTCTCCCTTGCATCATTGATCAAATTATTAAGCACCTCTACCACACCGAGGAAGAGGAAGATAATAGAGGAAAACCCTAATAAGGCACAATCCAGGCTCAGAAATATCTTGGAGGTGCACCATTGATGAGCACTAGGAAAAATTTATCGCATCTTCCAATTAGCCACTACAAGATCCATGCCCATTGTCAAAAGAAATAGAGGAAGAAATGTATAAATTAATGGACATGAAAACCCATGCATATTTCCAAAAGAACTAAATGAAGAAATATCTAAATCAATAAAAATGAAGTGCTTCATGTGTTATTTCCACCATATAGTAAGTTTGTATTCAACAAAGGAGCCCATAATACTCCTATGCAATGATCTAGCTTAAAGTAGGATTCAAACTACTAACAATAATTTTGTCCACAAGATTATAAATAAGAATACAATATCATCTATAAACTAACATGTATTTTTGGAAGCATAATCCTCTTGGGTTATGCAAACTTGGCTTATTCATTTGAGAGGAAGGTGAAAATCCTCAAGTGAATGCCATTAGTAATGGGAAGCCCAAGATACCTCTTGGAAGATGAAAACTAAGGGTCAATAAAATTGTATTAATGTGTATATCTTTTGAATATAATGGATCTCATGTTTATTCTAATTTCTATCCATTTTATGAGTGATTTCAATAGTGGTATTAGACTTATTTTGGCTCAAAATTACTTTGTCATCCTAAACTTGTTAGAGGTAAGTTTGGACACCCCTGTAGGTGAGTGTAACTCCTCTAAGTAAAAAAATCCTTGGCCCCTTCTCATCAATTATTCCATCTTTTCTCATCAAAATTCCTCTTTTGGATTGGGTGTTTCCTCTTACTTGGCTACCTAATGCACCTATCCATCCCTATCTTCCTAACACACATGTGGATGCTAGTATAACCTATAAATTGAGCATTTATTATGTGCCTCTTCATGTGGTTAATCAAAATCAATAAATTTGGTGTGGCATCTTAATTAATACCATTTGAATCCCCACTCCTGATGAGTTTGCAACATTTTCAATGTTGTAACTGACAATCTGGCATTCTTTGCTAAAACATTTGCTTTGGGACTTTCTTTATCTTCCCTTGTAGAATCATAATCTCACCATCATGTTTTATTTAATTGTTTCTAATAACATAGGCCCATCAATACATTTTTCGTCATTACCTTTGAGCTCTGTTCAAGTTCTCAATCAAAAGTTTTTATTCATCATAGTTACAGATTATGATGTTTTTTATGCCAATTCGATGAATATTCATACACAAGATTTGAGTCTTGAGTTATTCATGTGAGAAACAATTTATGTCATCTAGTGGATTATATCTAACAGATCCCTGATAACCTCGATGTGGTACCCTATGATAGGCATATAGATATCCACAATGAAAAGGTTTAATATGGTGGCGGTGATATCGTGCTTGCTCTCCAAGCTTTGTGTGGGCAAGATTGGTTTATATACATAAATAGATATAACCAAATATTACCAATAGAACCACCACAACCAAGATTGGTTTATCTATATATATATATATATATATATATATATATATATATATATATATATATATATATATATATATCAAAAGGAGGAGGGGCTTACCATTCTATAGAACTGCAAGCGCAAACCTTTTAGTTTAATAGTCATAAGTGGTCTTGCTCCATAAGCTCCCAATGCATACAACTTTCCTCTCGTTCAATGCTACATGACCACACCATAAGTCCTAGTCCTGACCTTTTCCTTGGCATGCAATTATTTACCCGTCATGACATGTCAACTTGATTGTATGTCAACCCACTTGCCCCAACAATGCATACAATTGTATCCTCCAAGAGACAAACTTTAGGAAATGGGAATTATCCCTGTCAAGCATTGCTCTCGCCTTTTGTCAAAAGTTGACCTCAACCTTTTTCTAAAGTGTGCAAGCCTTTTTCTCCAGGACAAGTCAATTTCTCCTTCACGGGCCCCTCGTCAGTTATGTGCCAATAAAGAAATATTTCATCACCCTAGCTCATTACACCTTGGTTGGATTCCCTGTCAGCTCAAGTATTCATCAACCTAGCTATTCCCTTTGTGTGCTCTTTTTCGATCGTCTGGGGAAAGCCTTTGTCAGGCGTCCATTTTGTGATATTTAATACATCTTTTTTCTTGATGTTTTTACTTAGTTCTCATAGTTATTTCCATCATTCTGCACATTATGGGGATAATTATCTTAAAAATAAGCATGAAGAGGTAAATTAATAAATTTACTTCGTTTTCAGTAATTTAAGAGTACTTAGATAATATCATCAGTGATTATGGATGTTTTCTTCTTTTATATGCAACATGATCTTTCAACCATAATTTTGTACCATGATCTTGCACTCTTGAGGATTCCAGCACTAAGAAAATATTCTACATGTTGTCTTCAACACTTTGCAAATATTTTGTATGTCAAGGTTCTCAGGAAAACATATGGAGTTACGAAAAAATAATTGGTCAACCAAATCTTATGTGTAACAAAATTTTTCCTTGTTCTTACACTCAATTCAATTCTTGCACCAACATTCCTACACCAATTGGGGGCTTTTATACATTGGAAACCTTTCGGGGAAAAGTGAAGATGGTTTTTGTGAAAAATGATGCTTTAACACTTCCATGTGAGTCAAAATGCACCCATTTCATATGGATGATTTTTTAGAAATTAATTAATGTTACAACCCTAAATTCACAACAATTTTCAAACTGCCAACTTTCTCCTCAGTTTCCATGCAGATGAGGGCGAATTTAAAAATTTGAAAACAAGGGTTGTTGAAAATATGGAAAAAAAGGTGTTATTTGAACATATTTCCAAAATTTTCAATGGTTTGGGAGATACATATGGATCTTTGAGGCAGTTTTATTAAAAATGCACAAATTTCCAAAATTCTAGGATCATGCCTAGACTTGAATAAAATGAAAAATTATGCCTTAGATTCATATTTCCTTCATTAGTCAATGGTTTTACTAGAATTCTATTGATGATAAATTGTTGGGATCCAAGTTTCCATCTTGCTTGCAAAGGATTGACTTGTCTAAACCCAAATTTGTAATGTACAAAATTTACAAAAACAAAGTTATGGCTCTAAGCCTAGCTAGAAAGCCATCCCATACTCTTATGTTGCTGAATTGAGTTTTGGTGTTTATTCCCCCTATAATAAACAAGATTATAATCTTCTTTTCCATTATGTAAAATGACTTCACAATGCTTTAATAAACTCATGCCACGTTCTCTTTAATCTATGGTGTATTTATGTGTATTTGCATTTTGTGATTTAGATATTGTTTTCTTTGAGGGTGCGAGTTGGTTGGTCAGAGCCCAACCAATCCATCTCGCTACCACTATTGTACATTGTTGTGTGGATTGGTTGTTGATTAATTAAGGTGTGAATGAATTATTTTGATGAGGTGCATAGAATTATTTGAACTATTCTTAAACCTAATCGATTTGTGTTTACAGGACATGCTCTACCTCTTTCATGATTTATTTAATTTATTAGAAAATATTTTGGTTTGTGTCGGGATTTGGAGATATTATGGATTTTGGGGGTGAAAACTGGTAGATATTTCAATCCATATGCTTTGAGTGTGATCCTTTATCCTAATTTGTGATTACAAATTTTTATGTGCTTTGAAAATGCTTAATTAATTAATACTTTGTTCTAAATCTTGACCAAGTGGTTTGTAATAGTTTAGAAGAGTATTGGTGTAGAGAGATTTTGAAAGTATATATATACATTGGATCTATAACTCTTGGTACAAGAGTTGGAGATATAATTATAGTTGAAACTCTCTGACATTTGATTAAGCACAACAAACTTCTAATATTTAAACATTTTTGTTTCCTCAATCCAAATTTTAGTACGAGATTTTGATCATTGGTTGGTGATGAATCAATATGCATTTGAGATTTGATGAGATATGCTTGGTGGCTTAAATGTACTTGAAGACTATGGGTATAGGTTATAAACTTACAAGACCACTTGAAACTCTAATTTGACCCTGTTGTCATTAAATCTACTTTTGCATTAATAAGAAACATAGGTCATATATTTTATTTGTGGTTGTTGAGGTTTGTATTCTTCGTGATCATTATATTTGGTCTACAGAGCTAAGGATTCTAGATATTTTAAGAGTCATGGTCTACATTTTTGATCTATTTGAAATATCTATTGGGCATTAATCACTAAAGAGAGATATTGTGTGAAATAAGTCTCATTGTTTCAATCACATATTCCAAGTTGTTTTAGCAAACTACTTATAATTCAACTTACATCTTTATCATTGGGTACCTGTATAAAGCATTGATATCCAGGATAGACATCTATGTTTTTTACTCTTGTATTAATAATTGATCAAAGAGTGGTGAGTTTATGGTTTATGCTTGTAGATTTTGAGAGTACTTTAATTATAGGGTTTTTAGTTTATATTCCTAAATAGTGGTGCATTTCTTGGATTGATTGTCACATTATTTCTAATATTTGTTTGAAGAACCAAGATATAAGTTGAGCACATGAAAAGATTGTGTTAGGTTAGAGAATAGAACATTATTTTGATATGTATGTAGTCTCTTATAATTAATACACTTTGGTTTGGTAACACCTTAGGATCAACTGTCATCCATCCATTTGATTGAACACAAGATTGTTAGAGGAAAGAACTAGAGTGTAGGATTTCTAGCTAGGCTTTATTGATTACTTTGGCTAGAGTATTTTTCTTGAGAAGTACAAGAATTGTATCGAGTTCTCATTTCTTTTTATATTAAGGAAGCCTTCATGTTTGATTTTTTTAGTGAGTTAAGGAATTAATGATCAATTTTCTAGTTGATTGGTAATTATTACTTTTTTATTTCCAATTTCCAGTAGTTAGGAGGTAGGGCTTACTTTCAATGATCAACTAGGGATTGCTTTGAATTGTTAGTAAGGATTGGTGTTTGTAATAGCTGGTATTTTGTTTATAATGAATTCTTTTGAGTGCAGGATTAGAGCAGAGATTTGAATAGTGCAAGAACTGTAGGTGTGCAGTTTCCATGTTATATTAAGGTCTTGTTTTGCAGGTTGTTGGAGTCTTTCCTTAGCATTTCCAATGTTGTTCCTCGAAGTCTACAGACCATAGATTGAAATTAAGTGTTGGTCCATTAATATACCATATAATACACCCAACATTTTTGCGTCGTTTGCAGGGAGGCGCTTAGGGGATTGACCTTGGTAACCTATTGCAATTTGGTTTGCTCTTTACCTAGTTTTTCTTGTGAGTTTTTGTTTCTTTCCTGCACATTTTTTTTTCATTTTTAGGGTTTTGTATGAACACCCCCTACATATATACTAATCCATATGCTGACATAATCCACTAGATATCTTGTTGAGAATAAATTAATGGTATTTCAAGGAAGTTTTCAATGAGGAGTTTGAGCTAATATCAATCATCCAATGAACTTATTTCACTAACCGGTTGGAAGGAACATTCGAAGGAGTCTCCAAGTAGTACATGGAGAACCTCTTCTATTTTTGGATGAAGTGGAACACATCATTAACTTTGAATTCCATATCAAAGACCCAGGAGGAGTGGTACAAATGCACAACATTCATCCATCTGCTTTACCAAAATTTCATGGTTTGGAAAACAAAGACCCAGATACATTCTTATTTAAGTTTGAAGTACTTTGTAGAGGATATGGTTATTGTAATAATGCTCAAAGGTTTCAAGTGTTTCCTCTTAGTATTAAATGAGCACCTATCCAATGGTTCATGAGCCTTGGAGGGAACGACATTCAAACATGGGAAGAGATGAAGAATGTATTCTTGAAGAAATATCAAGACTATTTCTAGGCTAGTGAAGATATTTTTGGAATGATACAAGGGGAAGATGAAAGTTTGGAGGACTAAGTGGAGAGATTTTGATACAATCTTAAAAAATCAAATCATAAACATTTGGAAAAAGAGACCTTCAAAACACTCATACTCAAAAGGAATCAAAGATTAATTTTTAGAGCCTTTAAATTTGATAGGAGAAGGTGATGTTTTTCACTTACCATATGATGATGTTTATGAATTATGCATTAGGTATTCAAGAGGAATCTCCAAGATTGGTAATAATTCTCGAGAACTTTCTTCTCAATTTTTGAAATCTGCTACAAAAATAGGAGTTACAAAAGCCTCTCTAAATTTACAATTGGATGATTTGTAGGAAGAACAAAAGCAGTGCAAGGAGGATCACTTGATAAATTATTGCCCATCACTACTAGGGTTACAACAAGTATTTAAGGAATCAAGTAAGGAAATAAATTGACTGCCAGGTATAACTCAAAACTCGTCATCATTTAATACTTGGACTAACATTTATTGTCCACAGCAGGTTCCTCAACAGATCTATAACCCTACAGTTCCATGGTAGACTTATAATCATCCTCTAATTCAATACCCCACCTTATGGCTATAGTGGCCCTATCCCTCAAACTAAATATTCTCTTAGCCTCAAGGATTGTTTAGGGCATCCTCTCTAGGGAAATTCTCCATGAAAATTCCATTACCTGAGTCACAACAATTACGATTCCCATTTAGTGCACCACCATGTTATCCTTCTCTATGATACTAATCATTTGTGCAACCAAACCCTAATTCCAACAATCAAGTTGGACATCAATTTAAAACACCTATTTTTTCTACTCACTCTCCTATCGAATGTAATGTCATGTCTTTTAGAGAGGGGAGAGGAGTGAATTCAAAAGAATCCCCTATTACCATACAACATCTACCCCAGGGAGAAATTTTAATCCATAAAACATTAGAGCAAAAATATATGATTGGAACTTGTTTAAAAACTATTGTTGAAACTCATGACTAATATCAAGAGAAAAACCCTAGAATTTCCCTTAACCATCCTTGTCAATATGAAGAAAGAAAACATCAACTTGTGGAAGACTTGTACAAGTTGGAGAACCATAAATATGTGGGTCCTATTGAAGCTTGGTTCGAAACAATTTTTAGCACACCCTATTCCCTCATCATTTAGAAACTCTTAGTACTATATCAAGTAAAGCAATTAGTTTCTAATACTCTGATATGCAATGAAGTTTACATTTTGAACCCAAGTGTGAGTAGGTTCAATATTTTGTTACACACATGGTTACACTGGAATTACTTCTACACTTGAAGGAGATATTCCTCTCTCTAAATTAGGGTAGGGTATTATAGAAAAAATAAATAAAAATAATATTTGGAATAAAATTGTTATAGAAACACTCTTGAAATTGCAATTCCCTAAGGCACAACTATTGAAATTTCCATTATTATTCACTTTTGTGGTAATTCTTCTCATAAGTAATTCATTCTTAATGCCTAATTATTTTGTAAATTGACTATAATTGATGGGTTGGTTCCTCTTCATAATTGTTTGGTCATCCATTGAGTCAGTCAAGGGTACTTATCATTGTTATTCTTAATAATTTCCACTTATAAACCCAAAACCATAACCTTGGCCTAGTCACTTGATCAAGTTGCTATCCAAGAAATATTTTCAAGTTTTTGTTCGAATGTATTGATGAGAATCCTCCTATGGTGTACCACTCCTATAAAACCCTAATGAGTTTGCATGAGAACCCTAGCATGATTAACTTGAGGAATATTTCAGTCATTATCTTAGATTTTTTCTTTAAAATGAGTCTTTAGGATAGCAAGACCAACCAGTAAAGATTAGTCATTAAGAACTTTTCATGCCATGTCATTCTCTTAAGGAGCAGATTTTACTCCCCATCGATTAAGTAACCTATTTAAGGTTAATCACAATCAAAGTTTATTTTAACATAAAAGGATTAATTGAGGGATAAGATGTCTCATTACGAGCTGAGCTACCATGATCATGGCCCCTAACGAGAATGACATTACCGCTATTAGTCACCAAGACAAGGTAATGACTTGCAGTTAAAAAGCTAGAACACTAGAGGTCTCATCACGAGCCAACTTGTTCATTCTTGTTACTTATTATGAATGGCACTATCGTTTGCTGGTTACCAAGCCAGGACAATGGCCTTCAGTTAATTTCTAAAGAAAATTAAATGCTTTTAAATGAATCTGAATCTATATCTAATAGATGGGATATAGGAATTTCATCAGGTTAAAGGGAATCCCTGTCGCGGTTATCGATGCCTACTAGTAGCAGTGGCCATGCATGTGGTATTAAAGTTAATATTAAACTATGATTTACTTGGTCATATTTGTCTCTTCCTAAACTCATTATCATATCTCTTTGAGAATGGCTTTAGGATCCTTCCGTTATTATGCTTTGGAGTTCTATATTTTGGAATGATTTGGTTTCTATGGATGTTGGACCCTTAATGCAGGTGATTCACTTTGCCTAAAAAAGAGGAGTTTCAACTATATGCTTGGATAATGGCAAGATGGTCATCCTCAGAAGGTATTGTTTTGTCATATTTATTTTTCCATGTTTCCATCCATTTTTTAATACAATGGCCTTGAAATTATGTCAAATTTATTTGTAATGAGGATATTGAGGTGAAGAACTACTAATTAAGGCAACCCTCGAGATATGCTTGTAAAAATTCTGATCGTTGGTCATTTTATGATGACATTATCCCTGCAATAACAACATTGTTAGCATTCCTTTGGTAACCCTGGAATTAGTTACTCTTTTGGAAATAATATTTAGGTCAGTATTGACATCACTGAATCCCTTGTCACAACTCTTTCTTATATTATTAATGTAAAGGAATTTGAAATCACATGACACTTACCTACATGTTGTCACTCAATTAGCCCTATAATTTAAGAATATTTTGGTCTATGTAGCATGATTTTAATAGAGAAACCCCAACCCTTCAGTTTTGACTAACTTTGGTCTCTGTCAGAGGTTTTACTTGCATGAGGACATGCAAGATGATTGACATGGGGGGATGGCAAGCCTCCATTTTGTCATATTTAATACATCTTTTTCCCTCATTTTTTTACTTAGTTCTCATAGTTATTTTCATCATTTTGCACATTATGGGGCTAATTCTTTAACACATAAGCATGAAAAGGTAAATTAATAAATTTCCCTTGTTTTTTGTAATTTAAGAGTATTTATATAATGTCATGACTAATTATGGATGCTTTCTTCTTCTATATGCAGCATGATTTTTCAGCCATAATTTTGTACCAAGATCCTGCACTCTTGAGGATTCCTGCAATAAGAGAATATTGTGCATGTTGTCTTCAACACTTTGCACATCTTCTGTATGTCAAGGTTCTCAGGAAAACATATGGAGTTATGAACAAAAATTGGCTAACCAAATCCTATGTGTAAAAAATTTCAGGCATGTTCCTACACCCAGTTCAGTCCCTGCACCAACATTCCTTCACCAATTTGGGGCTTTGATATATTGGAAACATTTCGGCAAAAACCGAAGATGGATTTTGTCAAAAATATGTTTTAACAATTACATATGAGTCAAAATGCACCTAGTTTGTACAAATGGATTTTTAGAAATTATGCTACAACCCCAAATTCACAGCAGCTTTCAAATTCCCAACTTTCTCCCCAATTTTCATGCATATGAGGGCGAATCTCAAAATTCCAAAACAAGTGTTTTGTAAAAAATATGGAAAATTAGGTTTCCTTCAAAAAACATTCCAAAATTTGCAATGGTTTGGGAGATAGACAAAGTTCTTTAAGGCACTTTTATCAAAAATACACAAATTTCCAAAATTCTAGGATCATGCCTAGATTTTAATAAAATGCAAAATTATGCCTCAGATTTGTATTTCCTTGATTACTTAATGGTTGTGCTAGAATTCTATTGATGGAAAATTGTTGGGATCCAAGTTTCCATCTTGTTTGCAAAGGATTGTCTTGTCTAAAGCCAAATTTGTAATGTAAAAAATTTATAAAAATGGAGTTATGGCTCCAAGCCTAGTTAGAAATCCATCCATACTCTTATGTTGCTGAATTGAGTTTTCAAGGTTATCCCCCCTCTGATCAACAAGATTATGAGCTTATTTTCCATGATTTAAAAGGATTGCATAATGCTTTAATAAATTCATGTCAAACTCTCTTTAATCTCTAATGTATTTATTTTTATTTACATTGTGTGATTTAATTTTTGTTTTCTTTGATGGTGCGAGCTAGTTGGTCAAGGCCCAACCTATCCAACTAGCTACTACTCCTATACATTATTATGTAGATTGGTTGTTGATTCAGTAAGGTTTAAATGTATTTCTTTTATTGAGGCACGTAGATTGCTTCCATCTATTCTTAAACCCAATAGATCTGTTTTTACAAGACATGCTCTACCTCTTTCATGTTTAATTTAATTTATTAGCAAATATTTTGGTTTGTGCCAAGATTTGAAAATATTGTGGATTTTGGAGGTGAAAATTGATAGAGATTGCAATCCATATCATTTGGGTGTGATCCTTTATCATAATTTGTGATTACAAATTTTTATGTGATTTGGGAATGCTTATTTCATTAATACTCTGTTCTAAGTCTTGATCAAGTGGTTTGTAACAATGTAGCAGGGTATTGGTGTAGAGAGCTTTTGAAAGTTTATGTCTACATTGGATCTATAACTCTTTGTACAAGAGCTAGAGATAGAATTATAGCTAAAACTCTCTGAAATTTGACAAAGAACAAAAAACTTATAATATTTAAACCCTTTTGTTTCTTGGATCCAAATTTTAGTACGAGATTTCGATCATTGGTTGGTAATGAATCAATATGCATTTGAGATTTTATGAGATATTCTTGGTGGTTTAAATCTACTTAAAGACTATGGGTATAGGTTATAAACTTACAAGGCCACTTGAAACTCTAATTGACCTTGTTGTCATTAAATCTACTTCTACATTAATAAGAAACATAGGTCATATATTTTATTTGTGGTTGTTGAGGTCTGTATTCTTTGTGACCATTATATTTGTTCTACAAAGCTAAGGATTCTAGATCAGTTAAGAGCTGTGGTCTACATCTGTGATCTATTTGAAATCTCTAATGGGAATCAATAACTAAAGAGAGATGTTGTCTGAAAGAAGCCTCATTGTTTCAATTAGATATTCCAAGTTGGTTTAACAAGGTTGCTTACAATTCAACTTACATCTTTATCATTGTGTACCTATATAAGGCATTGATATCCATGATAGACATGTTTTTTTTTACTCTTGTATTAATAGTTGATCGAAGAGTGGTGAGTTTATGATTTATTCCTATATCTTTTGAGAGTACCTTGATTATAGGGTTTTTAGTTTTTATTCCTAAACAGTAGTGCCTTTCTTGGATTGATTGCCACATTATTTCTAATATTTTATTTGAAGAAGCAAGATATAATTTGAGCACATGAAAATAGTGTGTTAGGTCATGGAATAGAAAATTATTTTGATATGTATGTAGTCTCTTATAATTAATGCACTTTGGTTTGGTAACACCTTAGGAACAATTGTCATCCATCCATTTGATTGAACACAAGATTGTTAGAAGAAAGAACTAGAGTGCAAGATTTCTAGCTAGGGTTTATTGATTGCTTTGGCTTGAGTATTTTTCTTGAGAAGTATAAGATTTCTCTCAAATTCTCATTTATTGTTATATTAAGGAAGTCTTCATGTTTTATTTGATTAGTGAGTTAGGGAATTAATGATCAGTTTTCTAGTTGATTGGTAATTAGTTTTTTTTTTTCCAATTTCTAGTAGTTAGGAGGTAGGGATTACTTTCAATTATCAATTAGGGATTGCTTTCAATTGTCAGTAAGGATTGGTGTTTTAATAGCTAGGGTTTTGTTTCTAATGAATTCTTTTGAGTGCAGCATTAGAGTAGATATTTGGCTAGTGTAGGAACTCTAGGTGTGAGAAGTTTCCAAATTAGATTAAGGTCTTGTTTTGCAGGTTGTTGGAGTCTTTCTTTGGAATTTCTAGTGTTGCACCTCAAAATCCATGGAAACTGTGTTGACAATAATTGTTGGTATAATAATATACCATATACTACACCCAACAATCTTCTAAGACATGTCAGCTTGGAACCATCTCTTACTGGATTCTTCAACAGGATTCTTGGTTCTATTACCCAAGTGGAAGACTCTTGTCAAACTAAAAAACTAAGTATCGCATGACCCTCCTATAAAATTTGTTCTCAGCGTCGTTAACTATTGCTCACTCTCCTTTATTACTCTTACAAGTATTCCACTCACGTAATCTTAAACAACGATTTAATATGCATGTCTCTGGTTAAGGGGACCAAACAAAGCACAATACAATCACAGACCTTCGCAATATTATTAATATAAATATATGAGTGTGATTAATGGAATAAAATAAAGATATTGTATAAGCATTGGTTTGTATGGAAAAACTACTCTCACCGCTCCACACACTCTCCTTTTATTAAATCAATACTTATGTAAATACATATTGCCAATACAGATCCATGAATATAGGATCAGATGGAACAATTTGGGAATTATTGAACAAATTATAGAAATCAACTAATTTTGGTGCATTACATGGAAAAATAAACAAATTCTATCCTAACAATCCATTCATTGAGGAAACAAGTCCTCTGGTAAAATATTTTGACCTCTTAGGAAATTGAATTTTATGGATGCCCCTACATTATACTCCCAAGGGACAAAGAATTCATGCGCTCTTGCCCATGAGGTCTTCAACCATTCTACCACTTTTTTGTAGTAATGTGGTAGTCATCCAAGTTACATTAGCTATTGGATGATCCTTCCACTTGATCAAATATTCATAGTATTCCTTGCCCGTAGTCTTTTTAATTAATCTCTTATCTAAAATCCTCTCTTACTGCAAGGGATTTACTATTGGTAACTTCTTTTGCCACTGATTGTTGAAAATTGTAACTAGGTTCAGTCTTCATAATGTCTAATGTAATCATTATTTTATATATTTGATGAAAAGAGAAAAATAAATTTTATTATTATTATTTTGAAGAATGGGTTTCATGCTCAAAGTCATTTTATTTATAAGTCAAGCACCCATTGAGTGCTTCTAAGGATTTAACATAAATTCTAGGAGTTAATTGAGTCATTGTTATATGTAAAACCCCTTTGGGCATCTTGTATTATGTAAATGAAATTTATTTGAGTCATAAAAGACCCTCCAAGACAAGTCAACCTTGTTGCAACAAGTTGGCCTACATGAAAAGATCAAGTCGACCTCATGGAGGCAATTCGCACCCTTGGAAATAGTATATATAAGATGCATTTCACCTCATTTGAAGCACACATCCAAGACATATGAAGAATCAAGAGAATAAGTTAAATATTAAAAGAAGAATCCCTAAGGCAAGTGGAGTTCAAGAAGGAAGCTAAAGTTGAAGTTTTTGGGTCTCTCTCTCTGTCTCTCTCATGTGTAATGAAATTATGAAGTTTTTAAGTAAAAATTGTTGGAGAAGCTGTTGCCAAGTCAAATTTTCTGGAGAATTTGCTGGAAAAGTTGTTGTGGCTGAATTTGTTGCAGAATTTGTTGGGGTCGAAGTCACTGGAGAAGTTTCCAGGGTTGAAGTTTCTGGAAAATTTGTTGTGGTCAAAGTTACTAGAAGGTCGAAGTTTGATGAAGTAAGTTGTGTAAGTAAATATCTTTAAGAAGGGAGGTTGTCTTGGTCTTGGTGGGGTCTTTGTCAAGGATCATAGGCCTTGGAATTCATCATTTGAAGTTATGTAAGAAGAGAAGAGTTCTTATGGGTTTTCCTCTCAAGAGGAGAGGTTTTAACCTTGGCTTATAACCTATATCGTATGTCATATTGTCTTGTTGTTTTATTGTTTGTGTGGAAAATCCTATAGGTTCGCAAGCTTAAGCAATGTAGTAAAGCACAGGACAAGAATCTATTTCTACTTTCAACTAGCAAAAGCCAATAGATCGATGAAAACAATATCAACAAGAAGAAGATAAATCAATGGCACATAACACAATATGTATCTAGGGAAAGCCACTGCTCAAAAACTCGTTATTTTTATTGCATGTATCGAAAATATGAGTGACGATACAAAGATTGTTCTTACTAGAAAAATTCTACACAAGTATGCTCAACTCTCTTAGCTCACAAGCTATCTCTTGGCCAACACTTAGCCAATTTTTCAACTCTCCAAGCCCATAATCTCTTGCGTAATTCCTAGAATGAATAGCCCATATTTAAATGGAATTCATGCTTCCAAAGATGCGCAATGAAAATAGTGGATCAATCTCTGATGCATGCATGATATTTACACTCCAGTAAATAATACCATTGATAATACACTACCCCTGCACTCTAGTCCCAACTGGGTCTTTCTATGAACTGACATGCATGAGTTTCTCATGAGGGAATCTTTAGTTAACTGGAGTAGCACTAGAGGATGCACTACTGCACCAACTGACTGTTAGGCATCTATTAGTTCCAAAAAAATACTAGAACTAATTTAATTGAACTTAACTCAGTAAATTGAGTGATCTGATTTCCAAATCAATTTAAACTCATATCGGACCCCTAAAACTTAGGGTGAACATATACATGACTATAGAAAGACTTCCAACTCGAATTTCCTAAGATAATTAAGTTAATTAAACTTAATTATCTATTTACAAGTTGCTATGAGAATATAATTCAATTTTAATTCTCTGTTTAATTCAAGGAAAAATTAAACTAGAATTTCTTGTTGCCATTTCTCAACACTCCCTCTCAATAAGAAGGGGATTATCAGTTACCCCAATCCTGCCTCTATGAAACTCAAATTTACATCTTGACAATGCCTTCGTCAAAATTTCAACATCTTGCTCCTCCATGGGAATGTACTCTAACAACATAATCTGCCTCAATACACTATCTCTGAGATGATGATATCAGATATCAATATGCTTGAACTGATCATGGAAAACTTGATTTTTAGAGAGTTTGATACAACTCTGATTATCACAGTAAATCACAGTTGGATCCACATGTTGACCAAACAAACCAACCAAGATCTTCCTCATCTACATGGCCTCACATGTTGCCTGACTCATAGCCATGTACTTTGCCTCTACCGAACTGAGTGAAATTGATCTTTGTTTCTTGTTGTACCAAGAAATTGTTACTGACCCAATACTAAATATCCCTCCTGATGTGCTTTTCTGGTCGGATGAACTCCCTACCTAACTCACACTGGTGAAGCCTTGAAGCTTCACTCCCTCTATCTATTTGTACCATAATCCATACTAAGAAGTGCCCCTAAGGTATATCAACACATTCTTTGCCTCCTTCCAATACAGCTTGGTAGGCCTAACCATCGCCTGACTATGATGGTTAAATGCATAGCACATATCTGTTCGTGTGTTCACTAAGTACATGAGTGAACCCACAAGCTGCCTATAAACAGTAGCTTCCACTACTTCCCCTAAAGTAGCATCATCCTTCCTCTAGTTACCTGCTAAAGGAGTCTCCATGGGTTTGCTTCTCTCCATCTGGAATCTCCTAAGCATCTCCTTGGCATACTTTCCCTGAGACACAAACAACTCCCCATCTCCCTACCATACCTCCATGCCAAGAAAGTAATGCATGAGCCCCATGTCCTTCATCTCAAACTCTCTTGCAAGTTCCTCCTTGCAAGACTTGATCAACTGATCATCACCTATCAGTATAATATCATCAACATAAAGTACAATGATCAATAGTTTACCTTCCACCACTATGTGGTACAAGTTCGCATCCGCTTCACTTTTCATGAAGCCCAACCCAGTGAAGTAGCTATCTATCCTGGTGTACCAACCATGGGGCACTTGCTTCAGCCCATACAATGCTCTCTTGAGCTGGCACACATGCGACTCATTGTCACATGTCTCAAAAACTTCAGGTTGCTCTATGTACACCTCTTCCTCAATCATGCCATTAAGGGAGGTTGTCTTCACATCCATCTGATGTATCTTCCAACCCATCTGTGTTGATAGTGCCAATATAGATCTGATTGATGAGTACCTTGCAACAAAAGCAAAAGTATCATCATAGTCAATCCCCTCTACCTGTGAAAAGCCACAAGCTACAAATCTAGCCTTGTGCTTCTCCACACTACCATTTACAACCTTCTTTACCTCGTGAAGCCAACATGAGTTTACCACTGACTTATCCTCCGGTCTCAGGACCACATACCAAACACTGTTACGAACTATGGATTCATACTCCTCCACCATGAAATCGACCCAAACTAGCTGCTGCACTGCTTCCTTAAAGGAAGATGGCTCTGTCACAACACATTCTCCCACAAGATCCATTTATCCAGTGTACCCCTCAGGTGACTGCCTATGCCTGTGCTGAGAAGTGGGTGCTCCCACATTCTCTCATACATCATCCAACAATCTTTCAACCTCTCTAGTGCGCTTTCTTCCCTCTCTAGAAGACTCTGCCTTAGTGGATGTCTCCACTCTTAGATCCTTTGCATGTGGCTGCTCCACATCAATTTTAAGCTCCTCAACCTTAGGAGATAAGATCTCCTCATCTGCATGTAGCTCAAGCTCTCTCTTAAGGGAAACTCACATGGCCTTCTCCTCATCGAATCTGACATCCCTGCAAACCATTATCATCCTGTTGTTCAAAAAGTACACCCAATAGTTGTGAGGTGTAAAAGTGTACCCCAAAAATATCCCCAACTCTGTTGTCAGCTCAAGCTTCTTCTATGCGTCTTTGGTCAGATGGAAATATACCGATGACCCAAAAATCATGAAGTGACCAACATCTGGCCTCCTATCAGAATAAGCCTCCTCTGGTGTCTTAATCTCAAATATCCGATGTGGGCTATGGTTCTAAACATAAACCATTGGTTTGCATGCCTAAACCCATAAGTGTAGTGGTAGGCCCTAATCATGAAAAATTTCCCTCACTTCCCCTACTATGCTTCTATTCTTCCTCTCGGCCACCCCATTCTACTAAGGGTTATGGGGTGTTGTCAACTCCTGTTTAATCCCTTCCGTTGCACAGAAGTTCTTAAGCTTATTTGAGACATACTCACCATCATTATCACTTCGTTGAGATTTAACCTTCTTACCCGACTCTTTCTCCACCAATGCTTTAAACTCACAAAACTTTGTGAAAGTTTGATCCTTTTTCTACATGAAAAATATCCATCATTTTCGAGAAAATTCATCAACAAATATAACATAATTCCTTTGTTTGGTCGTGGATGCTGTCGAGAATGGTCCACCCACATCTGAATGGACTCACTCTAGAATAGCCTCTGCTCGATTACCTCTGTCATGAAAGGAAGACTTGGTGTATTTTCCCAAACTTCACCCCTTGCATGTATCAACTTGCTCAAGCGTACCTTTTGGAATACCAGTAGAAATACGTTGCAATATCTTCAAAGCCCCATGATGCAAGTGGCCCAATTTCCTGTGCCACAAATCACCAACATATCAGCTTCTTACCCTTTATGATTTTTTTCTCAAAGCAAAACACTCCTCTACCTCCAGCTTATAGAGATTCTTCACACGAATCCCTATATCCTTTAGTTGACCCGTGGCTATGTGTCGAAGGAATGCCTTTCCTTTCGATAATATCACATCATATCCTCTATCCTCAAGCATGGAAATGGATACCAAGTTCTTCTTTAGACTGGGCACATACATAACATTATTCAAGGTGAGTGGAGCCCCATGCTCCCTCTAAAAAGTAATTGTACCCAATCTAGTAACACTATACTTCTCGTTGTCACCCTTCTCGATATGCATCTGGAGATCTTTCTCCTCTAGGTCACTAAATAACTTTTTGTCGCCAGTCATGTGGAATGAAGCTCCACTATCTAAGTATCATACACTTCCCATCATTGATGACACCATGCATGAAATGAGGGAAAAGTCCAATTCGAATTGAGAGATCAAAGCCTCACCCATCGCTCCTCTTGAGGACAAATTCTTGGACTTCTTGAGTGGAAAATTTGTATCAAAATGGCCTAGATCATGATAATGAAAGCACTTCAATTTCGTTATGTCTTTCTTCTTACCTCCATGATAAGAATTTGATTTGGAATGGGAAGCTTTCCCTTTCCCCTTCTTCACCTTAATCGCTAAGGCACGGTAATCTTCATCATAAGTCTTTAATGAAGAGCCATCCCTGGTGTTCCTCTTGATATCCTCCTGCATCAAATCTGACCACAATCATTCCCAATCCAGCAGCTTCTCCTGACCATTGAAAGATTCTTGATAACTATGCCAACTCTTTGGGAGTCCTAGAAGAGCAAGACTCACCATATCATCCTTGGCAACCGTGATTCCAACACTTCCAAGTTCATCACGACATTGAGTGAACTTGGTCAAGTATTTTGGAATAGTCTCACCTTTCTCCATTTTGATTTTTCGAAGTTTTTCCTTTAGTGCCAATTTCCTTTGGTCACTATTGTTCTGATACAAGTTTTTCAATGTTTTCCACATAGCATATGGAGTTTCCTTTCCATGGATACTCGAGACACTGTGGTCTCAAATTCCCTCAAGGATTATCCGCCTCGCCTTCGTGTCACACTTCTTCCATTCTACCAAATTATATTCATCCAATGCTCCCGACTTAGGAATTTCTTGATCACCAAATTCCTTCAAGCCATTATCCTCTAGTACAACCTCTATTCTATCCCTTGAGGCTATAAAATTTGAGCTGCCTTCCAAGGATTACTCAAGCCGCAAATCGTAGAACGCCATCTTCTAATCCTGAAGTATGTATTGCAAATTTGAGTTTCACTTGTAACCCAAAACTCAAAGCTTCGAAATCTCCTCTAGTATATTATCTTCAGCTCCGATACCATGTAGAAAATCCTATAGATTCACAAGCTCATGCAATGTACTAAACCACAAGACAAGAATCTACTTCTACTTTCAACCAGCAGAAGCCAATAGATTGATGAAAGCAATATAAACAAGAAGAAGATAAATCAATGGAGCATAACACACGATGTATCTGGGGAAAGCCACTGCTCAAAACCCCACTATCTGTATTGCATATATCAGAAATATGAGTGAAGATACAAAGTTTGTTCTTGATAGAACAATTTTGCACAAGTATGCTTAACTCTCGCAGCTCACAAGCTAGCTCGTAGCCAACACTTAGCCAATTATATAGCTCTCCAATCCCCTAATCTCTTAGGTAATTCCTAGGTTGAATAGCCTGTATTTAAAGGGAATTCATGCTTCCAAAACTATGCAATCCAAACATAGGATCAATCTCTAATGCATGCATGATATTTACACTCCAATAAATAATACCACTAATAGTACACTATCCTTGCACTCTAGTCTCAATTGGGTCTTTCTATGAACTAACATGCATGAGTTTCTCATGAGGGAATATTTAGTTAACTGGAGTAGAACTAGTGGATGCACTAGTGCACCAACTGACTGTTAGTCCTCTATTAGTTCCAAAAACAATTTAGAACTAATTTAACTGAACTTAACTCAGTAAACTGAGTGATCTAATTTCTAACTCAATTTCAACTCATACTGGACCCCTAAAACTTAGGTAGAACATATACATGACTATAGAAAGACTTGCAACTTGAAATTCCTAAGCTAATTAACTTAATTAAACTTAAGTAACTATTTACAAGTTGCTATGAGAATAGAATTCGATTTTAATTCTCAATTTAATTCAAGGAAAAATTAAACTGAAATTTCTTGTTTCCATTTCTCAACAGTTTGGTAGTTGTTTGATGATAAGAACACTAATGATAATCAGTTGAAAGAAGAAGCTAATAAATTTAAGTAAAAATACATCATGAGCATATATCAAAATAAGAGAAATCACTTAATTAAGTTTCCCCTATATTTCTCAACATTGAATTGTTTTTTATCCACTATCATCTATTGTCTATAACTCCTCTCCTAGTTGATACTTATATAGGTGTAACACATTGAAGATGGGAGAGATGCTAATCCTTGGTGGAAACTCTAGCTCATGTGCATTTGTTGAAATTTTCCAAAGGATATTACAAGGAGAAATTTTATTTAATTTTAGTTTATTGTAGTCTACTTTAGGAAATGTTTCCTTCCTTAAATGTGCCAACACTAATCTCCCACTTTAAAGATTTCTTCTCTCCTCTTAAGATCTGCTCTGGTTGTATATTTGACATTGCTCTCTTGCAATTTTTCTTTCACTTTTTCATGGATATCTTGCATAGTTTTAATAAAGTCTTCTCATATTTCACTCCTTTGTTATGCTCTTCCCAGGTTTTTGAGTTCATGCACTCCTCTTTGATGCATCCCATACATAATCTGAAAAGGACTCTAACTAGTGATTTTATTTGGAGAATCATTATACGAAAATTTATCCTGGGAAAATACTTGATCCCATTGCTTGGGATGGTCTCCAACCAACCTTCTCAAGGTATTCCTCAAACTCCTATTGATTACCTCATTTTTCCAATCAGTCTGAGGGTGATAGGATGAACTAAAGCTCAAATTAGCTCCAAGCTTCTTCCATAAATTCCTCCAAAAATCCCTAAGAATCTTGTATCTTGATCTGAGACAATACTCTTGGGTACTCCATGTAATCTCACCACTTCTCTAAAGAACAAAATGGGCCATTTTTGAAAATTTGTCCACTATAACAAATATTGCATCATTACCCTTTTGATTTTTTGAAAAACCATATGCAAATTCCATGCTTACAAAATCCCATGGTCTGTCTAGAATTGGTAATGGTGTATACAACCCTATATTCTAGATATTTTTTTTTGAATGCTAGCAAATTCTACAGTTACTCACAAATTTTTGCACATCAATCCTCATCTTTAGCCAATAGTAAAGATGCATCAACTGCTCATATGTCTTGCAAGACCTCCACTATGCTTCCCTTTAATTATTCTCTCTCATTGAACATTTTGGAACATAGAGATAATTTCTTTTTAACAATAATATTTCTTAAAGCATGTAATCAAGCCATGGACTCTTATCTTGGATTGTTGGGTTTTTACAAGCTTTGTAAGCCTCCTTAAAATTTGCATCTTCCTAATAAAACTCATTTATGATGTAAAAACCCATGATCTAGACTTGACTTTCCTACATAATTAAATTCTTCTTGATTAACACATCAACAATTTTATTATCTTGGCGATTAATGTGCTTTAAAACAAAAGTCAAATTTTGGAGATATTCAATCCACTTGACATGTTTCTGAATTAATTTGGCTTGCTGCATAACGTAATGTAGGGAATGATTATCTGTATACAAAACAAATTCTTTAGACATTAAATAATGCCTAAATTTCTTTAGAGCTTGTACCACACCATAAAACTCCTTGTCATAATAAGCATACTTCCTCATTGATTCATTCAACTTCTCACTGAAATATGTTATGGGCTTATCCTCATGACGTAACACAATGCTAATTGCTTCTCCACTAGCTTCACCCTTCACTTGGAAAAGCTTGCTGAAATATGACAAATTCATATGTCATGTGTCCACGCTTTCCACACCTATAGCAACAAATATTTCTTCCTCTGCCTCTTCCTCATCCTCTAGAAAATTATCTTCAGACTCTAAATTCTCCTCTTGTTGTTATTTTGGACTTGATCTACTAGATCCTTAGTTCTGTGTTGTAGATCCTCATATACTTGACTAGTGTCCTCTTCCTCTATTAGTAACTTTTCCTTTGTTATACTTCTTTCTTGCAAGCTTATCCTCAACCTTCAAAGCTAACGGGTATGATTCCTCTACTATTCAAGGTGATAAAACACTAATTTCATCGTGGATGTCCAACCTGAGACCATTAATATATTTTCTTGTCTTCTCTGTAGACACTTCCACATATCCAACCTTGATGTTCACATTATAGAACTCTTCTATGTACTCCCTCACTCTCATCAATCTATGCATTGATTTGCATCTATTTAAATAAAGTAAGTTGATAATCCTTTGGCAAGAACTTGCCTCTGAGCTTGAAAACCATTTGATCCTAGATCTTAAGTATACTTATTATTCTTTCTCCTTTCAGCTTGTACACCATCCCACCATGGAGCTACATGTCCCTTCAATTCGGTGACAACAAACTTGACTTTATTTTCCTCATCCATATCTTAATACTCAAAGAATTGATCCATGTTTGTAGTTCAATCTATGAGATCCTCTAAATTCATGTACCAGTGTAAGAAGATATATATGGTTTTGCCTTTGTGACAGATCCTAGAACTGTCTGCAATATTATAGATTCTATAAGATATTCAATTGCTTCTTCCTCTTCCTCACTTACATCTCCAACTTCAAGTTCTCTTTTCTTATTGGTTTCCATGGTTTCCATTATTTCTTCCAACTATTGCATAGCTCTCATCACCTCAGCCATGGCTACATGCCTTTGTCCTCTCTAGCCTCCTCTAGCACCTCATCCAACTCTAAGTGCCATGGTTGATTAATTATTCCTAGAGTATATGCAGGACCTACTATGATACCAACTGGTGGAGGACTTAACTTCTCAAATAATTGTATATATGGTGGGCTAGGCCCAAAATGCCCCTTTTTTTCCCAAATTATAACCAGAACCACTACAGTCGAGCCAACAAAACCATTATAGTCGAGCCTCGTTTAATATCCACCAAAGCCAATATACATATATATAATCAAAATGAGGAGGGGCTTAGCATTTTATAGAACCACAGGCTCAAACATTTTATTTTAATAGTCATAAGTGGTCTCACTTTATAAGATCTCAATGGATTCAACTTTCCTCTCGTTCAATGCTACATGACCACACCACAAGACTTGGTCCCGACCTTTTCCTTGGCACACAATTATTTAGTCGCAGGGACATGTCATCCCATGTTTATGTCACCCTGAGTCTCCCCAAAAATATGTGCAGTGGAATCCTTCAGGAGAAAAACTCTGGGAAATGATAATTATCACCTTCAAGTGTTGTTCTTGGCTTCCATAAAAAAAAATGACCCCAACCTTTTTTAAAAGTGCGCAAGCCTTTTTCTCCAAGACAAGTCAAAATCTCCTTCATGAGCCCCTCATTAGTTATGCACCAATAAAGAAATATTTTGTCACTCTGGATCCTTATAGCTTGGTTAGCTTCCACATCATCCCAAGTCTTCATTAGCCTAATTGTTCCCTTTGTGTTCTCTTCTTTGTTTGTTTGGGGAAAAAATTCCAAGACACATCAACCCAAAACTGTCTCTTAACAAATTATTTGATGGGATTTCTGGTTCTGTTACTTGGCGCCTGTCGAGTGACAGACTCTTGTTGAACTCAGAAAAACTAAGTTTTGCCTAACATGCCTATACAACATGTTCTCCGCTCTGTTAACTATTGCTCACTCTCCTCTATTACTCCTACAAGTCTTCCACTCACACAGTGTTAAATAACGATTTAATATAAATGTCTCTCGTTAAGGGGGCCAAACAAACCATGACACAATCATAGGCCTCTATGATACTATTGATATACATATATGTGTGTGATCGATGGAATAAAATAAAGAGATTGCAGAAGGACTGGTTTGTCTGGAAAAATTACTCTTGTCACTCCACACCCACTCTCTATTAAATCAATACTTATGTAAATACAATGTGTCAATCTAGATCCACGAAGCTAGGATCATATGGACCACTTTGGGAATTATTGAAAAAATTATAAAAATTAGCTAAATTCGATGCATTACATAGCAAAAAAAACAAATTATATCCAAACAATCCACTCATTGAGGAACCAACTCCTCTGGTAGAATATTTTGACCTCTCAGTCAATCAAAATTTATAGATGCCCTTGCATCAAATGGTGTCTATGTCACTGCTCCTACTTGTACTATTGAGATGTGGTTTTTATGAACCCATTTAGCCAAAAACAAAAGCTCATGGACAATGTATTTTAGGGCTTCTTTGACAATGATGTGGATCTCAACAGATTCACTAGTGATTTCATAGTTTCACATGTTCATGTGCATGATAGGGTTTATAGAAGAGAATAATGAAGTTATTTTTTTATGCAGATGGATTGGATGGGATTTTCAAATTTCTTTAATTTATTTAAGAAGGATCAAATGTTATTCAGTTATGGGGAAATATTGTAGGAATGTAATGAAATGAAGTCATTTCCTTGAAAGCGAAAAAAATTGTGTTGCAATACATACTAAGATATGTGTGCATAACAAATCATGCCTTTTCTAATGCATCGATATTTTCTCAATGGTTGTTTATTTTTTCCTTTCAATGGAAAGTTAATCACAATTACATGTGAGAGGAGACCAGTTGGATATTTTTTATCGAGCCATTCTTCCATCATTTGAACATTATTATTGACCCAACCATAATGTATTAAGGTTATCAATTGTTCCTGATTTTTGCATCAATATTTTTTCTATTTCATGATAGGCATTGGTTGAAATAATACATTGGAGATAATAATACACATCCACTCATCTATATTTTATTTAGTGGAAGGAATAATCATACTTTCTCTCATCAAATGTATTACTCAATAGAGTAGCCTATCATGTTGTGACATTGGGGAGCCCATCACATGGATAACATTATTATGACTACCATTGTCGTTCTTAAAGCGATCCATTAATTAAATGGTGAAAATAGAGGGAGTTGGAGTGTTGGTCCCAAAACTATAGGTGCCAATTTAATATTCTGGAGCACTATTTAGTGGTGATGGTTGGAATGTGTTGTGATATATCCTGGGTGATATTAAGTACTAGAAAAGGATCCTTACCACAAACTCTTATTTTGTGGAATTAATTGCCTAGTTCCTCTCAAAATAAAATCTGATTGTTCCTTGTACCTGTTCTTTCAATTCATATTGAGAATTATGGAAATGGAAGTTGTTTGATTCTAGTTTTTCAAGCTAGTTACCAATATTGAAACTGCATCAATATGTATTATGTTAAGGTCCATCGAGGTCAACACTTAGTGTACTCTACTTCGTGCTACAATGTAAAAAAAATTGCAATCTTAGCTAACAACTTCATTTTGTTAGAAATTGATGCCTGTACCACCTCAATTTTGCTTTTTTTTTCGCATGTCCATAAGTTTGTGTTCTTATCTTTGTAAACTAACCCAATCTACCATTGAATCTCATTGATTCACCTGTATTTTTTTGAAGTTGAATTGAATTTGCATTGTAAATGGGTGCATTTTCAATTGAATCCTACACCCTTTATTTTCCAAGCTCGAGAAAATGGCTAGACTTGATGGATTATTAGAGTTACTAAACACTCTAATAGTATCTAATATGCAAGATAAAATAAAAATCAACAAACACCATCTCATTCAGATTTGAACATGTTTGAAAAATTCACAAGATAATATTGAGTTTATGCAGCTCAAATCTCAACTCCAACAAGATGAACTACAACATAAAAGTCATAATTTTTTGTTGGTTATTACCCAGAACAATTCACTTTTTGAGTTTTATACAAAATCTTCTCAGAGGCTAGCACCTGATCAGTTTAGTGAGGCCAACTTACGATTATTTTCAGATGAGCATGAAAAAGTTTCGCTTGCACTTCTCATGCACATCATCGGAGCTTAGGAAGAACTTATCAACGATAAGAATAGAATTGGTCTCAAATATGAAAAGGATGTTCCCTTTCACTTTCCAGACTATGCCAAACCAATCCAGTTTCAAAGTGTTGGGATCTTTTAGAATAGTTCATCTTCACCTACTACACATTTTTCTCCTCTTCTATAACCACTAAATCAGATTATCAAATTCCAACGTCATGAATAGGTTATCCATGTGAAACATCAATGCTTTAATCTTCACCCTTGCAAGAATTTTGCAAAAAATACTCATCATTCATACATATGTTCCAGACATAAGAGTCCTACAAGAGAAAATATTCACCTTGGATGGATTACTTCTTGGCAATGGTATTCAACTACCAAGAAGATATATCAGTCATACCTCATAGTTTATTCTCAAGTATTAACACATCTTGCAATGGAGATCTCTTCTTCTTCTCACCTTGTATTTGACATTGGCGGAATTGATGGTCAACTATTAGCTTCAAATAAATATCAATCGATCGTAAGCCATAACCTAAACTAGAGCCAACTTCCAGAGCCTATAGCCAAAGTTAGCTAATGCGAGAGTCAGAGCTATAGCTAGAAATTAAATCATGTCCCATGAGCATGACTTGGTTGGTGGCCTGCCTTAAATTGCCACTAGTAGAAGACTTTAGTTTCTGCTACCCACTTCATCAATTTGTCGTCATATTTAAACAATCATCAGGGAGAAATTCCACTTTGCAAAAGACTTCAGCTTATAGAAAGATTTGGAATTTTTCCAAGAACTAATTCGAACAAAGTTCCAAAGTTGGTGGTCATCCTTACACCACCACTAGTAGAAGACTTTGGTTTCTGCTACCTCATTTGGTTTTTGGTTTTTCTGTAAACCACCATTTTAGAGAGCACATCTAGTCATTGGCTACCATGCACTTTTTTATTTCAACTCTCTTCTTGGACTCATGTATACCCCTTTGGATTAAGGGGGGAGGGATGGAGCTGGGGAGGGGGGTGTTGGAAGGATAATCCTCTTGGGTTATGAAAACTTGGAATATTCACTTGAGAGGAAGGAAAAAAGCCTCAAGTTAATGCCAAAAATTATGTGAAGTCCACAAGACCTCTAAGAAGATGAAAATCAAGGGTCAGTAAAATTCTATTAATATGGATATCTTGTGAATCGAATGTATCTCACATTTATCCTAATTTCTATCTATTTTGTGAGTGAGTTCAAAATGTATGAAGAGGAAGAGCAAGAAGATAGATACACCCATGAATTCTTAACTAATTCTCTAAAATGTTCCTCCCCAAGCCAAGAGTCATTAAATTTTAAAGGAGCAAGAGGTACCTCATCACTAAAGTATGTTTGAGATAATATTGGCTTGTGGTAAGAAAAATATCTTAAAGAAACCTAAGACTTTTGATGCCAAAAATACATCTACCCTTTTTGAAACTGCATCGTAATGGAAAATTTTCCATGTAAGCACTGATTTTACTAGTTCTAAACATATTAAATGATGTTTACCAAAATGTGATAATAAGAAACCACCATGGGGGTATCCTGTGTGTCTAACCCCTAAAACTTCTCATAATGACAAAGTATGATTCAAATCTCTACCTATAAGAATGAGAGAATCATCCAATTCCCCAAATTGAGGTAAATTTCTCATAAAGTGGTATTTTATCTAAATAAGGACCATATGCATTCCAAATAGTCAAGATGATACTCAAATTTTTAATTTCCAACCTGATAAAAATTGTTGAGTTGAGTAGCAAGAGAGAGAGAATTACATGCACAAATCCACCTAGTAATCAAACCTAGTTCTTGCCAACTGCATCAATAGAACAAAATAATCAATTATTTAATAATCGATCCAAAATATATTTAGCTCTAGAAATATCCACCATAGTCTCCTTTATTAAACTAATGTTCGGTTTAGATCTGAGAGGGTTCGATCTAATGGTCATCGCACTTTGCAATTGGAGGGGAGTTATTTAGTCGAGAGCGGTAAGTGGGTTTCGTCACACCGCTCTTGGCTGTTTGGCAATTTTGCATGAACTGGATGTGATATCACTTATGTGTTGGTGTGTGGCATTACAAAACCACCCATATCACGCGCTCCTGAGGCGATAAATGTCGGAAAGCGATGAAAGTGATATTCGTCAAATCTGGGTAGGAGTAGATCGGATGGCCATCGAGTGTTGATCACAAGAAGGGCTACCATGTAGTGGGGTCGAGTACGGTGGAGAAGACAGGCTTTAATTAAACTCATTAAATATATGTGGGTTTGTAATTTGACCGTGGAACATAGTTTAAGTGGGTTTTATATCAATCCAGGAAAGCACCAAAGTTTCAAAGAAAAGAGGAAAGAAAGACAGAACTCTAAGCCAACTTCAGCAAAGCAAGGATCTCTCAGCCTGCCAACTGCCTTAAAATCGACAGCTAACCTCAGATACAAAAGCCAGATTAGGTCTCAAATAAGCCAGATTTCTTGCATATTTCTGTATTCGAGGTCATTTTGCATGTCCAACCTATTTTGATAAATAAAACTTAACCATTTATGTTAAAAAAAAAGTTTGGTTCTAACACAAAATGAGCTTTTTGAATTAAATCTTCTTGTGGGCACAATTATCCCTCTACTCTCATATGACAATATTATCATGGATGAGATTACTTAAATGATTTTCCTATTCAAATGGCCCTAAACATGGTTATCTTATTACCCATTTTAATGTCAAAATGTTCTTTCCATTATGATTTCAATAAACTAGAAATCCACCCTACTTGGTTGGGATGAATAGGATCAAGAGTTAAACTACCAAAAAAGGAACAATCAATTTTTTTTTTTACACTAAGCCTTAGGGAATAACCCATTTTTGAAGGAAGGGCATCTCCTGAAATGTAGGTAAATGGGTAAGGGAAAACCTCAAAAGCACCAAGATAGCTATCAAATCTCTTAGGTCAAGTGGGCCAAGATGGAGAAGGGAGAAAAGGGATATAGGATTCAAGACAACATAAAAGGGTGGTGGAGCGAGGGAGATAAGATTTGACTTAGGGGGATTGTCAAGACCGAATTCAAAAACCATGTCATATTAAGAAACACTAATTAATAGAGAGGAATAAAGAAACACACCAGAAACATAACTAGTAGGCCCTAACTCATCCCTCACCTTATCCCCAAGAAAAGTCAAAGGAAAATAACCTCCAATGTCGCCCACCTACTTACCCAAATACTTGTTTTCCTTTTTCTCACTATTGGACCTTTTCACCCAAACTTTCCACCATCAATCCACCTTAGAAAAAAACTTCTTAAATTGTGCTTTAAGATAACCTAACCCATGAGATATGAAACATCATAAAGGAAACCTTTAGATGTCTATTTTTTGTCTCTCCAACTGTTAACCAAATACCAAATCTATTTCCTCTACCAAACCATTCTTGAGATCCACTTCAAATTTTATCTGTGCCCACCATATGTTGGCCTTATAATTGCAATTCCACTATATTCCTATGAGTTTCACTAATTTTTTTCCAATAGATTCCAAGTAAACCCAATTCCAGAAAAAAAAATTGGAAGGCTTGGAAAAATAATCCACACATGAGTGACTTCCATCAAATCCCTTGTTGGATCAAAATCCATTGACCAATTTTGGTGAAAAAGGTTAGAAAGGCCCAAACTCCACCCATTACCTAGAATTTTCTTGCACACATCCTATACTTTTAAATGAAACAAATATAGCCATGCAACAACATGCAAGAAACATGCACACATCCTAAAAATGGAACCCAACTGAATTATATCCACTACAATAGAGAGGAGATTCAAACTTCCTTCCCATGGAAAGAAATTACCAGATATTTTCCCAAGACATTTAGAACGTCTTCAATCAACACATTGTTACACTAAAAAATGTCACCTTGACTACTTACAGTTAGTATGGCTCAAATCAACAAGTCATGCTACCCTCTTAGGCAAGTCTCATGCCTTTGTTATCCATCTCAAACTCAAAGAAGAGAGAAAGTCTTGTAAAAATCATGTTTATCTCTGGGGTCGCAGGTTCTCTCTAGCCTTACCTGCGGGGACGCTGACCATGTTCACAAAATCCGCGTCCATGGACGCTCTGTATGTTAAAGGACAGGTGCGTCCCTCTGTAAAAGGCAAAATGCGCGAGTTTTATCTTGAAAAAGTTACTTGTGGTTACTTCTAGAACATTCTAGAGGTCGGTTTGATGAAATGGATGCGCCTCCAGTTGGTTCATGTATCTCTATTAAGGGGGAACTTATCCCATCAATAAGGGAGCTATCCCACCCATAGAGGGGGATGATCCCATTGATAGTGGACCTGAATAACCTCTTTACAGCACTATAAATGAAGGCATTGAGCCAGAAGGAGAGGAGGTTGGAGCTATACATTTTCTTTGGGTAAATGCTGCAGGATTTAGGTCTTCCATTAGAGCCTTTGTGAGGAGAGATTGTCTTCACTTGATTCTACTTGGGAGAGGGTGAGCTTTGTCAAAGTAGAGGAAAACCCTTGATGGACCCTGGGAGGAACTTGCACAACACCAAGGCCAGGTTGTAAGAGTTTCTTTGTTTCGTTATTAATACAAACTGGTTTATTTTTCTCAATAGCTTGTGTTAATGAGTTATTTCATGTGTTCCTTGGTCTGCATGTTGAATATATGTTTTATTATATGAAATGCAAGTGCTTGGTAATTGTTTGATTGTTTGTGGTTGCAGGAATTGACTTGAAGGAGGAGCTCATCCGGATCGTCAAGAACGGACTTCAACAACAGCGTTTTGGAATAAGGTAAGCCTAAACACTTGTAGTTTTCATGTTGTAAAAGGTGTATTTAGAGAAAGATCACTCCATTTTGTCTTGTTTGTCATTAGAATGTCTTAGACTTCTAGGAAGGTCAGTCGTGTCCGCACCCTTGACAGATTCCGTGTGACAAATTGGCGACTCCGCTGGGGAATCCATTAATGAGAGAGTCTTTTCCTTTATATGAACTTTGCTTTGAGAAAATCATTTTTATTTTCTGGTTTTTGACTGTGAGAATTAGTATTTGGGTGGCTTAGCTGTAGCTTTAGTTGGCTTTAGTTTTTCTTCCTTTTTCCAGAAAGACGCAGTCTCTGTGTGCTGCACAGTGCGTCCTTGGACGCGCTGTTGTCGACTGCACAGTGCGGGGCCGCACCTGTGACAACGGCTGGCCTGCGTCTTCCTGTAAAAGTTAAGAAAATTCCATTTTTGCCTTAAATTACTTTTAGATTTTGTTTTTTCTTAGTGTTTTCTGCCCAGATCCTTTAGTACCCTGTCAAGAATTCTCACCTGAACTCGTTTTGTGAGCTTTGAGTGTTTTAGTGGTTTTCAACGAAGTTTAGACCTAGGGTTTGATTTTTGGAAAGGCTTTGTAGTGACTTTGAGCTTAGAAAGTTGTCCAGCCTTAGATATCTCTGGTTAGTCAACCTTCTTAGAAGTTGAGCCTGCCGTAAAGTCTCCTTGTTTGAGCAACTTGTCATTTGAGTTGTTTTGGGTCAAATTTCGAATTGCTTGTTTTTAAAGTATTGATTTCCATTTTCAAAAAGGACAAAAAGATTAGAATTTTGTTTTGACTAGTTTTTGGTTCTGCAATAAGCTAGTCCTTGATTTGATTGTGATCAAGTAAAACACCTTAGAAATAATCATTGTTAGTTTTGGCCTCGTTAAGATTGCTTAGAGTAAATTTGCCTTTAGTTTGCTTATGAGTGCATTTTCATAGATTTTAAGAGTTTTTAAGATTGTTTTTTTGGTTATATTAGATTTATTTGCTTTATTAAAAGAAAAATACAAAAACATCTTCTTAAAAGTCTTGTTTCAAGTAGCTTTTTGTTTTCAAAAGAAGAAAAGAGTTTTTTCGTGCATGTAAAGAGAAGTTATGTTTTTATGCTTGGAAAAGAAAAACGAATTGTTTCTTTGATTGTCTTCAATTAAGAAGTTGCTTTTATAAGGATTGCATTCTCTCAACTTTTTAGTTAAGCAATTCATCGAAAAAGTAAAGTAGTGGATAAATCATTTTAGGTGCATTTTGTAGTGGTTTCGAGTCGAGTCAACACACCACTAGTTTCACTTCCATCACCTTTTGACTTAAGAAACAACCTTAAAAGTAACGCTTAAATTAAAATCAATCTAGTAATCTTTATTTTTCTAGGGCTCTGAAGCACCAACATAGCTTAGGCTAGGGTCTTGGAGTAGGTGAGTACTTAACTCTCCAAGACTACAAAACCAAACAGATAGTCTATCTTGAGTAGAACAAATCCAATTGTTTCAGTTACATTCTGGGAAAGCTCCTCTTAAAGGAGAAACACGAGCTCGTGTCCGAACCAGTGAGGGGATCATTCCTCCCTCGTTGGGAACGACGCCAGGCAGTACGTATTACAAACGGTAAACCTCGGATTAACCATTGTCGAGGAGCCAGGGGTCACTTATCGGTAAACCTTGGATTGTTGTCAAGGAGCCGGTAAGGGGATTGGAGCTTGCTACTCTGCCCTTGCGTGCTGTCGGAGTTTAGACTGTTCCCCCAGGTGTAATTGTTGTGATTGGTAACCTTAGTGGCCATAATATCTAGGATTCTACCCAAGGTGACGGTGGAGGGAAGGTCCCACTGTACCTGGAGCAGACGTCGGTTATACTCACTTGGATTTTCTGGGGGGTTCGCTTCACTTCGAGACGGTTAAAGTGGAGGAACTTGGTCCAGTCTATTCATTAAGCAGGTTGCCGGGGTAACTGTTCCACCCACTATTTCTGTACTGAATCCTGCGAGGTTGGGCCTAATCACCAACTAGCGCTTTTGGTCCGGAAGACTACTGTTTGTGTGTGGTTTGACGCTCTAGATTATTTAGGCGTGTGCTTCAAATTTGATTGGTTCTTTAGAAGACTTTAGGTGGTTTGATTTGAAATTTTTTACTTTGATTTCGTGTGTTGTAGTTAAAATCTTTAATTGTGGCGGAATTACCGAGACAGTCCCGTAGACTTCGGGGCAAGTCTCCTGAGATTGTTACCGGGATAGATTTGTTAAGAAAACTCCGTAAATCGCGGGGTGAATCTCCTGAAAACATTCCGGGTCATTTAGAAGGGTTAAAGGTCCTTGTAACTCCTCCTAGTGGCAGTAGAGTAGGTTCACCTGAAGAAGGAGAATCTTCTTTGGTAGTCCATCCAGATTACCAAAGATTAGAAACAGGTTACAATCCCGAAGCTGTTACAGTTTCCGAGCTTGCTGGTAGTTTTTCATCTGCCAGTGAAACAGGCGAAGAACCTGAAATTTCAGAACCTGTTACTCCAACTCCTAGTGTTCCTGATTCACCAAGAATAGAAAGAATTATCACCGAAAATCTTCCTGTTGGATTAATTGCTATAGAAGAACTTGTTCCAGAGGAAGAAATAGGCGTTTCTGATTCTGAAGATCTAATTACCCTTGATCTAAGGGAGCGTGAATCCATCTTTTACAGTCCTCCTAGAAGTGAGTCTTGGTACCTTGCATTAACCAATTTTTTAGACAACTCAGTAGGTTTTTCTACACCTCGTACTCCGGTTCCACCTAGAGGAATTCATTCTCCTGTAAATATGTCTGGTCAGTCGTCTGTGTTTTCACAAAGTCCTGAATCATTTTTACATGGCGGTCCTTCTGTTCCTACTGGGTATCAGTCACTTTCTGGTACCTTTGCGGGAGCATCTCCTCAACCTGTTGATCATGGGTTATTAGTTGGAAACAGTGGTAATGTACCATTGAGTATAGGTGAAGTTTATATGATGTCAGGTTCAACTCCCATTAACCAACCTCAAGGTGGCCAATTACCGCCTGGGGGGCAACCTTCGTTAATGCCTGGGGGGCAACCTCAAGGTACTTCATTTGTGACTGGGGGGCAACCTCAAGGGTATCAACCCCAAGGGTATCAACCCCAGCCTCAATACGTACCCCAAAGTCAACCTCAGTATCAGTATCAACCTCAAGGATGGCAACCTCAAGGATGGCAACCCCAAGGGTATCAACCCCAAGGGTATCAACCTCAAGGATACCAACCTCAAGGTCAAGGTCAACCCCAGTATTCGTATTTACCTCAAGGTTATCAACCTACGGGTCAATACCCTGGTCAAGGTTATCAACCACCTCAAGGGCAATCATATGGGACTACACCTTACAGTTATCAACCCTATCCTCAATACGGCTATGGATCTCAGTATCCTCAACCTGTTACGAGTCAATACCCTGGAATGTTAACATGGGATCCGTCACAGGGTCAACAGATGTCGCAACCAAGTATACAGTCGGTACCTCAAGCAGGACAACCTGCAGTTCCTGGTCCACCCCAGCAACCGCAACCTGTCCAGTCAAGTGTTCAGACCCCTGTAACTTCTGTAGTTACTCAGCCGCCAATTGCACCGAGTACTCCACCTCACACGGCTGCAGCAACTACCGCTTCATCTACCATGCTTACATCTGGAGTATCGGCAGCTCCGTTTTCTACTGTCCCTGTAACCGCTCCTCAGACATCTGTACCGTTGTCTGGACCCACGGTTCAAACCACAGTCCAGATGCCTGCAGGTCAACCTGGTACAAGTACGGTTGTTACTACTCAACCTCAATTTGTTCAACCTCCGTACCAGGGACAGTATCAACCTGGGCAAGCTGCCCAACAACCGGTTTACCAGTATCAACCGTATCCTGGGTACAATTATCAACCACCTCAACAACCCCAGTACGGTCCGGTTAATCCTGGTTTTCCAGGAGGATATAATATCCCCAATGCGAATCCTGTTCCTAGTTATCCTGGATATCCTCCTCCTGGGGCTGGTATTGTGACTCAGAGTTTCAGAGATCCTAACCGGCAGTTACCATTTATTGCGACTTTAGATTTACCCGACTTGACGCGCCTAACGAACGATCCAATTCAATATCTTCCGTTCTGGCCGCCAATGCCAAATAAGTTGCCCAGCGATATACCCAAGTTCGAAGGTAAGTCTGGAGAGGATCCGTCTAATCACGTGATGACTTACCACCTCTGGTGTGCATCAAATTCCATCTCAGATGATTCTATCCGCTTACGTCTTTTCCAGCGTACACTCATTGGTCTCGCAGCCAAGTGGTACATTGAGTTGCCACGGGCTTCTTTTTACAACTTTAGCCAGTTAGCTACTTCATTCTTAACTCATTTTCAGTTACCAGTCAGATACGATAATGGTACGGAATTATTAACTTCGCTAAAACAATCGACATCCACGTACATTTCTGATCACATCCATGAGTGGAGACGTCGAAGGAGATTAGTGAAAGTTTTTATCCCGGACCAAATTTTAGCTGAATGGTTTGTAAAATCATTATTACCAAGAATTACTGAAGATGTAGCTAAGGCCGGCGTAGTTACTGAGGAGCAAGTCATTGCTCAGGCACAATACCTTGACTTAGTTTACACTCAGTCGGGTACGTTACACGAGAAAATTCCGGATCTTCCAAAGTCAAACCAAATCGCTGCTGCTCCTTCGGGATCTCATGCCGCTGATGGTATGATCGGTATCGTGACTACGAAGAGTAAGAAGAAGTCTTCCAAGACCTCCAATACTCCAATTATCACTTTGCCTGATTCTCCGACAGGAGAGTCTTCTCCTCCTGAACTTACCGCCGACATTCACGCTGTAGAGTCATCTACGGCCAAATCCAAAAACGGTGGAAAGAAGAAAGGAAAGAAGAAGGCTAAAGCAGACAAGGCTCCAAAGGAGAAAACGGAAAAGTCGGAAACCAATGACGAAAAGCGCAAACCTCGTTATCCTTGTCTCATTTGTGAAGAAGATCATTTTACGAGAGACTGCCCTCATCGGGCCGAGGTAGTGAAAATAGTTAAAGGTTCTCCGACTCCTGCTGTGTTAAAGAATCCATTCCCCGAGCAGGAAAATAAGATGATAGGTTCTTCTTCGAATGCCAGTGAAGAACCCATTTTGATGATGTCTCATGTCAGGATTGCGACTCGATCGCAAGATTATGGTAGTAAGGCTCCTGTTGATGGTAAAGAAGCAGAATCTTCTAACTCTAACCCATCAACCTCAGCTCCTGGTTCCGATCCACTACAGATCGAAAAACCTAACCCAGACTTAGTGATTAAGCCGCCCGCCAAGGGTGTACTTCGAAGGTCTGCTTTCAATCCACATGCGAGAGCAGCCCAGAATTACAACATTGTTGAAGACTTAGCTGTTTCACCTTCAGCAATGTCGGCACTCGAAGTGCTGCAATCATGTCCAGCGCAACGAAAATTGCTTTTGTCGGCTATTGGAGCTGTCGATGTTCAGGACCCGAACCTAATGATCTTTGATCTAGAAAGTAGTACACCGCGTCTCCCCCATCAAATGGCTTTCCAAATTCCAGTGATAGTCAAAAACAGGCCTATTCATCGGACTGTGATTGATGAGGGAGCTTCTACGTGTATTATGTCGATTCAATGTTGGAGATCGCTTGGTTCTCCTTCGTTGAACCAATCCCCCACCATCCTTAAGGCCTTTGATGGCCGTGGGTTCCGTCCGTTTGGTATTCTACAAGAATTGCCTATAGGGGTCGAAGGTAAAACCGTTAGTCTGGATGTGGAAGTGGTTGATGCCCCTCTAGACTACAACCTTCTTTTGGGTCGAAGTTGGTCATATGCTATGACAGCGGTCGTTTCATCGGTCTTCAGAGTCATTAAGTTTCCACATAACGGTAAGATCGTGACTATTGATCAGCTGACATACTTTTCATCCGACCCAACCTCTTTAGAAACTATCCAGCATGTTGGTAAAACGACAATCCCTTATAGGGACATTGGTGTAGGTTTAGTTAAGGATTCCGGTTTACTGGGAACTTTTCCTCTCCCTCCACTCAATGCAGACCCTTCGTTCGCAACAATTCATATGATCACGTCAGAAAACATTATTTATGATGATCCTTGGTATGTTCCCTCTGACTCTGAGCTAGACTCACTCGGTGATGTTATGCCGTTGAGTCCGTATGAGATTGCTTATGAAGCTCTTATGTCTTTTACCGACTTTCATTCAACCGACCAAATGAATGTGGTCAGTGAAGAGTCACTTTTCACCTCACCCTTAGAACGGATAACGTTTCCCGAAGAAGTGTCATCTGACGAACAACTTCGCGAAATCCTAAGTGTAGATGATCTACCATGGGACGATCTCCATCACAGATCTTCGTTTTTACCTAAGGATGATGCATTTGAAAATGATTTTTCATCTATCTTTACCGCTGAATATGTCAAAGACGCTCAGGATCCAACGAAACATTCTGATTCAGAGCTGAATTTAGGGAATATTTCTCGTACTATTCCCATTGATATTTCAGTGAAGCCCGGAATCAAGGAGAACATTCATATAGGTGCCGCATGTACTGACGAAGAAATTGAAACTTACAAGGCCCTATTCCAAGAATTCCGCGACGTGTTTGCCTGGTCCTACGAAGAAATGCCAGGAATCGATCCTGCCATTGTTGTTCATGAAATCAAAACCTACCCGGATGCTAAACCCATTCGGCAACGGTTGCGTCAGATTCACCCTCGAAAAGCAGCTGCAATCAAAGCCGAAGTCGAAAAGCTGTTGAAAGCAGGTTTCATTTATCCGATCCCGTTAACGGATTGGGTATCGAATATTGTTCCCGTCAATAAAAAACAAGGAACAATAAGAATCTGTATCGATTATAGGGATATCAATCGAGCTTGTCCAAAAGACAACTATCCTACGCCTTATATCGATCAAATTATTGATGATTGTGCCGGAAGTGAGATGTTTTCCTTCATGGATGGTTTCTCAGGTATAATCAAATCAATATTCTACCTGCCGATCAACCAAAAACGGCATTCATTTGTCCATGGGGGACATTTGCTTATTGCAAATTACCTTTTGGCCTTAAGAATGCCGGTGCTACTTTTCAACGGGCCATGTCTTATGCATTTCATGACATCAAGCACATTGTGCAACCCTATCTCGATGATTTGCCTGCTCATTCTTTACACCGAGCTGATCACCTTGTCCATTTACGAGCAATCTTTATGAGGTGTAGGCATTATCGAATTCGGTTGAATCCCCACAAGTGTGTTTTCTGTATAGAAACAGGTCGATTGCTGGGATTTGTTGTTTCCAAAACCGGCATTCGCGTCGATCCCTCGAAAGTCGAGGCTATCATCCAATTGCCTCCTCCTTCGAGTTTGCGCCAACTCCAAAGTTTGCAAGGGAAAGCAAACTTTTTACGCCGATTCATCCCTAACTACGCCGAGGTCACTAAAGGTTTTACACGGTTGTTGAAACAGAACGTACAATTCTTTTGGGACGAGATTGCTCAACAATCTTTTGATGCACTGAAACACGCGTTGACCCATGCACCGTTATTGCATCCTCCCAACTACAACCAGGACTACTTCTTATACCTCGCAGCTTCGCATTCCACCATTGGAATGGTGTTAGTTCAAGAAGATGAATTCAAGGCAGAGCATGTGATATATTACCTTAGCAGAACCTTAAATCCAACTGAGTTAAAATATTCGCATGTGGAGAAATTGGCCCTGGCAGCCGTTCAAGCTGTCCAGCGTTTTCGTCACTACATTCTTCTCCGCAAAACTACTGTTATTTCGGATTGCAACCCTATGATTTATATCTTGACAAAACAACTGCTAGGGGGCAAGTACTCTAAATGGATCGTCATCCTGCAAGAGTTCGACTTGGAGTTTGAGAAGTCCAAGTCTAAGAAATCTTTAGTCTTCGCGGAATTGATGTGTGATTTCCCGAGTGCTGACACAGAGACTGTGGCAGAGGAGTCCATTGCGGACGAATCTTTGTTTCTTATTAGCACTGTAGATCCGTGGTATGGGGATATAATCATCTATCTCCAAACCCAAACCTTTCGGCCTGAAACTTCCAAGGAAAACCGTCGAAAAATTCGGTTTCAATCCCAGCAATACAGAATTATTGGAGATACACTTTATCGCCTGGGGGCAGACTTAGTTTTTCGACGTTGTTTAACTCACGATGAGGCTGAGAGAGTTTTGAATGATTGTCACTCTGGAGCATGTGGCGGTCATATGTCTGGGTATGCCACAGCTCAGAAGGTGTTGCGCGCTGGCTATTTCTGGCCGTCTATGTTTAAAGATTGTATCCTTGCCGTCAGAAAATGCCACAACTGTCAAGTGTTTGATCGCAAGATGCGCGCTCCACCTGCTCCTCTCCACCCTATAATTGCCGCTGGTCCATTCGCCAAATGGGGCATTGACTTTATTACTTGTAACCCTCACTCGGCCGGGGGGCATGCGTATATCATCCTTGCGGTTGATTATTTTACTAAGTGGGCCGAGGCGATGCCTACATTCGACGCAAGCGGCAAGACAGCTGCACTTTTCGTATTCAATCATATCATAACTAGGTTTGGTGTCCCACAAGCAATCATTACGGACCATGGAAGCCATTTTCGAAATGTCATGATGACTGAACTTACAAGCCAGCTTGGTTTGCGCCACGATAGCTCTACACCTTATTATCCGCAAGCCAACGGTTTGGTTGAGTCAATCAACAAAGTTCTAGTCGTCATGATTCGACGGATCATTGGTATCCATCGAACGAATTGGCATAACATGTTATTTTCGGCACTATGGGCATATCGAACTTCAGTGAAAAATTCAACAGGTTTCACCCCTTTTCAGCTAGTTTATGGCTTAGAAGCTGTGTTACCTATTGAGTGCGAAATCCCATCACTTCAAATGGCTGTCGAATTACTTCCAGCTACTTCCGAAGAGGAGAAACGGTTGTTATACTTAGCTAAATTAGATGAGACTCGACGTGACGCTACTTTAGCTATCGAGACTCACGCGAAACGAATGAAAGCTCAGTACGATAAAAATGTAACCCCTCGAAGTTTTTCGGAAGGAGACCTAGTACTATTATATGATCAAGCTAACGATAAGCTAGGTGCTGGAAAATTCGTTCCCATGTGGCATGGGCCCTACATTGTAAAGCGAAAGCTAGCAAAAGGGGCTTATGAGTTAGTTGATTTTGATGGGGACTCTTTGGGCAAACCCAGAAATGGACTTTACCTAAAGAGGTATTATGCTTAAAATGATGGATGGAGAAATTTTTAGATAGGTTAGATTTCCTTTCTAGCTAGCAAGTGTGTTAGTTTAGTCAGTGTGCTTAGCTTAGCAAGTGTGGTTTTTCGTCATTATTTTGGCTCATCTTGGTTTTACTCTTGATATTGTAGATGTCGACGCCTCTCCAAACATACATTGGATTTGCTGATGGTGCTTGTCGTAGTACACGGAATATCTCTTCCGCAGCTTGGGTTATCTATTCGCCCTCTGACGAGTTAGTTTCTATGCATGGGGTAAGCCTCGGTCAAACAACGAATAACATTGCAGAATACAGTGCAGTGGTTGAATTATTATCCGAATCTATTTCATTTGGAATTCGACGTTTGATAGTGAGGTTAGATTCTGAACTTGTTGTATTACAGCTTAATAGAGTTTATGCCATTAGAAATCCTGTGTTATTAAGGTTGTTTTTGAGAGTGCGTCTCTTGGAACGTGAATTTGATTACATTGAATATCAACATATTCCAAGGTCTTTGAATACATTAGCAGATGCAATTGCTTCTCAAGTGTTGGACAGACATTTATAATAATCATGCAAGTAAATTTAAAGACATTTCATCATACATGTTAAACAAGATAAGCCGATAATAGTGATATATAGATATAGATAGAAGTGTGTCCAAAAATATATACATCGTCTTCGATCATAGGTTTAACACACCTTATGATCGGCAAAATGATAGTGCAAAAAGTCAAAAATGTCACATGTGACTACAAAAGTGACTAGTCAATCACTGGTGGTGCTCTCTGTACGACACCACTGCGCGGGCTATCTTGCGCAGAAATCTCCTAAACGGTCCAGGGACTGCAACCACGAAGCGCTGAAGCCTCATTGGAATATCGTCCATAGTAGTCTCAGGTATATCTGCCGTGAGACGCTCTAGATCATGCTCCAAATCGGCTAGTACTTCTGCTGTCGCATCCTGTAAGGCCGGTGCCGGTGCAGCTGGATGTCGTCTGTCGTAAGGCCGGAGATTGGCTGGACGCTGTGGTCCAACATCTGCATTTTTAAAATTTTACTGTTACTTTGAGACGATATATATGAAAAATAAAAAATACATAATTAGAAAACTTGTGAAAATGAAAGTACCTCTGTCATCCCATTGTTCTCCCTGTGGAAGAACCATGTCCGGATCACCTCTGAAATCCATTCCGGCATATGGAAAGTCTTGTATCACAAAAAGCTGGCCCTCTAGCCAGTCGAAGTAACTGTCTGAGAATCGAACCACTGCAGCACCCTCGTCAGGATGCCGGGCCATCACCGCAACCCATCGAACAAGCTTTGGCTCCCGAGGACCCAAGTCATCAACAGTGAGTTGCTGAGGGATCAGCATAGGAACTCTCTCCAAGGCAAAGCTCACGACTAGAGGCCCATATCCAAAAGTCTTTAGTCGTCCGTTCTTTGCCTTGGTTAGTTGGCTCTTCATATGAGCCGACACAGCTTCGCACCAGTTGAAGATGGTGCCTTGGTAACAGTCAACTGCCATCCGCATTTGGGATCCGGAAGCAATGTGCAAGGCGGCCGCGCCACAAATCCTAGTGACCGTAAATGCAATAACTCTAAGTTCCGCCAGAGCGATGTGCTTTATCTCCACGCCTTTTTTATGGCGAGTCCCTGGTCTGCACCACTCCTCGCGGAGATCATCAAGGGATTGGCCACCCGGCCTGGTCCCCGCAAGGTTGAGTTGCTCACCTCTGTTTGGCAAGCCAGTGAGAAAGTATACATCCGAGGGCTCTATCTCGAGCTGGTGCCCTCCAATGTAAAAGCATTGATCTTGAACGTTCCATCGCTCAACTAGCCATTCCAAAAATCTTACCTGGCCCCTCATGCCCGGTATGGTCCAATATTTGTACAATCCACATGTTCTTAAGGCATCCAGAGAGGGTTGGTGGTTAATCGCAGCTTCATCGTCTTCTACGTGCTCTCTCTCTCTCCAGTCTAACATGTTTTGGGCCCTGCACATCAAAAGAGTCAATTAGAAATTAATTTGAGAAAATTTGGTGGTTTTTTGAGAGAGTTAGGGTTTTGAAATGCGCCCTTTGCGGAAGACGCACCCCGGCTTTTTAGCACAGGGCGTCCGGACGCAGCTCGCCTGAAGGCGGACTGCGTCCCCAGACCTTTTTCCCGTGTGAGAAAAAGTCGGGGGACGCGGCTCACCCGAAGGGCACCTGCGTCCGCCGAGGGGCGCATTTTGAACCCAAAACCCCCCCAAAAAATGAAACAGAGACCAAAAACAAAAAACTAAACGGATAAAAATGAAGAGTGGGATGTGTAAAATACCTCGGTGAAGCGGCGTTCGATTCCGACGGTCAGATTTTCCGCAGCAACCACGGGAAGTTTCTTGTCAAAAGCTCCTTTTTCAACCTCAACAGTGAAACGGTAAAAATGACATGGTAAAAGGTCTTTTTATAGGTTTTTTGGATGAATTAGTTCATTTTTTACCATGAAAAGATGTTTTTAAATGTATTTTTGCCTATTTTAAACAGGTATGAGTAATGTGTCGCTTTTGTGCAGGACGAAGGGATTTCAAGGGAAATTGTAATTTTTCACAAACAAAATTTCAGAGTCATCTTTTAAGCCCTTTTCTGACTCCTAAAACATGAAAAGATCGCCGAGTGTTTCTTTTTCACTCGTTAAAACGGAATTAAAAGACGGTCCCCTTTTAGCTCTTTTCTGACCGCAAAATCAGGAAAAGATTGCCGGGTTTTTGTCGTTTCAAACTCGATAAGGAAATAAAACGACGTGTCTTTGATCGCTTTTTACTTTTCAGGTCAACGATACTATTATGAAAGTACTCCTTGGTCGCAAGATCAAGCGGTTCCCCCAGGTATTATTTTATACTTTTTCGGGCTTGAGGGACACAAATATACGAAAAAGTTCAACGTGGAGTTTCCTTAAGTTTTTCAGACTCTCTAAAATTGAAAAACGCCGAGTTTCTCCTATACTGGGCTCGTTAAACTTTTACAGTAAAGGACCTGTTCAATTACAAACAGGAACGAACCACTCCTTCCTAGGGTTCGCATTTAAACTAGGTTGGACTCGTCCGAAGGATGAGCTTATAATCAAGCATATGTTATCCTCCTCAAGCTTGTTAAAAATAAAGAGGTACTTGCCAGAAATGGTGGGGGAAAAAAGAGAAGAATGAACCTATTTGTCACCTTTTGCCTCAGAAGAAACTTTATTACCGCTCTTGAACACGACACTTTTCATTCACCTGGGTTGGGAAATCTTTTACCTCACAGTTGACTAAATCACTTTGAAAATCTTTAACCGGGTTCAGGGATCAACTTTGAGTTATTCGTCACCAAACCATCTGTTGTGTCGTTATGTGTTCAAGAGGTCTGCAAGCAAAACTTTCATCTGCAAAATACTTGTCATCCATTGACCATCCCTGAGTCAGTCCTTACAGCAACATTTCTTCAACTTGAACAATGATTTCGTGTTGTGGGCTTGCCTGCAACGGGTCGCTTTCTATCGACATCGACACATTATCTAGAAAGATGACTTAGGAATCGACAGTACCTTGAAGTCTGCATGCATCAATGGCAGGTTTCTCGCCTTTGACGTCAGTTTACATCATTGACTTTCGATCAGAGGATTCCGTGAAGTGTTCGACATCAAAACATCTATTCACATTTCACGGGTTGTGCTTGGTACTTTGAGAACCATTGACATTACTGGTGGTTTCTCTCACGCTTGTTAACAGTTTACATCATTGACTGGTAATCAAGTGGTTTCTACCATGTTCGACATCGAATCATTTAATCACATGGCTAGAATCGTACCAATTCGGGAAGTAGAAGTGAAGACCCTGGATCTAGTTTCTACCATCCAGGCTGCGAGGAGTTTTGTATTCATTATCTATGTAGACTAATCATAAACAGATGGCTGCGTCCATACTGTGTCTACAAAAGTCTATAAAAATGATGTACTGCAAGATCATTCCTGTATCAGAATAGTTAGTCCATTAGTTAAAGTTTTGAATCTGAGTATGGGAATGCCTACCTCAGTGATGATATAATCTTATCCATGTATTTTGTGTTGAAAATTGCAGGTTCCAACCAGGCCATCCACAAGGCAATCCTTGAAATGATAAAGCGCTTCACCCTTCCTAGAATTACAAAACCCTATTCTATTCCAGGCTTCGCACTTTAGGGGGCAATCTGTTACACTAAAAAATGTCACCTTGACTACTTACAGTTAGTATGGCTCAAATCAACAAGTCATGCTACCCTCTTAGGCAAGTCTCATGCCTCTGTTATCCATCTCAAACTCAAAGAAGAGAGAAAGTCTTGTAAAAATCATGTTTATCTCTGGGGTCGCAGGTTCTCTCTAGCCTTACCTGCGGGGACGCTGACCATGTTCACAAAATCCGCGTCCATGGACGCTCTGTATGTTAAAGGACAGGTGCGTCCCTCTGTAAAAGGCAAAATGCGCGAGTTTTATCTTGAAAAAGTTACTTGTGGTTACTTCTAGAACATTCTAGAGGTCGGTTTGATGAAATGGATGCGCCTCCAGTTGGTTCATGTATCTCTATTAAGGGGGAACTTATCCCATCAATAAGGGAGCTATCCCACCCATAGAGGGGGATGATCCCATTGATAGTGGACCTGAATAACCTCTTTACAGCACTATAAATGAAGGCATTGAGCCAGAAGGAGAGGAGGTTGGAGCTATACATTTTCTTTGGGTAAATGCTGCAGGATTTAGGTCTTCCATTAGAGCCTTTGTGAGGAGAGATTGTCTTCACTTGATTCTACTTGGGAGAGGGTGAGCTTTGTCAAAGTAGAGGAAAACCCTTGATGGACCCTGGGAGGAACTTGCACAACACCAAGGCCAGGTTGTAAGAGTTTCTTTGTTTCGTTATTAATACAAACTGGTTTATTTTTCTCAATAGCTTGTGTTAATGAGTTATTTCATGTGTTCCTTGGTCTGCATGTTGAATATATGTTTTATTATATGAAATGCAAGTGCTTGGTAATTGTTTGATTGTTTGTGGTTGCAGGAATTGACTTGAAGGAGGAGCTCATCTGGATCGTCAAGAACGGACTTCAACAACAGCGTTTTGGAATAAGGTAAGCCTAAACACTTGTAGTTTTCATGTTGTAAAAGGTGTATTTAGAGAAAGATCACTCCATTTTGTCTTGTTTGTCATTAGAATGTCTTAGACTTCTAGGAAGGTCAGTCGTGTCCGCACCCTTGACAGATTCCGTGTGACACACATCCTTCTCAACCACCATAGTAACATTTTCCCTCCTAACCCTTAAATACTTCTTCTACTAAACAAAGACATCTCAATGATACTTCAAAGAAGATTCCAAAGCTTCAAAAGTAGCATAGAAGGGAGCAAGAACCAACACAAGGATTAAATAAAAATGATTTGGAATCAAAATTTGACTACAAATGAAAAGTCCCACTTTAAAAAAGGGTATCTCCATAGTCCAACTATTCACAATATATGACAATTGGGCTCATTGGACAAAGATTGGATGTATAAACCTAATCTCAAAAAATATATCACAATAAAAATCTACCTTGATAGGAAAACCATTACCGTGTTCTAACATAAACATCTTCTTCACCAATGAAAATGGGGCCTAAGCTCAAACTAGGACCAATGAACCAAAAACCTATAGCTTTTAAAAATACCATATATCCCACCTCACTCCCCTAATAGTTCCCCTTATATCCCATTTCAACTTATATGTGTGTTTTTGTTTGTGTTCTTGAATCAAAGATTGAAATGCATTGAATTGAAGGATGAAGCATTGTTATATCTAAAAATTTACTAGTGGACACTTGGCTTATTATTGTCTTAATATCTCTTCTTCATGAGGACCTTTCCTTCTTAACCAATATCTTGTCTATAACATGCCAAGTGTTGGTTGTTATTTTTTTAATTATAAAATAACATAAATCTTTAACTGGTTGGCCTGAGGTGTGGCACACATGGATCCATGATTTGACGAAGAGCTATGAGTGGTGTTGGCTGGTGTAGCCAAATTCACACCACCAAACAACTAGCAAGCAATGATGGGGAAGAAGAGATGCTCATATTTCCTTTCTTTCACGATGTGAAGGGGATGGGAAACAAACAATCTCATGTGGTGGGCATGATGAACCTAGAGGAAAAGAAGGGAGGTAAGAAAAACAAGGATGAGCAAAATGTTGGAAAAATAGAGTGAGAAAACTCTAGAGAAAAGACAAGGCTCAGCATAGGATCAAGGAGTTGTGTGCCTAAGAAAGTCTTCTCGAACCGATGGGGCGTGATTCCCAATTTCAATGCATTGAAACTACTAGATTATGGTGTCCAAGCATGAAGGGTCAGTGCGGGGATTAGAGGAGAAATTGGGTGATGAGTACTTGTTGAAAAGGGATAATAAAATTTTAAGTGCTTACTGAGAAGGATGATAAACCACTTAGTGCTTTAAAAATAAGTTGATAAACTGCTGAGATGATTGTTCTAAGGCTGATAAACTACTAAGTGTTTACTGAGAAGGCTAATAAACCACTTAGTGATTTCGAAGTAAGTTAATAAACCACTAAGGTTCTTGTTGTAGGGTTGATAAAACACTAAGTACTTATTGATAAGGTTGATAAATGATTTAGTTCTTGCCAAAAATGTTGATAAACCACTAGGAAGAGTAGTAATCCACTAGCGTGCTTGATGAAAATGACTGATAAACCACTAATTTCTTGTTGATGAGGCTGATAAACCACACATTGCGTACCAAGTAAGTTGATAAAACACCCAAACAATGAGCTACAGGTTCATGAAGTGCTTTCCTTGAAGACATAATTGATAAACCACCTATAAAGTAAACCCATGATCCTAGAATAGAGTAGTACCCTAACTGAGCCTGGTTGAAATTCATAAGAAAGAGATACCTCAGATCATGGATCTAAATTGGGGGTGGACAATTGCAAGAAATATTGTGGTGTAGTTGGCCTATGGTTGGGTGGAGAGTTGAAGTCCCACCTTCAATTTCCAACCATCTCTAGCCATACATATATATTTGAATGTGAATGATTACTTGAATCATATGTTATTAGTTGATATATCACTTTGTAAAGTTCCTGAATGGTCATTGAAAATTGTTGCATGTCCTTGATGTGAAATATACTTTGTATTCTCTTTTGGCTACATTAGAATACTACTTTAGGTGGATGATATGAATGTTCTTGATTATGTATGTGATTGTGATTGGTTGAATGAAGACATGCAAGTGACTACTAATACCAATGCTTTGATGGTTGGCATGCTTATAAATTGAAAGGTTTATTTTTCTTTCTTAATAATGTTATGCCTTATGTCTATGCATGAGATGGATATTCATTGTGTGTTGTATAGGAACCTTGTAGGAGTTATAGATATTTGAGTTAAATTGATGTGAATGTTTACGCCCTTAAATTTGTAGAGTTGGTAGGGTTGTGGGTTTCTAATGAACTAGATAGACCAAGAACCCCTGGAGCTTTTATGCATGCATATTGCAAGCTACATGCTTGCATTTGGTTGAATAAGCCTTAGAACCATTTTACATGGCAAAACTCGAGAATGGACAATGTAGATGAAGTGTGTGGGATAGAAATATCCCTATTGTCTAACATAAAGGTTTATGTTGTGCCATTCCTCCCTCACTAAAGCAGTATGCTTGGTCATTTTAAGTATTGGAGCTATTATTGGTGGTTTGGGGCAAGATTATTCCCATTACCCAATGTGAAACCTCATGTTGCACTGCTCCCCCCTCATAAAGTGGCATGTAATGGAATGGGAATTATTGACGAAGGGTGGGGGATAGAGTTTCCCCCTCTGTCACTTGATGAGATTATTACCATCACGTCATGCTTAGTTGGCATGAGGCCTCGATCTATCATGGCACTATGTTGTAGTGTTAGGATGGAAATATATATGTCCCGGGGAATGAAGATGAGGAATGGTATTCAATGGAGAAATAATGTCATCGACCCCAAATTTCCTATAACATAAAAGCTCATTTTTTCACTAAGGGCTTGGCCTTGTAGGACCCTTAGTGCAAGCTGAGGTGGAAGGTTCCATGTATACCAAGCAAGGCTACATAGATCCCATTTGAATGGTGATAAGGAAATTTATAACATGGCACCTACATGGCATGAAATGTGGTAGGTAGAATCGGCCTTGTTGAATGGATAAGGAGTCAATTTTTTAATGGCATATGGCACCATCAAAGGATGCCACATGACAAGGTAATGTCACTCTGGTGTCAGCACGATGTCAGCAATTCATGGAAGAAATGAGTGATGTGGAGAAATATGACATGGATTCTATGGGGTACATAGATTCCAGGTGGTTCCACGAGTCATGCCATGTCATCTCAAAATAACTCTTACTAGAGGACCCTTAATGTGTGCTCTTTATGTTTGGGCACAACTGACAAAGGTTACGATATTAAGTTTGGTGTCCATGGATAGAGAATTTTCTTGTACGTGACTTCTTTTTAACATTGATTTATTTGGAAACACTTTGGGATATGGGCATAAACCAAAATATGAGCTAGACAAGGAAATCACGTATCAATTAACATGAAATTAACTATCGCTTCATGGATGTTTGAACTGGAACATTCTTAGAAGCGTGGCATGAGGGCATGATGGCGTGATGACACAGTGGGTGTCACATTGTATGTTGAGTGATGTGGGAGTGACATATGATCCACTTAGGTTACCATGTGGAAAATCATTGTTGATGTAGCAAGGGTTAATGAGTCCAACTTTCAAATGGGCATAACTTTCAATCTAGCTATTGGATTGAGATAATAATTGAATGGTGTATTTGGTAGTATATGGGTCCCAAATCCACTTATCTTGTATTTGGTTGCACCCTACAAGAAGGTATACAAACAATGAATGATTTTAGCGGTTAAACATGGACCAACAAAGCATTAAGTTAGGTGAAAAAAATGTATAAACAAAACTAAAACTAAACAACTTGAAACAAGCCAATGATGCTAAATAAATCAACAAAGGAATGGGAAAAGGGTCCTCTTATTGATTGTTGGCAGTGGAACAGTAACAAATTAATTTCAAAGATACGTGAAGAGAGTTTCTTGAGCAATGGTTCTTAATAGCTCTCAACAAGGATTTCCCCTTTTCAATCTCTTTTGCAAGCTCTTGCTCTCTCAAAGAAACAAAGAAAACTATCTCAATGGTGGAATCCTCTTAACATTGGTATACTTGATTTATTTGGAGAAATTTTGGCAACATAACAATGCACAACTTATTCTCCTTCTTGGGCTCTCCATGCTTTTTATTTTATAGAAATTTTTAACACCCCCTCCCTCCTTTGGTTCATCAATGAGGTTGTTTGGCTCATAAATGAGATGAGAGCTACCATCCTCTTTTAATTAAGGCTTATTGAGCCCCAAGGCTTGAATTTTAAACCCTATCATGTCAATATTTTTAGTGTTCTTCAAGAAAATGTGCCTTTCAAGATGTTGATTGGGATTTCTACAACCCTTATGACTATCGAAGAAAAATCCTGAGGGTGCAATAAAATGTCTTCAGAGCACCCGCAAGGGTTTATTTTTTTTAAACCAACTATAGGAAAACCTCTTAATTTTTTCCTTTCATAATGTTTTTAGTTCAAAATGTATCCTCTGTACATGTTTCTTACTGACTCTAAGTGCCTTATACTATGTACAAATGATTGTATCATTTTTTCATAATAATAGTTGCCACCTGATGAATCATTAGAGAATTTTTGAGGTAAAAAATGGGCCTCAACAAAAATGTACAAAAAAATCAACTTCATAATAACCAATAAGATGCAATATGAGATGTCAACCATTGTAACATCCCCGGTTACAAATCCATGTAAAAATATATAAGACCACAGTTGTGGGACATGTATTCCAAGCTGAGTGGTGGGGAAGACATCGTAGTGGGTGTTCATTGGGTTTATTATGGCTAAGGAAATTGGCAAAGACGCTGGCAAAAGCTTTGGAAAGGCATGAGGCATTTATTGGAATTTTATTTATGAAAGTGATGGAAATTAGGAGAAAATGGAGTTGAAAGGTCACAAGTTTCATGTGAGGATGAAAATGAAGGAAAATAATGGAAAATGAAGAAAATAGAGGTCTCATTAATAAAAAGGCTTCTGAGGATTAGTTGGTAAGATTTTGACAGGTTTTGGTGGAGCTCTATTCTATTCTCTCTCTCTCTCTCATACTCTTGGACACAGAGTTTTCTTGGAGCACTCTTGGAGAGTGTGGCACACTTGGAGTTTTGGAGCAAGAAGGCAAATGAAGAGTAGGAAAGCGCAAGAGGACATTGGGATCAGCAACTACAATGGGTTTTTCTTGCAGGTACTGAGTTTCATGTATGTTTTCTTCACTAGTTTCAACATGAATGGCACATGCATGAGGTTTATTGGTTATGATCTATCATTGGCATGGAGGATTCATTGGATTGATAGTGGATTTGTCTAGCCTTTCCATTTCCTAGATAGTCATGGTGTTGTCGGTTCATTTCTTTATTTTTATGGTTGGTTCTCATGTTTCCTTTATCTTGGGTTGAGTCATTAGTTCCTGGAGCCTTGGCTGGAAAAATGCTCTGGAAGCCCTATAATGGCTTGGGTTGAGTTATTAGTCCTAGAGCCTTGGTTAGAAAAATGCTCTAGAGCCCTGTACCAACTTGGGTTGAGTTACTAGTCCTGGAGCCTTGGTTGGACAAATGCTCTAGAGCCGAGTATAAGTTGTGGGTTGAGTTACTAGTCCTAGAACCTTGGTTGGAAAAAATGCTCTAGAGCCCTAGAAGGCTTGGATAGAGACCAATCTGATGATGGTGTTGTGATGTCTGACCATGAGGTGGAATCACTATTTGATGGGTTGAGGTGGTTGGCCTCTAGAAGCCCTCGATGGTTTTGGATTGATGTGTTTTATGAGATCCCACATTCATGCTTGGAATATGGCACAGGTGTGAATGGATGAAGAGATATTTGGCTCAACCATTCTATAGTCAAGTGGAACGTGGTAGTCCCATACCAGGTTGGATTTTTCATCATCAATATGAGGTTATTTCTCCTTGTATTTCTATGAGCATTATATTGGTTTATATGTAGATTATATGAATATGATTTCCTTGGTATCTCTGTTGCTATTATGTTGGTTATGTATATTTTTTATGACAGTAGCTATGTATGGCCCTCATCATGTTTTTATTGGTAAATGAATGAATAGTGTATCTATGACCTAATGGATGAAATGGAAGCTGATGTGTTGAGGCATCAATGCTTCTTAGCGATTCTCAGCTAAGTATGAGACCATTATTCTCATATATGTTATTTACAGTTGTAGATTACATATTCACGATATGTTTGATGAAATGCATGTCATGGCTAGTAGGGGTCTAGTCAAGGTCATATTCAAGTAATTTAATTTGTACTGTCATTTCCCTATTATCTTACTATTCTTAAATTGTCACTCAATTTTGGGTAGTGTCCTGGGCTCTAGGCCTGAAAAAGTGGCTCAAATATCGGGGACACTAGCACAACATTAAGCAAAATAGTCCCTGGACACTAACATGCCTATAGCATGGGAGCATCCAAAGCCTCCTGGATGCTTGCAAAAGGGAAAATTTTAAGGATGGAAAATTATCTTGAAGTTAAAAAACATTGGTGAATCTCACTAGTCCTTAATAAGCAAACAATAAAAAAATTATTGTGTATTTGTAAAAGTATTCAAATTTATAATGATTTTATATATACTCTCTATACAATATTGGCGATTTTAAAGGTTAAATAATTTTATATTTAAAATATGGGCGAATCAATTTTATAAAAAATGGAAAATGGCAAATATTTTTTTTGGAAAAATGATGGAAAATTAGCCCACCTGCAAATATTAGCCCCTAAAATTTTCCATGGCTGGCAGGCCTATAGCATGGGAGCGTTTTGGGGTCAAGTGGTTCAAAATATCAATGGGACCCAAGGGTTGGTTAGCAGAAAGTTTGGGATGGTTCCTAGGGGTCATATTTCTGATGTTGAAGGTCAATATGGTGTGTTGCCATCATTTCCACTTCCTTAACGTGACTTAGGAGGTTGTATCATATCATAGTAATTTATCGTCACATGTTTACCCTAGTTGGTTAGTTCCTTAGGTAGATGTGGGAGGAGGGTGTTATAGAGTGGTATTAAAGAAAGGTTAACCCCTTGGACTGGATGGGTGTTGTGTTGATCATGCATTCATGTCAGTTTCATATGTGTTCCTTATGCTCGTAGTTCATGTGCTTGTTTTAGTTCATGGTCTTGATCATGGTTGTAGTGATGTCACCACGTGAAGTTTGATGGTGTTGTTGTGGGATGTGTCATCATGAGTGTATGGGTGTATATGCATTATTATGCATGTCAGTGTCTATATGCATGCATTGTCATGGTTAAGGTTATGCATCTATGGTAAGTTTGATCCAGATTTAAATAGGAACACAAAAAATTATAGATATAACCATACATACATAGATGAAGCAGAAATAACACTTCATTTCATTAATATCAAATATTGAAATATGCTTACAAACAGAATGGAAATATGACTAGCTCAGGCGATGGTAGCTTATCTTTGAGAAGAGATGTGGCAGCTACATCCCTCTGAACTATGTTGCAATGAGGCTCAAAGGCCTATTTATTATTGAGAAACAATGGAAAACCATAAACATCCAAAAACCTAACCCTAGGAGATGAAACGCCAAGCTATGGGCCCTGTTTGGGTAAATTGGTACATCAATTTCCTGGGATCATGACTTTGGCATATGATCTTCGTTTGACATGCACAATACCTCGTTAGAAAGATATATCCAAGGAATACAACTTTTGAATGGACAACATGGTCAATGACCCATATTGGCCCCGATTTTTCCAAAAAAACATCATTTAGGGCCTCAAAGTGACTCTAGAAGTTCAGGACCCGAAAAACTGCCAAAACTGGTAAATTATGCTACAAATAAGGAAACTGAAAAACTGAAAGAAATAATGGTGGGGGTCCAAGTGGAATAGGCGGATGGCCACCAATATCCATCTAGATCATTCCTCCCCCTTAGGAAGCAATGGTCCCCATTGCGTTGAGTTCCTCCATGAGATGAGGAAACTTCTGATGAACTTGGTCCTTGGTGAGCCACTTGCCCTGGGGAAGGAGTTGGCCTGCTTTGACAACTTGATATAGTTGGATCCTTTGCTATCAGGTTTTCTTAATATGCATGTGCATGCTCCGATAAGTTGTGGCTTGTTCCATGCAATCTAAATTTAACTCTATAGGTGTGAGTTGTTTTGCAATGTCTGATGTGTCCAGCAATTGTGGGAAGTATGGCCGAACGCAATCCACATTGAAGACTGCGTGCAAGCCAAGGAATGGGGAAATGTTGAGCTCAAATGCATTGTATCTCATAGCCTTAGTGATGGTGTAAGGACCATATCAAAGTGGTATGAGTTTTTGATAGGCTCGGGTAAGGCATTCCTTCTATAAATGCAACCAGAATTTGTCGCCCACCTTAAACTTGTGTTGCACCAGGTGGTGATCATGTCGCTGCTTATACCTAGCATTTGATTTCACCAGAATGTTGTGGACCTACTGGTGGATTTTTTGGATGTGCTCAAGGAATCTTTTTTCCTTATCGGCTTTGGACTGGACATGAGTTGAATTTGGCTAAGTGGTTGCAAATGGTATGGCCACATTAATGGGACATAGTGGCCAGAATCCCAAGCCCACCTGAAAAGGGTTGTGGCCAATCAAGCTATGGAGATCCTAGTTATAGCTATGTTGGACATAAGGGAGGCCCTCATCCCATGTGTGTTGATGCTTTGAGTTGTACATGCACAGAATGTGTATGATCATCCTATTGACAACCTCTGTTTGGTCATCAGTTTGGGGATGGAAAATTGTGGACTTAGCAAGCATGGTGTCCAACTTCGACCAAAGATGAGACCAAATTGTACTGAGAAACCTACTATCCTGATCTGGGATGATAGAATTTGGGATCCCAAAGTGTACCCACACTTGTTCAAAGAAGATTTTAGTAGTGGCTTCTGTCGTGATATTCTTCTTTCAGGCCACCATAATGGCCATCTTCAAGAATCTATCGATGACCAAAAAAACACAATCGTTTCCATGCTTAGTAGAAGGAATTCCCAATATGTAATCCATGGAGATGGATTCCCAAGGACGAATAGGGGTAGGCAACAGAGTATAGATTCCTTGCTTCTTGATGGTCGGTTTGAAAATGGTGCAAGCAGTGCATGATCTGATGTACTTCCCGACATCTTGTCAAAGATTCGTCTAATAGAAATACTTCTGTAGTACTACCACCATTTTATCGACCTCGAAATGCCTAGTGGCCTAACTGTAGTGCACTTCCCAAGTCATCTTGGCACTCTCACTTGAAGAAACAAAAAGGTGTCCAAGGCGTCATAACAAGGTATCATAGAGGTGAAAATCTAGAACTTGTTGGCCCTCCAAGAGTGTCTGCTATGTGTGGCCAAATTCTAGGTCACTTTTGTAGAGAAGCAGCAAATCAGAAGTCTCATTCCCACAAGAGTTGAGAACAGTGGCTAATGCCATGATCGGTGGTCGGTTGAGGTAGTTTTCAACATTATTGGTGTTGCCCTTCTTTTACTTGATATTCGAATGGAATTGTTGCAGGTATGTGGACCACTTTTGATGACGATCATTTTGTAGCTTCCCTTGCATTTTTATCACCTGCAGGGGTCAGTGGTCTATGTGGATGATTGTTTCCTTCCCCAAAATGTAATGCTTCCATTGTCGGAAGGCATGCACAATGGAATACATTTATTTTTCATAAGTGGGATACTTCCGAACTGTGTCTAAAAGTTTCTCACTGTGATATGCCACTGGATGCCCCTATTGAGTAAGGACTGCCCCAATAGCATAGTTAGAGGCATCTATCTTGATCTCAAATGGTTGTTGCAAGTCTAGCAATGTGAGCATTGGTGCAGAGTAGAGATGTTTCAACTTTGCGAATTCCTTCTGTTGAGATTCAAACCAAAATAATTTTTCTTTCGCCCCTCCCTTGGTGACTTGACTTAAGGGCCAAGTGATATGAGAGAACCCCAACACGGACCTGTGGTAGAAATTGGCAAGACCCAGAAATTTGCGGAGCTATGTCAGAGTGGTTGGGGCTGGCTAATCCCGAATGACTTGTATCTTGTTTGGATCCACATGCACCCCCTGTTCCTCATTAATGTATCCCGGATACTGAACCTGGGTCATGCCAAAAGTGCATTTCTTCAAATTGGCACACATCTTGTGTTGCCGCAGTGTTTAGAGAAGCTTTCGGATGTGGCGAAGATGCTCTTCCCAACTCTAGTTGAAGAAAAGGATGTCATCCAAGTATACCACTACAAATGAGTTGTTGAATGGATGCAAGATGTCATCCATCAGCCTCATGAAGGTTGCAAGAGCATTCGTCAGCTAGAAAGGTATAATCAACCATTCGAAAAGGACCTCCTTGGCTTTGAAGGTAGTCTTCCACACATCAAAAGGTTTGATTGGTACCTGGTGATATCCAGACTTCAAGTCGATCTTTCTAAAATATTTCCCCCCTTGAGTTGGTCTAGAAGGTCATCAATCCATGGGATCATGTATCTATTCTGGATAGTGAGCTTGTTCAGCGCCCGATAGTCAATACAGAGTCTCCAAGTCCCATCCTTCTTCTGTACAACACGATTGGGCTCCCATAGGGTGATGAACTCAGACGAATGTGACCTTTCTGTAGCAGCGCTTAAATCTGCCTCTTGGTTTCATCGTTCTCCTTAATGGAGCATCGATATATTTTTCTATTGGGCAACAGTGCACTTGGGGTCAGATCGATGGAGTGCTTGACCTGACAATGTAGAGGCACTCCTGCGGGGGAGGTAAAGATGTCCTCGTACTACTCCATGATCTTGTCCATATATTGTTGTCGTGCGGAGGGGCCCTATCTGGAGGTCATGGCCACCATCTTCTTCTTTCCCTTTTGGTGTATCATCAGGAAAACAAATTTCCTAGTTTTGGAAATGAGCTACTGCATTTTTTTATAGTAACCAAAGAGATGGAGGGTCGCGGTATGCGCTGCTACCTCTGATATCATGTACAACATATTTACCAAGGTAGCAATAATAGTGCAAGGCCTTAACTCATACACAACATGTCACTTCCACAAGTGTGGTTGGTCTAATAATACATCACAAACATCAAGGGGAGCAATGTCACATAATACCTCATCCGTGAAGGCTTGATGTTGTATAGAAGGCGACATTTTTGGATCACACGAAGATCCCATCCTTAGTGAAGCCACCCAATGGTGTACAGTTGTGGGAATGTTGTGGTCAGTAAGCCCAACTGCTTCATGACCTTTGCTGAAATGAGGCTCTTTTGGCTCCCACTATTGACAATGAACTGTAGTGGGGAACCCTTTACCAACATATGGGAGTGGAAGAGTTGCTCCTCCTCCTATGGATCTTCGGGTTCCTTCTTCTAGATCTTCGTGGTGGCAATGGTGGCATTGGGCTGCATCAATAATTTTCTTCCCTTTGTCATTTCCCTTTTCAGGTTCTGACTTAGACTCAGAATTGCATCTGATTCTGAAGCCTTCAGCTCAACCACCAACAGTTGTTTGGCCCGACACTCACTTGTGTTGTGAGTGGAGCTCTTATGGAACTCACACCATGTTCCTGTGTCCTTTGGCTTCACAGTGTTATTCTTTGCTTGGAGCTTTGGTGGGTTGTCCAAGGCTACCTCACTTTGGATTTTTCCTTTATTCTACAGTTTGGGGGAACCTTTCCCTTGCTTCGGATTCGCAGATCCAAACTCTCACTTCTTCTATTTAAACTTCTTCTCAATCTTGATGGTGTATCAGTATATTGTGCCAAGCGAGAAAATGTCCAGGAACTCCATCTCATCCTAGATGTATCTATGTAGGCAGCCATAGTACTTGACTACCAAATGTTTCTCAAAATCCTTAATACCCAACTTTGTGCGAAGGGTATGAAAAAAATTGGTAAACTTCGACACATCTTGCTCCCTTCCCTACCGCGGCATGGTTCACTTTATGTATTTATCCTCATAGCTCTTGACAGGCTAGTACCGCTCCTTAATGGCATCCAGGAACAAATTCCACATGGGTGCAGCTGAAAACAGTGAGGTCATACTTTCATCCTTATGCTCATAATGATTTTCCTACCAGTTCTGGATGTGGGGGATGGTTTTGAGAAGAGCAAAAGTAATATTTTCCCGCCTGGAAAGATCATGAACAGAAAAATATCCTTCTAACAAATTTAGCCATTTTTCTATGGTGTCTTCATCTATTTTTCCCTCAAATATGGGAATGTCAAAGTTTACTTGTACCTTAAAAGGAGTGGAGCCTCCAGAGTGGTTGTTGGATGTGGATACACTGCCGGTGGGCAACCGTTGAAGGATCTAGGAAAAGTTATCCATCATCGTGTTCCTTTGTTTCTCGAGGGCCTTCTTGACCAATATTTTAATAGGATATCCTACTCCCTCATATTTCTTTTCTTCCTCCATGGGCGGTCATCGGGGTTTCTGAGGTTGATCTTGCAAAGGTTCAACTAGATCGAGTCCTAACTCCTTATATCCCGACTTCGTTGGGGACATGCAAAGAAAAGCAAAGAAAGAGTAGACTGCTCTGACACCACTGATCTAGATTTAAACAGGAATGAAACAAATTATGGATGTAACCATACATATAGAGATGCAGTAGAAATAACACTTCATTTCATTAATATCAAATAATGAAATATGCTTACAAATAGAATGAAAATAAGACTAGCTTGGGCAATGGTAGCTTATCTCTGAGAAGAGATGTGGCAGCTACATGCCTCTTAACTATGTTAAAATGAGGCTCAAAGGCCTATTTATTATTGGGAAACAATGGAAAACCCTAAAGATACAAAAACCTAACCTTAGGAGTTGAAGCACCAAACTATGGGCCTTGTTTGGGTAAATTGGTACATCAACTTCTCGAGGTCATAACTTTGGCATACGATCTTTGTTTAACAGGAACAATACCTCGTTAGAAAGATATATCTGTGGACTACGATTTTTTAATGGCCAACATCAGTCAATGACCCATATTGGCCCTAGTTTTCCCAAAAAAAAGTTGTTTAGGGCCTCAAAATGGCTCTGGAAGTTCAGCACCCAAAAAACTGTCAAAAATAGTAAATTGTGCTACAAATAAGGAAACTGAAAAAATGAAAGAAAAAAAGGTGGGGGTCCAAGTGGAATAGGTGGGTGGCAACCAATATCCACCTGGATCAAAGTTAAACATGCATTGTGAGGTCATTGTATGCAATTAGGTCATCATGATGATATTAGTATGTTATGATGCTAACATGTTGGTTGAGATAGAGTAGGAGATGCATACCATCAAAGTAAGGTTGTAGCTTTGAACCTTGAGGCAAGAGCATTTCATCATATAGGTTGTATGTTTGGCATGTAAGTATGTGTGGTGCAAGTAAATTCTTAGTTCGGACACAAACAATTCCTCTAGCCCGAGAGAGCGGGTCTAGCCACAAACAAACAATCTATGGAAAATATCCTTAAGCTAGAATCAAATAAGAGGGCCTACCTCTTAGAACGCTATTCTGCTTGGTGATGATCCTGCTTCCTTACTCCAGCTATCTTTCGTTTCCTTCCTTCGAATACCTGAAACAAGCAAACAAACAACAACAACAAACGTGATAGCATACAATATTGTATTCAACCTACTTAATAGGTCAAGGATCATTAAGCCATAAAGATGTAGTATAACACTTCATGTAGGAAATCAATCAATATTTGTATTCATATAAATCAGAAAGAGATTAAAACCAATGCCTTGACATTGCTAGTCTCCTCTGACGTATCCGGGTTCCCACACTTCTGTTAGCATCTCATGGGTAGCCCCAACAATGGAATTTTTAAGGCCTCTTCCCTTTAGTCTCAAACCAAACCAAAACACACTATTCTCCCTCAAACATACACTAGAAAGCTACAAGATATAGATGTCTTGTTGATCATTCAAACTCACTCCAAAACTGAAACTACATCCAAAAACTAGTTTAACTTGGGAAAAGAGAGGTTTATATAGCTTGGATGGATAGGAGATGGTTCCTCTCATCATGGGAGAATGTCTTATCTCTTCATTTTTTTCCATCCTAATAGGGGAAAGGAGCCAAACTGACTTCCTCGGCTCCATCCATCCCAACCATCTACGAAAATTCTGTTACGAAGCTTCTAGATTTGGAAGCTTCGACTTCATATTTAAAAAACTTGCTAAAAGAGGATTGGTGTGACTGGAAAAGGGCTAAGTTGCTCCGTACGGTGCTAGGGCTAGTTTAATCACTGCAAATTGGCACGAGGAGGAAACTATTCACTAGCGCCAATCTTGTAAACTATGATAAAAGGAAGATTCTTGGGAAGTGATGCAAAGGGGAATTTTTATGCTCATGAAGAAGGACATGCTGGGAGTTTCTTCAAGATGGGAAAGCATGTCAGGTTCACTGTAGAGGTCCTTCAGGATCATGTACAGGGACAGTGACAAAATTTTGTGTAACATATACCCCCTAAAGCATGAAGGTTGAACTAGAGTGAGGGGTGAAATGCTTTACAAGTGAATGCGGGCAACCAGAGTCTATCGTCAGAAAACCTACTAGCAAGCATAAATACATATACATCACTGAAAAATCTGAAAAATGATACATGAATCATGGTATGGGCGCAGCCTTCCAATAGAAAGGATCATAACAAAACCAAGGTATGGTCGCAGCCATCCATCTGAAAGAGACATGTATATCAACATGGTCATGTCACATCACCTCGCAACCTAAACTGGTGTAATATAACGCCAGGGTCTTGTGCTCCAAACGACCTGATCAAACTACAAATCCTAACTTGTGAAGGAATGTTTTGAAGTTGAACATGCTAGAAAGTCGCTTGATTATCGGTCAATGATGTGAACCATTAACAAGCGCAAGAGAAATCACCAATAACGATAATCGCTCTCAAGGTACCAGTGGCATAGTTCATGGAATGTGAATAAAGGAACTAATGTTGAACACCCGTGAAATCACCAGATCGAAAGCCAATGATGTGAGCTTGTCATCGAGTGTGAAGAACCTTCCATTGAGGCATGCAAGCTCTAAGGTACTAGAAAGGAGTTTCTAGATCAACTTCTTGGATAATGAGCTGAAGTTTTCAGGAAGCGATCCGCTGAAGGAAGGTCATAATGAATCCTTCATCATCGACATGAAATGGAAACACAATGAATGAAAGTAATCCAAGATGATCAGACAATGTATAGATAGGAAGACTTCTCTTGAACATATGGATGACATGACTCCAGAGTCTCACAACATTTGACATCGTAGGATCAAAGTTCATGATGACGTGGTAGAGATCATATGATAGGTTTAAAATGGATAACCCAAAACCTAGGGAGGCAAGTGACAGAGTGAGGATGTCTTGACACGATCAACAGATGAGTGTCAATGTTCAAGAGACAGGCTGCCTTAAGTGAATACAACTGATGAAATATTTCCAATTTTCCCTCACCATTTCTAGCAAGTACCCTAGTTATTTTTACACAAGCATGACGGGGATAGCATATGCTTGTAATATAAGTCCATTATTTAGACGAATCCGACCTAGTAAGTTTAATGAGCCCTAGGAAGGAGAAGCTCACGTTCGTCGTGGTGATGAATCTGATGTCGTTTAATGTTTTAACTAGTCCGAAAAAGGTGTAACTCAGTATCTTCTTCATGTTTAGAGAGTTAAAAAGACACAAAAAAGAAAACTATGCATGGTCACTTTTCGTACATTTGTGTCTCTCGAGCCGGAAAAGGTAGAAAATAATACATGAGAGAACCGCTTGACCATTTCAGTCAAGGAGTACCTTTTTCGTAAATAGTTTATCCTAGCCTGAAAAAATGGGTAAACGTATACTGGGTAAATGATGTTTCGCAGCCTTTAACGAGTTCAAAAATGACAAGAGCTCGGAAATATTTCGTGTTTTAAGAGTCAGAAAAGAGCTTAAAGCAAACCCCCCGCTTTTATTCTCTTTAATGAGTGAAAAAAGGGAAAAAAATACTCGGCAATCTTTTCATCTTTTACGTTTCAGAAAAAATCTTAAAGGTGACTCGTCCTGGAAGAACGAGTGGTATAAAGGGTAGCAACTGGTTCTAGCAATGGAGGAATTGCTCAAAACATGTAATGGTCAAGAGGCTGGCTAATAAAACCACTCATTGTTGCGGTTCCTTAGGAAAGGAAAAAACAACCAAGTGAAAGCATATGATCGGCCAAAGAGATGGTGGTGATGGAATAAAACAACCAAGGCTCATCTAGCAGAAATCAGTTGATTAAAACGGTAATCACAAGATGTAAATTGGGCATGGGTTTATTTTTACACAAGCTTGAACCATGGAGAACTCTTCTTGGATTTAGTTTCATGTTTACACAAGTTTGAAACAAAAAACTATGCTTGACATAAGTTTCATGCCCCTAGCATAATGACTCAATTCGAGGTACATGCCCCCCAAGCTTCATTTCATTCAACTAGGTGAATGGAATGAAGGTTCACTTTTGAGATCCAGTAAAGACTCGACTGGGATTTTATGAGATCTTAATCAAAGACTCAATTTGGAAAAGGGAGGTGCTTCATTTTTTAAATGAGGTCGACACAGTAAAAGAACTATCCTAGATATCCTTGTTTCATTTTTTAACGAGCTTGACACAAGACAAAGAACTATCCTCAAAACCCTTGTTTCATTTTTTACTGAGATTCACACAAGACAAAGAACTATTCTCACACCCTTTGTTTCATTTTTTAACGAGGTTGACACAAGACCAGGAACTATCCTCATGGCCCTTTGTTTCATCTTTTATCAAGGTTGACACAAGACCAGGAACTATCCTCATGATCCTTTGTTTCATTTTTTAACGAGGTTGACACAAGACCAGGAACTATCCTCATGATCCTTTGTTTCATTTTTTAATGAGGTTGACAGAACACCAAGAACTATCCTCATGATTTTTGTTAAAGACCCATAAGAGAACATGGATCCCAAGAGGTCTTCACTAGACAGAAGAACCACGCTCTAGGTGAAATACATGTCATTTGGTACCAAAGACAGATCGGGTTCCAATGCCCCTAGTACATAATGTACAATACCATATGTGTGATCATCAACAGATGCGGAGGCGGAACGGGTAGCCACATAATTGACCTATGGCAGGGAAGGTACTACTTGCAAACAAGAGCTGATACGGGACGATGGTTGCAAAGGAGGCACCTGGTGACCAATGAATGACAGTTGATCAATAGTCACAATTCTCCCTTCCTGCAGATAACAAACCACAAGGAAAAGTGAAGAAACAAGAGCTCCCATGACATAAACATAGTCACGTCCAAGGGGAAGATTGAAATATAAGGGATCTTGGACTACCATCACGTCTATATAGACCGTCTTTCCTCCCAAAGTAATAGGGAACTTCAGAAGGACCCCCAAGGGTTGATTGGTTCCTCTGTTGAAAGCCAACAAATTTTGAGTCATAGGCACAAGCTGTGGGGAGCCCAAAGCTTTCCAAGTAGTAGAAGACATGATGCTAATAGGCACACCTTCATCTCATATAGTTCGATGTACTACCATATTATAGGCTTGTACTGTCATCTGGAAAGGCACATAATATGGGAGGCGGAAAACAGTCAATTGACTCCAATCAAAAGATATGACAAGACTACTTGGTGGGGGTATCATATGAGTGCCCCATGCTTTGCAAGAATAGAAGAAACACTCTCCTGAACAACCAGGATGGGAGGGTCACTCTTTGATTCATGAAAATATGAGGAGACGAGAAGAACATGAGCAGTATGATCACCACTCTCTACAGGGACAGAGTGATCAACTGAAGGCGGAGACAAGTTGACACTCTTTTCGACCAATGGTTGGCCGTGAATAGACACAAGAGAGTCATGCTCAAGAAGAGCAGGATGGGAAAGAGATGAATCCAAGTTAATCTCTTTACCAACTAGGAGAGGGTTAGAATAAAGCCTTTGATAACCAACAAGAAGTTGGGGTTGAGGAGTTGTAAGGTTTTCCAAAATTTTGGAAGCTTTATCCATAAGAGGACAAAGGTGAAGAAGATGTTTCCCTTCACATAACTTATAGGGGAATCTAATCTTTCCCTTCTTCCTACCATCATTAGCTGAAGGTGTAGCATCGACGTGATCTCCAGAGGTCGATGGGGATGGTCAATTCTAGTCTTAAGACCATACCTCTAAGACTTTGGGAATGCTAGGACAGTATCGAAGGAGATGGTCACCCTTACACAACTTGCAAGGAAATCTAACCTTCTGTGGTGGTTTGGAAAGTTTGTCTACAAAAGGTGGATTTGGAGTAACAGCCACACGGTTGGCCTCTCGCTTATCAGACTTCTTCTTCTTCATATTCTTCTTCTTCTTCTTAGCCTCATGGTTACTAGATTTCAAACTTTCACCAGGCGAAGTAGAAGAGGAAGATGAAGAAATAGGGTAAGAAGGTGAGAGGTCAACCTTAGAATCAAAATGATCTGGTTCAAATGAAAGAGAAGACTAGATAGGAGTTGGGACACTAGGGACTACCGAGGTCGAAAATAACTAAACAGGTAAACCAATGGTTAACCCAAGGAGGGACAATGTTCCCATATAAGGAGCATCGGTGTTTCCAAAAGAAGGAAAAGGAGTAGGATTCCCATCCAAGGGCAATCCTTGACTAGTAGACTCTAGAAATGTTTCCATTGGAAATGACCCTAAAGAATCACAAAGGAATATAAATTTAACCAGGAATATTTTGTGGGTAGTTAATTTTAAGACACTAAAAAAAACTTTGCCTTTTCATATTTTAAGAGTCAAGAAAAGGCGAAAGGTGACTCTAGTCACTTTCAGAGTTAATGAGCTCGAAAGGACAAGTTCTCGATGATCTTTTAAATTTAAAGAGTAAAAATACCAAAATGATTACTCAAGATAATCTAGGAAAAAGGATTACCAGGTAACCATGAACTGCAAAATACCTCCTGATGGACCGAGAAGTACGGGCAGGAAATCTTCCCACTGGAGTCGCTAATTTGTGGTGTAGGTAAATTCTCCCCGAATGTTGTGTTCGGTGTATCACGTTTACAAGGTGGTAGACTCAACTTCCTATGGATAAAGGATTGCAACCTAGTGGTGTCTCCCTTTATATATGCGACAGTATGGGGAGAACAAGTCCATACTAGCATTGTCTAATGTCGAAACGAATAACAGCTACTAGATTTAAAGATACTGGAACACATCTCTAGCCTAGACCACTAAATGTGAGCGTTAAGTTTCAATGCTTCCTTAGGTAAATTGAATAGAGTTTAATAGTTGATCTTGAATTAGGTTTCAATTACAAGGCCCTATCGCTGTCATCTAGAAAAACTACTACATGCAGCTACATGAGAAATGAAATCTTTGTCTTCGATGAAAGTTAACACTAATTTAGAGATAGAGAACACACAATCAATGCAACAATCAAAGAATAAAATATTTCACCAATAAATATTCAAAATTCATTGAATCTTCCTATCGAATGCACTTCAACTAGTCCTTTTAACAGTAAAGAGAATTCATTTCTTTTCGAATACAAATGATGATGCGACTCTAGTCTTCAATGATGCTAGCTAATGTAACATATTGATTCAACAAACTAGAATTATGTATTTTTCAATGGAATGATAACATGAATCTTTCACAAACACTTCAATGAAATTTTTTCAAAACAATCAACATCAATCAAATGGAAAGCATGAAAAGATAATTCCTTCCAAACCAATGATGCAACGATTCAATCAAGAACAAGACAAGCAATGTAATCTATGCCCGAAAAGAGACACTTAATCAAGAGAAGAACAAATGAAACTTTTCAAACTTGTTTAATTGAAATCAAAGCGATAAAAGGACTAAAAAACGAAAATGCATGGAGCAGCTAACCAACAACTTGACTTGTTGAGCACACAAACAGCTGAATGGATGATGACCTAGATGCCCTAGGGCCACAAACCATCCAAAGACTCAAAAAATCAAGTAAAAGAAGGAAAACCAAACAAGCACACAAACCAAGCCAATGAAGCTTTCCAGTCAGGGATAACACCTACAATACAAGCTAAGAGACAAAAATTAGAAGGGCAAGACACATTGGTTATGATCTAGGGGAAACCCTGATCTTAACCTACAGGAATCGAAGCAACTACCTAACTAACAACAAGCATTAATCAGCATGACTAGTGCGACTGGCTAGACTACAACTAGCACTGATAGGCCTGATCAGAGCGAATATTTGGCCAAAAAGAGCACTAATCGAGGGATTCAGAGAAAAAAAAAATATTCAAAGGCCAAAAACCAAACTTGCCACTGTAAATTTCAAGCTCAGAGAAGTAAAACAGGCAAAGCATAGAACACTAAATGGAAATTGTGATACTAGAAAAGATCACACAAAACCATGAAATGACAATCAATCAAACAGAAGGATTGGCTCCCTAGTGGAGTCGCCAATTTGTGGTGTAGGTAAATTCTTAGTGCAGACACAAATAATTCCTCTAGCCCGAGAGAGCGGGTCTAGCCACGAACAAATAATCTATGGAAAATATCCTTAAGCTAGAATCAAATAAGAGGGCCTACCTCTTAGAATGCTATTCCTCTTAGTGATGATCCTGCTTCCTGACTCCAGCTATCTTCTGTTTCCTTCCTTCAAATACGTGAACCAAGAAAGCAAACAACAACAACAAACGTGATAGCATACAATATTGTATTCAGTCTACTTAATAGGTCAAGGAACATTAAGCCATAAAGATGTCAGATAACACTTCATGTAGGAAATAAATCAATAGTTGTATTCATATAAATCAGAAAAAGATTACAACCAATGCCTTGACGTTCTTGGTCTCCTCAGACGTATCCGGGTTCCCACACTTCTACTAGCATCTCATGGATAACCCCAACAATGGAACTTTTAAGGCCTCTTCCCTTCAGTCTCAAACCAAACCAAAACACAGTAGTCTCCCTCAAACATACACTAGAAAGCTACAAGCTATAGATGTCTTGCTGATCATTCAAACTCACTCCAAAACTGAAACTACATCGAAAAACTAGTTTAGCTTGGGAAAAGAGAGGTTTATATAGCTTGGATGGATGGGAGATGGTTCCTATCATCATGGGAGAAGGTCTTATCTCTTGAGTGTGTTCCATCCTAATAGGGGAAAGGAACCCAAACTGACTTCCTCCGCTCCATCCAGCCCAACCATCTATCATACTTACGTTACGAAGCTTCTAGAGTTAGAAACTTCGACTCCATATTTAAAAAACTTTCCAAAAGAAGATCGGCATGACTAGAAAAGGGCGTATGGTGCTAAAGTTTGTTTTAATCTATGCAAATCGGTGCGAGGAAACTGGTCAGTAGCGCCGATCTTGTAAACTGGGATAAAAGGAAAATTCTTTGGAAATGATGCAAAGGGGAATTATTTTTCTCATGAAAAGGCACATACTAGGAGTTTCTTCAAGATGGGAAATCATGTCAGGTTCACTGTAGAGGTCCTCAAGGATCATGGATGGGGAGTATAGGGACAATGACAAAATATTGTGTAACACTATGTAGGTTAAGGATTTTTATATGGATTATGGTTATGTGTATCCCTTTCATTCTATTGATGTTATGGTTACATACATGACAGATGCTAGTTGATTAGTGTAGTCATATACCCATGTGTCATATAGTCATGAATGATAGTAACTTGTGGTTGTATGCATTTCTATTGTTGTTTTAGGTTAGTAACTTGATGATTAGGGTTATTATATTAAGATATTTATGTTATGTGTATTATTCTAATTTGGTTTGGTCTATGCAAAGGGTTAGGGTTATGACATTCAAATATGAGTTAATATGTTGTGATATTATGTCATACTAATCTAGATTGATTGTACATATGTGATTGCTATGCATGAAAGACAAATGTTTATAAGCTTATGATGTGAACATGTTAGTTATTTATGGTTATGGATATCATGATCTTATTTATGTTTGAGTTGATATGTTGTGAAGTTTTATCATGCTAATCCAGATTGATTGTGTAGACAAGATAGTCTCCCCTGAGATACATTAAGGTATGAGTTTTCTTATGTCATCTATTTGGTGTTTGAATGTTTGACTATGTCATTTATTTGGTGTTTGAGTGTTTCATGTCTACTATGTCGTCTATCTGTTGTATGAATGTTTGATTACTTGAATGATATGAGTATGTGTCTATAACATTTTTTTCCGAAATGATCTTGTTTTAAGATAGTTGTACTAATACATATGTGTTGAGACCGATGATATGTACTTGAGTGTAAGTAGGTGATAGTGGTAGCATTGTGTCTAATGACTATGAGTTGACTATGGATATTACATGATTGTTAGTCTTGGTAAAGGTTGATTTCTTTATGGGAGGGAGCAAGGGGGAGGGGGAGGTAGGAACCGAACATGCAGGGATGGATGGATTGATGGGCAGGCATGTGGATGGAGTGATGGGTTGTGATGGAAGCTCTATTGTAGCTGGTACTTATCCCTTGGAACATGTGATCGACATGTGTAAACAGTCGCAGGGAAACATGCTTGGTATTAGCATGACAAGGTAATAGTTTATGTGTTTATATAACTAACAGTTGGGTGATGTGATAGTACATAGTAAGACTCAATTGCAATGAGGTAAATGTAAAAGAAAGGAATTGGGAAGGAATTCCTTTGGCTATGTTTGGAAATCCTTATTCCAAATGAATGAGTGCTTTGCATACCAAAAGTCTCCTTAACCTTGATTTCCACTAGAATTATGTGGGTATGTGTTATATTCATGGACATGTATTTGAAAGGTATAACAGTTGGCTTCCATTTATAGTTGGGTTCGTCAAGGAATTGGAGTTCCTTGAGAAGTGTATGTTTTCAGTTACAAGGTAGTGTGCTTCACGCAACAATATAAGGTAACCAATGTATTTTTATGTTTAATTATGCATTGTGTTAGCACACTGTATTTTCTTAAGGTTGTGAAAGAAACCAATAGGTAACCACAGAACCACTTGTAAGCTTAGAAGCTAGCCCTTCTAAACTCAGAGAGGGATCTCTTTATTGGTTTTAGATTTGTTGTTGTGGGATTTTAGGCTAGTTGTTAGGTTAAGAGTTTGATTTTTTGAAATGTTTGGTTGAAATTGCAAGGAAAGGCCATTGTGAAATGGAGTCAAAATATTAGGGTGATCAGATACAGAAATATCATAATAGATTGAAATGGGGCAATGTAGGTAGGATATTGGATTTGTGGAGTGAAAGGGAGAAAAAAATATTCAAATACAATTAAACATATAGCATTTTAACATGAATTATATATTTAATCTTAGTTTGAAAACATATAGATTGCATATAATCCAGGACAAAGTGTAATTAAACAAGTTCATCCCTTCATCTTCTTTTAAACAATATAGATAAGAAATGCATATGAAAAACAGAGATATAACAAGTTTACAAAAGGAAAGACATCACCAATTAGCCTGACACGTGAATCCTGTAACAGTCTTATGTATTAATGAAATAATAAATTTAAGCTCAATGAACAAATTTAATTCAAAATGTGCTTTCTTGATACAAGTCCCAACATTTGTACTTCAATTTGTGAAGTACTTAAAGAAAGATTATCAAAAATATCTTGAGTGAAAATATCAAGATTGTTTACAGAATATCCTAAATCGATTACAGAAATAGTACAAAAAAGTAGGCGTTCAAACTATTGTAGTGCTCTGGCACTATCTTTGAGGATTGTTGGTGATGGATCAGCTTGGAGAAGTGTCTCCTTGTCATTGAAGGTGAAAAATTGTTTTACCCACGTAACTCACACAATTTGTCCCATCTGTCTTCACTTGGAGTGGAGAATTTGACTAGTTTCCTATAGGTTTCATCCACCTCGGTATACCTTTGAAATGTAGGCTTGATAATGAACAAGTGCTTTATCGCATGTTTGATAAGCAGAAAAAAATCCAAAGCTTCCATGAAGGGTTTCCCTATGATACTTCCTTTGATGGTAGAAAACTTTGACTTATCCCTAGCTATGGTATATAATTTCTGGTGATAATATTCTAAAATGATCAACTTATATCCAATCCCTATCAAACCTGGCAGTCTCTTCTAATTTAGCATATTAAATTTTCTATGGAACTTTTGAATGTTGGATTCCATATTGTGACATTTGTTCTCCAATTGCAACATAAGGTTCCTTTTTGTAAGAACCCTCCTCACCTCCAGAATTGTCTCTGTCCTATCTGCAATTTCCAATTCTTCCTTGGTCTTCGAATTTAAAACTCTAATCAGAGCAGTGGCTTCACCTGGCTTCTGCCCTAAATCTACTTTCACCTCTTCAATTACCTCTTTAGACCTCTGTATTAACTCCTCTTGCTAAAAAATAATTTGAATTGAGGGCCATATTTCAGTCATGGCCTCATTTATTTCTACCCATATACTTTCTTTTGCATGTGCCAATTTTTGTGCCATTTCTGATTCATTTTGCAATTATTCAATATTTTGTGTTAATTTATGAGTTTTTTGCAACTCAGCTAAGCATACATTGTCAATCTTCATCTTCTATTCTTGAAGGTTATTCAACTGAATTTTCAGCTTCTCCATTTCCTGTAATTTGATTGATAGATTATCCATTTCTCTAATTAGTTCCTCTAAAGAATCTGTAGATTTCCCCTCAATGATAGTTGCTGAAGTGGATGCCCATGTGTTGAGCCTTGAAAATGTCATTCATTTCAATTACACTTTCACTATTATGTCCATTATATCACCTCCATTTCACTACTATGTTACCACATTCATCCCACTTTCATTATCATTGGGCCACATTTATGTTTTTCCAATCTTTATTAATTCTAAGTCTTTTAAGTGAATTTGTGGTTAAAAATTAGAAAATAATGTGCATATGCTTATACCTAACAAATGGGTTGAGGTTATTGACATATGTAGGTTGAAAGGAGACTTCTAGAAGACCCTTATGTGGCACTCTAAGGCCAAATTCGAATTTGGTTGGAAAGAATCATGGGATCATGAGGATGTGTGTCACATCTCCTAATTGTATTGTAAATCTAAGAAGACATGTGTCTTATCAGTTCCTATTTTGATTAGGACTCTAGAGGTAGAAGGAGAGATTCATGGACTCTCATTAATGAGATGGCTCTCATCTTTTTGTATAAATAGGAGATCTCTCTCCTTCATTTGTTAGTCTTTTTAGTCTATTTTAGCTTAAGTTTGTTTTGTAGTTCTTCCTTGATGGCTTTTGAAAGCTTTGGAGAACTTTGTTGTACTTTGTACTTTTGAAGAAATTGAATAAAGCTTTGATGTTCTCAACATGGAAGGAGATGTGAAGTAGATGTCATGAAGCATATTAGGATGTAAGGTAGAGTAGATTTCATTTTGTAAATATTGCTTTGTAGAATGTAAGGTAGATTAGATTTTTCATTCATGCAATTTTAATTCATGCAAGTGTGTTCAATTTTGCTTTGATTTCATAACTAGTGGCATGTGTGATCATCTTGTCTATGTTGGTGACCTTTATTTTTCTGCAGTTTGATTTTCATTAGTATCATTTCTTTAACTTGCACTTTACTTTCTGCTCTTAGATATCAAGTTGTTCATCTATTGATGGTTCTTTTTCCATAATCAAATAACTTTATTGGAGCCAAAATATCACTTAGTACAGCTTGGTTTAGTTTGCTTTAAGACTCACATTGCTGACTTGTTCATAACTATTCTCACATGATAAATCTAGCTGAAAGGCAAAAAGGTTAAGAAAAGGTTAAAGTAGTGTGATTTGTCTCCTCTATGTAGTGTCACTTAGATTTCACATTGCTTAGATTAAGTTGAAGAGTTAAAATAGTGTGAGATAGTTGTTCTCACTTTTAATTGAATTTAATATAGATTTCATTTTCATTTTAAATCAGCAACAGAGATACTGGGCCGATGTCATTAGTCCTTTATTTGATGTCTTTATTTTCCTTTAAGCATTTGATTTCATAGGTGGTAGAGGGCCCCTGCCTTGTATAGTTGTCATTTTATTTTTGCATTTTATTTCACCATGTATATTAGTTGTACATAAATTTCTTTCAAGTTAATTGTAGATTAGTGATGCACATAGCCTTTTAATGAACTAATGACGTGATAGAATCATCTTGTCCTTTTGCTGAAGCAGCAAGGATACTGGGTCTCATAGTCATTCTCTCATTATTTGATTATTGCATTTAATTTCGATTGAACTAGTTGTATATTTACACTTTTGTTTAAATACTAACTCCATCAATAACATGTTTTAAGTTGCATTAAACACTTTAGAAAGGCAACAAGAACAAAACCCCAAAAACAACATAAACTATAAAACGACGAAGTAAGAGAAAGGTTAACTAAGCACATATGGTGCACCACACTTCATCAGTTTGCGATACCCGGATTGGTAATTTATGTAGAGCAATTTAAGACGTTAAATTGACTAGACATTTTGGCGCTGTTGCCGGGGAAGTGTAATTAGGAGACCTTATTTCTTACATCTGAAAAAAAAAAAGGTTAATAATTCTTGAGTATGCTCTCCTCTTGCATTTTGTGTGATCTGGAGGATCAGAAAAAGAATTGTTAAGAAAAAATAGGAGACAAAATAAACTTCATCACTTCAATTGATTCAAGAAAAAAAGAAAAAGAAAAAAAAAAAAAAAAAGAGACAAATAAACTTCATTTCCATTTTCACACCATGCCATCCATTTCATTTCATCAATAAAAGTTATTTCCCCATGATCATTTCCATTAGGATTGCCTAACTATCTCTATTTAGCTAAGTGGTTGCTGTGCCAAGTTTCCGCAGCTGTAATCAGTTTCCGCAGCCACCACTCTGTTTTTCAAATTTACAGTCAAAGATGTTAGTGCAATAAAATGAAAATGCAGGTATGACTAAGCAATATAAAAATTCAAAAATTCAGAGAAAAAAGAGAGAAGAAAAACAATCTATGGCTATCTCCATTCCTAGTTTTCGCTGTGGCTTCGTGACTCTTCAAATAGTGTGCTCTTTATTGGTGTGTCTTTCCTGTGGTTGGATTGGAATTTCTTGTCTCCCACATAGATCTCTGATAAGGATCAACAGTGTGAAACTACCACCATCAAACAATGGCGTACTGTCTTACTTATGGTATTGATATAGTGTTTAACACATCCCTTGTAATCCTGGTCATGAGATTATTGTAGGAAGCCGATAGTGAGGAAGATGATATTTAGCGTTAGATTAATCAAATAATTAACCTTCAGCAAATAAGAGAAGAGGTTTCACTAAAATGTGCTCATAACCATTGCAACAATGGAATAGATAAGCACTTCATTTTCTGCAGTTAAAAACCACTGTCCTAAAAATATGCAACATATATGACACTAGGGTGAATCTGCACAGTAGACCTTGATGTAGTTGGATGTATCCAGGGTGAAACGATGATAGATGCCTGCGGGTAAAACAATCAAGTCCCCTTTCTTTAACCAAACTCGAATCCATCTGTCATTACTATCTCTTATATCAAAGTATCCTGCCCCACCATGATAATTCCAAAATTTCACAGGCCGAACGCAGAACAGTATAGAAAGAAAAATTAACTCAGGAAAAATGCGTAAACAGTTAAAAAACGTCTAACTTCAAACATTCGATTTGCCGAAATGGAGACGAATTTTAAAAAACTAAAACATGGGTTTTTTTTCCAGGTGGATTAATTAGATAACCCAGAAACCGTTTGAATAAATTTGTGGCGGTCTGGGAGAAATCTTCGGTTCTTTGGAACCTCTTTTTTGCCGCCGCGTGAAGAAAAACAGAAATTGAGTTAATTAACTGGTAGTTTGAATGCGTGATTCAATTCTGCGTGCCTGAGGAAGAGAAATCCGCTCAGGTCCTATCTCCTTGGCGGCCAGATCATCCACCGTGTCACTGAATATGAGGGAAAAAAAAAGATTTTTATTAATTGAACAGAGGACAATTCAAACACGGCATGTTTTGGGTGTTTGAAGTCATACGTTTTCCGCCACCCGTCTGCCCATTTAACAGTAACCCAATCAAATACGGCTCTCCTTCACCATCCATCTGCTGAGATGTGCGCAAGTCATCCGATCCAACAAGACTCAGCCGTTACTCTACTCATACCATATTCGCATGCATTTGTATCTTCTTGTGAATTCATCTTGGCTGCTCATCCTCTGTTTCCGCTTACAGTTCTTGAACACCCCCGTATCCATCTTCCATTTTCAGCCACTGTTCTTCCATAAACCTTACAACATAACCCAGCTGTCTTACCTCTGTTAAACCCTCACAGGCAGACAAATTTTAAACAGAGTAAAGGATGGGTCGATTACTAAAGGCAGAACCGGAAGGGCTTAAGTCTATGAAAGGGCCAAATAGTTATGATCATGGTTATAGACTGTTCATCAACTATAAATTCATCAATAAAACTGTTTTGCTCCATTCGCAGTGTTCCTACATACAGACAATGATTTTTTTTTTTTTTCAAAATTGATGATCGACTGTTTTAGCCACTTTCCGCAGCTAGCCCAACTTTCCGCAACTGTTTTGTTAAACTCTAGGTTGCAGGTGTCATCAAGCAAAACAAGTCACATGGGTAGATGGGGGAATGTTGGTACATGGATGGTGTCCTATTCATTCGATCAAATTTGATGAAAAAGACCCCGGTCAAAGGGAAGTCAAATTGTGTGTTATCACTAAGTCGCCACACTGAGTCGCCACACTGAGTCACTGCATGTCAAGAAAAAATAATAATTTTGAATCAATGAAATGAATAAGTTATTTGCTCACTTTTCTGAAGGTATTGATTAATTTTGGACTGATAATGAAAGATGAATGGCTAACTTTGTATCCAAGATTTTTAGCTACAACACCATGCACATTCCGCAGCTAAAGTCCAATTCCACAACTGTTCTCTGATTCTGCAGCCAGAAAAACCTCATTGTTCAAATCAGCTTATCTTTCTTATACAAAATCAGATTTTGATGATTTAAGTATCGTTGGAAAAATCTTAACAAGATCTACACAATGAGAAATCCATCGTTAGAGTTTGAAATGGCAAACAATGAAATAAATTGCTGAAAAGAAGCAACATTCAACTTGGGCACCAATTCACAAGCAGGTATAAATTCTTTTGATTTTTCCTTTGAGAACTTGTTTCATTAATACAAATTCTTAGTTTTGTGTGTAAATATCATAACTAGAGAGATTGATCACCTCTCTCCTTTGATAATCTTACATTCCATTGCAGAAGAAGTATTAGTTTTTTTTGCAGGTTTCAGGAGGAAGGACAAATGACTACAAGAGAATGGTGTCTCTCTAAGAGACCAATTTGTTTCATAAGAGGATGATTAGCAACAAAGAGGAAATATGTTGATGCAAAATCAGATCCAAACACTTGAAAAACTTTCAGATACTATTGTCTCCATCATATCCATCCATCACATCCATACCTCATCTCATTTTCCTCCATATTTTCCATTTTCATTCACATACACTTTCCATCTCTTTTTGCCCATTCATAACCCACAAATAAAAGAAAGAGGCTCATTCACATGCTTATTTCCATTGTCATTTATGTTCTCCATTGCCATTTTCCATTTTCATCTTCCTTTCCTTGTCATTTTCATTCCGCAAATAAGCCCTGCTTCAATGCAAATTATTGAGTCCATAGTCCTTTGAGTCTAAGTTCTTTGTAAAAACACCTTGAGGCTTGCATGCCTTAATGGCAAGTCCTCATGCTGACAAAAAATGGGAATACATTAATGTCCCTTGTTCGTCAGATCTTCTAGGTGACTCGACTTCAGCAAATTCATTCGTACCTAGCAAGATGTGTTTGGGCATCTTGACTCTCATTGTCATCAATGGTGAGAGTTCTCATGTTGACTAGTGGCATCCATTAATGGCCACTAAGCCAACAATTTCCTACTATGTTCGACATCAGAACATATTTTCACATAGTAGGAATTGTGCCAATGAGTTTTGAAGACATGAAGACTATTATTTTCAGCATTTTGGAGCAGATTCAACAAGTTTTAGTAGAAGCAATAAAAAGTCATCTTATCTCTCTATCCATGACTCCTCTTGATCAGCCACTTGAAGAAGAAAATGATCAGAATTTTTCAGCCACCACACATACAACTCATCCATTCCAAAGGGTAAGTGAAGGTACGTCATTTTTCTAACTTTTGACCATAAAATTCCATAAAAAGCTAGAATGATAATTGTTGGAAAAACATTTCTCTTCCTTATTTCATAAAAATTGCCAATACCATCAGTTGGGGGGGTGGAATACATTCATATTTGTATATTGCCATGTCCATATCATATTCAAGAGCCCACATACTTCCAACATATATTAATTATTACATTGCTATTATGAGCATACAATGGCTTTTGAAAAAGTGCTTAAAGGATAAATTGGATACAAACAAAATCATGGTTGTCACACAAGAACCAACCATCATGCAATCCAATAAAGATATACTTTGCAACAATAATCAAAATATCATTATGCAAAGTTCAAAGATCAAAGTAGAAGGCAACAACAAAGAAAAAAAATGGTTGTAACACAAGAACCAACCAGTGTTGCAATTCAAGTAAAACACTTTGCAGAAATATGAAGTTATAAAATGATATCATGCAAAGTTAAGCCAAATCTCAAGGATCAAAAGAGTTAATGTAATATATATTGCATGAGGACATGCAATAGCTTCAGTTGGGGGGTATGTTGAGCCTTGAAAATGTCATTCATTTCCATTACACTTTCACTATTATGTCCATTATATCACCTCCATTTCACTACTATGTCACCACATTCATCCCACTTTCATTATCATTGGGCCACATTTATGTTTTTCCAATCTTTATTAATTCTAAGTCTTTTAAGTGAATTTGTGGTTAAAAATTAGAAAATAATGTGCATATGCTTATACCTAACAAATGGGTTGAGGTTGTTGACATGTGTAGGTTGAAAGGAGACTTCTAGAAGACCCTTATGTGGCACTCTAAGGCCAAATTCGAATTTGGTTGGAAAGAATCATGGGATCATGAGGATATGTGTCACATCTCCTAATTGTATTGTAACTCTAAGAAGACATGTGTCTTATCAGTTCCTATTTTGATTAGGACTCTAGAGGTAGAGGGAGAGATTCATGGACTCTCATTAATGAGATGGCTCTCATCTTTTTGTATAAATAGGAGATCTCTCTCCTTCATTTGTTAGTCATTTTAGTCTATTTTAGCTTAAGCTTGTTTTGTAGTTCTTCCTTGATGGCTTTTGAAAGCTTTGGAGAACTTTGTTGTACTTTGTACTTTTGAAGAAATTGAATAAAGCTTTGATGTTCTCAACATGGAAGGAGATGTGAAATAGATGTCATGGAGCATATTAGGATGTAAGGTAGAGTAGATTTCATTTTGTAAATATTGCTTTGTAGAATGTAAGGTAGATTAGATTTTTCATTCATGCAATTTTAATTCATGCAAGTGTGTTCAATTTTGCTTTGATTTCATAACTAGTGGCATGTGTGATCATCTTGTCTATGTTGCTGACCTTTATTTTTCTGCAGTTTGATTTTCATTAGTATCATTTCTTTAACTTGCACTTTACTTTCTGCTCTTAGATATCAAGTTGTTCATCTATTAATGGTTCTTTTTCCATAATCAAATAACTTTATTGGAGCCAAAATATCACTTAGTACAGCTTGGTTTAGTTTGCTTTAAGACTCACATTGCTGACTTGTTCATAACTGTTCTCACATGATAAATCTAGCTGAAAGGCAAAAAGGTTAAGAAAAGGTTAAAGTAGTGTGATTTGTCTCCTTTATGTAGTGTCACTTAGATTTCACATTGCTTAGATTAAGTTGAAGAGTTAAAATAGTGTGAGATAGTTGTTCTCACTTTTAATTGAATTTAATATAGATTTCATTTTCATTTTAAATCAGCAGCAGAGATACTGCGCCGATGTCATTAGTCCTTTATTTGATGTCTTTATTTTCCTTTAAGCATTTGATTTCATAGGTGGTAGAGGGCCCCTGCCTTGTATAGTTGTCATTTTATTTTTGCATTTTATTTCACCATGTATATTAGTTGTACATAAATTGCTTTCAAGTTGATTGTAGATTAGTGATGCACATAGCCTTTTAATGAACTAATGACGTGATAGAATCATCTTGTCCTTTTGCTGAAGCAGCAAGGATACTGGGTCTCATAGTCATTCTCTCATTATTTGATTATTGCATTTTATTTCGATTGAACTAGTTGTATATTTACACTTTTGTTTAAATACTAACTTCATCAATAACATGTTTTAAGTTGCATTAAACACTTTAGAAAAGCACCAAGAACAAAACCCCAAAAACAACATAAACTATAAAACGACGAAGTAAGAGAAAGGTTAACTAAGCACATATGGTGCACCACACTTCATCAGTTTACGATACCCGGATTGATAATTTATGTAGAGAAATTTAAGACGTTAAATTGACTAGACACCATGTTGCTAATGTAGATGCAATGGGAACTATTGTCAATGGAATGGATGCCAACTATGTGGACTGTTTTCTTTCCTTTAACAATTTCTCCATTTCAACCTCCATTGCTTTGATCTGTCCACTTTGTTTAATAATTATTTTGAACATGTCTTCTTTTTCCTTCTGTAATTCTTTAACTTCCTTAGTTTTTGGGTCTTATGTGGAGGGAAGATTGAGCTGCTTCTAGAGTGCTACAATGTCAACTTCTTTCCTTCTGATAATCTCTTCTGTTGCTTTCACATTGCTGGGTTCATATCCCAGTTTGATTACAAGGTCTTCCAATGATTTGATTTTTGTATCTTTAGCTATAGAAGAGACTTTCTATAATTTAAGCTAAGACTGAATGTTATTTACATAGGCTTGCAGCCTAGAAGCTGCCATTGCTGAAGTTGTCAACGTGTTGTACAACATATCCCATGTTTGCTTGTGTAGGTCTATTTGATCAATTGGATGAATTTGATCAGTATTGAAGGAAAAAATCAAATTTTTTAATCTTCAGGAGTCTTTGGGAAAGGGATCTTAGCATGTAGGACAACCACTTTCATTTTCCCTTTCTCTGTATCAAAGGCCGAAAGTAGCCTATGTTGTGAAGAGGTTGTCTGCTTCCAAAACTGTGTATATGTTGTATCTTTTAGGTGTTCATTTTTCTTCTTGATCTCTCTGTACTTAGAAAATATGTTTGGTTCAGCTTGTTCATGAAAAAATTCCCATAACTAAAATGTGTATAATGGATCCTATGAGGCCGAAGAGGATGGAGACCCTACAAAAATATCTTCAGTTCCCCTTGAAAAATGAGGTCTTGTCAAGATAACAGTGGACTGTGTATTTTCTTCTTGAAAAGCTTGTATGTTGGATTGGTCCTTTGCCTATTCTTGTAGATCTGAAATTTGTTTTCTAAAATTTTTGTGACTGTGGGGGAAACCTCTTCCCTTGGCCTCTTGTCCTACTTCTCCTGTGGTGTAGGAGTATGTGTTGTTGTTGTTGAAATTACCTACTCTTCTGCCTCCTACAGAGTGTTCTCCATCCATTGATCCTAGTTCATGTATTTCTAAATCTCCAGCTTGGCAGTGTGAATGTATGGAGTAGTCTTTTTTTCTACTCTTAGCTTTGAAATCACTCACAAGGGGTCATATTACTAGGTAAAATTGAGTTTGAAATTCATTTGTTTTAGGAGGCTGTCTACTTCTTTAGTTGTTTCTCTTGTGCTATAGATGAAAGGGTCAACCTATGGTTTAATTTTAAACTATGATTTTCTCTTTGTTGTTACAAAATGGATATCATCTAAATGAATCATATGCCTAATGTATTCTAATGAGAAAATTATGATTGGTACAAACTTTGGTAACCTATAAGGTGGAAATTCACACCCATTCACCCTAATTTCTATGTAATTTTGTTACAAGTACTAGTCACCTGTTTTGTTCTCAACATTAAGGTGTAAAATCCTTCTTCTTTCAGGTCTTATCCTAGGTTCAATTTTACTGTTCAATAGGCAAGAGAATTTATATAAAAATTGGTCAACAAAGTCATTAAAAGTAAACTCATTTGAATGCTTCTTCACTAAGGAAGTCCAATGAATTTTAGATTGGGAATTACCTTGTTCATCCAATCTCTACAATGGAAGCTGAAATGTGTCTTCCTGATGATATAAGAACACATAAACCAGAACCGATGCATATTTGAAGGTTCCTTTTGTAGAAAATTTTAGGAACTTCTCATGGATGGCATTTGCTAGAAACTCACTGTAGTTGAAGATAATTGGGGGCTTTTCATATATTGAGAAGATTGAAAAAAACCATATGATGGCCTCATCAACCCACTGACCGGATTGGTAGCCCAGTAAATAAGAAATAATGGATATGAATTGTTTAGTCATCTCAGGGAACACGGAGGATGATTAGGGGGGATTCTTCTTTGGTAATTGGGCATCTACAAGGAAAAATGTTTCAAAAATCTTTGCTATATGAGGAAATGTTAGGTTCTTATAGATTTCCATGAGGGAATCTACTATAAAAGGTTTCAAAGGTACAAAACTTTGAATTTGGAGCATCTGGGAGATGGATTCAGAGGTGATGGTTAAAAGGGAGTCATTATTTTGGGCCATAATTGCCCTCTGACTAGGAATATATCGAAATTGGCACCATGAGACAAATTCATGGTAGTGGTAGGTCTGAGGGAAAATGAACTAGGGTAGGGGGAATCCCATGGACCCAATTCATCACTCAGGTCTATATTCCTTTTTATGCTTTAACCAGTTGTGGAGTTCATAAAGGTCGAACTCACAACTGGTTTCACTTATTCTGTACTCTTGGTATACTAGAGGTTGATGGTCCAAATCAATGACAGGGAGTAGGAGAGGGTTCTCTTCTGTAATATTATATTTTCCTTTAGTATCAATAGTAGATAAAAAAGAATTTTGAATTTAGATTTTACCAAGGAAAATCAGACGAAAATTGGTGGCTGGGTATACATAGGTTGTTCGATCATTGACTAGTCACAGTGGTGGGTTGGTTCAATGAATGGATGCTATCTATATAGACTTTGTTGTTACAAACTGGATATCATCCATATGAATCATATGTCTAATGTATTATAATGAGAAAATTCTCATTGGGAAAAACTTTGGCAACCTGTAAGGTGGAAATTCATACCCATACACCCTAATTTCTATGTAATTATCATACAAGTACCAATCACTTGTTTTGGTCTGATGACTAAGGTGTAAAATCCTTCTTATTTTAGGTACTATCCTAGGTTCAATTTCATTGTTCAATAGGCAAGAGACTATATATAAAAATTGGTCAATAAAGTCACTGAAAATAAACTCATTTGAATCATTCCTCACTAAGGAAGTCTAATGAATTATATATTAGGCATTGCCTTGTTCATCCAATCTCTACAATGGAAACTGAAATGTGTTTCCCCGACGATATAAAAACACATAAACCAGAACTAATGCATATTTGAAGGTTCCTTTTGTAGAAAATTTTAGGAATTGCACATGGATGGCATCTGCAAGAAACTCACTGTAGTTGAAGATGATTGGTGGATTTTCATCTGTTTAGAAGATTGGAAAAAACCCTATGATGGCCTCATCAACCCACTGATTAGATCGGTAGCCCAGTAAACAAGAAACAGTGGAGATGATTTATTTAGTCATCTCAGGGAACATGGAGAATGAATAGGGGGATTCTTCTTTGGTAATTGGGCATCCTCAGGGAGAAATGTTTCAAAAATCTTTGCTCTATGAGGAAAGGTTAGGTTCATGTAATGTTCCATGAGGGAATCTACTATAAAAGGTTTCAAAGGTGCATAATTTCTAATTTGGAGCATCTGGGAGATGGATTTAGAGGTGATGGTGAAATGGGAGTCATTATTTTCTGCCACAACTACCCTTTGACTAGGAATATATCGAAATTGGCACCATGAGACAAATTCAGGGTAGTGGTAGGTTTGAGGGAAAACGAATTGGGGTAGGGAGGAATCCCACACGCCAAATTCATCACTGAGATCTATAAATTTGTTCTTTAACCAGTTGTGGAGTTCATACAGCTCGAACTCACAACTGGTTTCACTGATTTTGTACTCTTGGTCTACCAGAGGTTGATGGTCAGAATCAATGGCAAGGGGATGGAGATGCTTATCTTTTGTAATCTTAGCGTTTCCTTGAGGAGCGATAGTAGTCAGAAAAGAACTGTGAATTTAAAGTTTACCCGAGAAAATCAAACGAAAACTAGTGGTTGGGTGTACAGAGGTTGTTCAATCATTGATTGGTCACAATGGTGGGTTGGTTCAATGGCTAGACACTCTGTATATATACTTTATTGTTACAAAATGGAGATCATCCATATGAATCATCTATCTAATGTATTCTAATAATAAAAATCTCATTGATACAATCTTTAGCAATCTGCAAGGTGGCAATTCACACCCATACACCCTAACTTCTGTGTAATTCCGGTACAAGTACCAATCACCTGTTTTGGTCTAAACACTAAGGTGTAAAATCCTTCTTATTTCAGGTCCTATCCTAGGTTCAATTTCATTGTTCAATAGGAAAGAGACTGTATATAAAAATTGGTCAATAAAGTCACTAAATGTAAACTCATTTGAATGCTTCCTCACTCAAGAAGTCCAATGAATTATAGATTGAGCATTTCCTTGTTCATCCAATATCTGCAATAAACACATAAACCAAAACTGATGCATATTTTAAGGCTCCTTTTGTAGAAAATTTTAGGAACTGCTCATGGATGGAATCTGCTAGAAACTCAATGTAGTTGAAGATAATTGGGGGCTTTTCATCTGTTAAGAAGATTGACAAAAACCCTATGATGGCCTCATCAACTCATTGATTGGATTGGTATCCTAGTAAATAAGAAACAATGGAGATGATTTGTTTAGTCATCTCATGGAACATGGAAGATGAATAGGGGGGATTCTTCTTTGGTAATTGGGAATCCTCAGGGAGAAATGTTTCAAAAATCGTTGCTCTGTGAGGAAAGGTTAGGTTCATGTAGAGTTCCATGAGGGAATCTCTTGTAAAAGGTTTCATAGGTGCAGAATTTTGAATTTAGAGCATCTGGGAGATGGATTCAGAGGTGATGGTGAAAATGGAGTCATTATTTTGAGCCACAATTTCCCTCTTACTAGGGATATATCGAAATTGGCACCATGAGACAAATTCATGGTATGGTAGGTTTGAGGGAAAATGAATTGGGGTAGGTAGGAATCCCACAGGCCAAATTCATCACTGACATCTATAAATCTATGCTTTAACTAGTGTTGGAGTTCATAAAGGTCAAACTCACAACTGGTTTCACTGATTTTCTATTCTTGGTCTACCAGAGGTTGATGGTTGAAATCAATGATAGGGGGTAGAAGAGGTTTCTCTTCTATAATACTATATTTTCCTTTAGGAGCAATAGTAGACAAAAAAGAATTGTGAATTTAGAGTTTAGCCAAGAAAATCAAACGAAAATTGGTGGTTGGGCGTACAAAGGTTGTTCGACCATTGACTGGTCACAATGGCGAGTTGGTTCAATAACTGGATGCTCTATATATAGACTTTGTTGTCACAAAATGGAGATCATCCATATGAATCATCTATCTAATATATTTTAATGAGAAATTTCTCCTTGGGACAAACTTTGGCAACATGTAAGGTGGCAATTCACACCCATACACCCTAATTTTTATGTAATTCTGGTACAAGTACCAATCACCTGGTTTGATCTGATCACTAAGGTGTAAAATCCTTCTTATTTCAGGTCCTTTCCTAGGTTCCATTTCAATGTTCAATAGGCAAGAGACTATATATAAAAATTTCATCAACAAAGTCATTGAAAGTAAACTCATTTGAATGCTTCCTCAATAAGGAATTCCAATGAATTATAGATTGGGCATTTCCTTGTTCATCCAATCTTTGCAATGGAAACTGAAATATGTCTACCTGATGATATAAAAACACATAAACCAAAATTGATGCATATTTTAAGGTTCCTTTTGTTGAAACTTTTTGGAACTGCTCATGCATGGAATATGATAGAAACTCATTGTAGTCGAAGATAATCGGGGGATTTTCATCTCTTGAGAAGCTTGACAAAAACCCTATGATGGCCTCATCAACCCACTGATTGGATTAGTAGCCCAGTAAACAAGAAATAATGGAGATGATTTGTTTAGTCATCTCAGAGAACATGGAGGTTGAATAGGGGGGATTCTTCTTTGGTAATTGGGCATCCTCAGGGAGAAATGTTTCAAAAATATTTGCTCTATGAGGAAATGTTAGGTTTGTGTAGAGTTTCATGAGGTAATCTATTGTAAAAGGTTTCAGAGGTGCAGAATTTTGAATATGAAGCATCTGGGAATTGGATTCAGAGGTGATGGTCAAAAGGGAGTCATTATTTTGGGCCACAATTTCCCTCTGACTAGTAATATATCGAAATTGGCACCATGAGACAAATTCAGGGTAGTGGTAGGTCTGAGGGAAAAAGAATTGGGGTAGGGAGGAATCCCACAGGCCCAATTCATCACGGAGGTCTATAAATTTCTATTTTAACCAGTTGTGGAGTTCATAAAGTTTGAACTCACAATTGGTTTCATTGATTTTTCACTTTTGGTCTACTAAAGGTTGATGGTCCAAATCAATGACAGGGGGTAGGAGAGAGTTCTCTTCTATAATATCATATTTTTCTTTAGGAGCCATAGTAGAAAGAAAATAACTGTCAATTTAGAGTTTACCCAGGAAAATTGAACAAAAATGGGTGGTTGGGCGTACAAAGGTTGTTCAATCATTGAATGGTCACAATGGTGGGTTGGTTCGATGAATTGAAGCTCTGTATATAGACTTTGTTGTTACAAAATGGAGATCATCCATATGAATCATTTCTATAATTTATTCTAATGAGAAAATTCTCATTGGGACAAACATTGGCAACCTGTAAGGTGGCAATTCACACCCATATACCCTAATTTATATGTAATTCAGGTACAAGTACCAGTCACCTGTTTTCGTATGATCACTAAGGTGTAAAATCCTTATTATATCAGGTCCTATCCTAGGTTCAACTTCACTATTCAATAGGCAATAGACTGTATATAAAAATTGGTCAACAAAGTCACTGAAAGTAAACTCATTTGAATACTTCGTGACTAATGAAGTCCAATGAATTATAAATTAGGAATTTCCTTGTTCATCCAATCTCTACAATGGAAACTAAAATCTCCTTTCCTACTAAGATAAAAACACATAAACTAGAACTGATGCATATTTGAAGGTTCCTTTTGTAGAAAATTTTAGGAATTGCTCATGGATGGCATCTGCGAGAAACTCGTTGTAGTTCAAGATAATTAGGGGATTTTCATCTGTTGAGAAGATTGAAAAAAACAGTATGATGGCCTCATCAACCCACTGAATGGATTGGTAGCCCAGTAAAGAAGAAAAATGGAGATGATTTATTTAGTCATCTTAGGGAACATGGAAGATGAATAGGGTTGATTCTTCTTTGCTAATTGGGCATCCTCAGGGAGAAATGTTTCAAAAATATTTGCTCTGTGAGGAAAGGTTAGGTTAGTGTATAGTTCCATGAAGGAATCTAATGTAAAATGTTTAAGAGGTGTGGAATTTTGAATTTGGAGCATCTGGGAGATGGATTCAGAGGTGATGGTTAAAAGGGAGTCATTATTTTGGGCCACAATTACCCTCTAACTAGGAATATATTGAAATTGGCACCATGAGACAAATTTAGGATAATGGTAGGTCCAAGGGAAATTGAATTGGGGTAGGGAGGAATCCCATAGGCCCAATTCATCAGTGAGGTCTATAAATTTATGCTTTAACCAGTTGTGGAGTTCATAAAGGTCAAACTCACAACTGGTTTCACTGATTTTGTACTCAGTCTACTAGAGGTTGATGGTCAAAATCAATGATAGGGGGTAGAAGAGTTTTCCTCTCTATAATCTTAGCTTTTCCTTTAGGAGCCATAGTAGACAGAAAAAAATTGTGAATTTATAGTTTGCCTAAGAAAATCGGATGAGATCTGGTGGCTGGGTGTACATAGGTTGTTCGATCATTGATTAGTCACAGTGGCAGGTTGGTTCACTGACTAGACGCTCTATATATAGAATTTATTGTTAAAAAATGGAGATCATCCATATGAATCATCTGTCTAATATATTCTAATGAGAAAATTCTCATTGGGACAAACTTTGGCAACCTGTAAGGTGGCAATTCACACCCATACACCCTAATTTATGTGTAATTTTGGTACAGGTACTAGTCACCTATTTTGGTCTAATCACTAAGGTGTGAAATCCTTCTTATTTCAGGTCCTATCCTAGGTTCAATTTCACCATTCAATAGGTAAGAGACTGTATATAAAAATTGATCAACAAAGTCATTGATTGTAAACTCTTTTGAATGCTTCCTCACAAAGGAAGACCAATGAATTATAGATTGGGCATTTTATTTTTCATTCAAAATCTGCAATGGAAACTAAAATATGTCTACCTGATGATATAAAAACACATAAACTAGAACTTATGCATATTTTAAGGTTCCTTTTGTAGAAAATTTTAGGAACTACTCATGAATGGCAACTGCTAGAAACTTATTGTAGTTGAATATATTTGGGGGCTTTTCATCTCTTGAGAAGATTGACAAAAACTCTATGAAGGGCTCATCAACCCACTGATCAGATTGGTAGCCCAATAAATAAGAAACAATGGAGATGGTTTGTTTAGTCATCTTAGGGAACATGGGGGGTGAATAGGGGGGGTTCTTCTTTGGTAATTGGGCATCCTCAAGGAGAAATGTTTCAAAAATCTTTGCTCTGTGAGGAAAGGTTAGGTTTGTGTAGAGTTCCATGAGGGAATCTATTGTAAAAGGTTTCAAAGGCTTAGAATTTTGAATTTGGAGCATCTGGGAGTTGGATTCAGAGGTGATGGTGAAAAAGGAGTAATTATTTTGGGCCAAAATTTCCCTCTGACTAGGAATATATCGAAATTTGCACCATGAGACAAATTCAGGGTAGTGGTAGGTCTAAGGGAAAATGAATTGTGGTAGGGAGGAATCCCACATGCCCAGTTCATCATTGAGGTCTATAAATGTTTGTGTTAATCAGTTGTGGAATTCATAAATGTCAAACTCACAATTGGTTTCACTAATTTTGTACTCTTGGTGTACTAGAGGTTGATGGTCTAAATCAATGACATGGGGTAGGAGAGGGTTCTATTTTTTAATCTTAGCATTTACTTTAGGAGCCATATAGACAGAAAATAACTATGAATTTACAGTATACCCTGGAAAATCAGAAGAAAACTGGTGGCTGGGCATACAAAGGTTGTTTGATCATTGACTAATCACAGTGGCAGTTTGGTTTGATGACTAGACGCTCTGTATAGACTTTGTTCTTACAAAATAGAGATCATCCATATGAATCATTTGTATAATGTATTCTAATGAGAAAATTCTCATTGGGACAAACTTTGGCAACCTATAAGGTGGAAATTCACACCCATACACCCTAATTTCTATGTAATTCTAGTAAAAGTATCAGCCACCTATTTTGGTTTGATCACTAAGGTGTAAAATCCTTCTTATTTCAAGTCCTATCCTAGGTTCAATTTCGTTGTTCAATAGGTAAGAGATTGTATATAAAAATTGGTCAAAAAAGTCACTGAAAGTAAACTCATTTGAATGATTCCTCACTAAGGAAGTCCACTGAATTCTAGATTAGGCATTGCCTTCTTCATCCAATCTATCCAATGGAAACTAAAATTTGTCTGCTTGATGATATAAAAACACATTAACTAGAACTGATGCATATTTGAAGGTTCCTTTTGTAGAAAATTTTAGGAACTACTCATGGATGGCATCCTCTAGAAACTCACTGTAGTTGATGATAATAGGTTTTTTTTTCATTTGTTGAAAATATTGACAAAAACCCTATGATGGCATCATCAACTCACTGATCGTATTGGTATCCTAGTAAACAAGAAACAATGGAGATGATTTGTTTAGTCATCTCAGGGAACATGGAGGATGAATAGGGGGGATTCTTCTTTGGTAATTGGGCATCCTCAGGGAGAAATATTTCAAAACTCTTTGCTCTGTGAGGTGAATGTTTCAGAGGTGAAGAATTTTGAATTTGGAGCATCTAGGAGAAGGACTCAGAGGTGATGTTGAAAAGGGAGTCTTTATTTTGGGCCACAATTTCCCTCTGACTAGGAATATATCAAAATTAGAACCATGAGACAAATTCAGGGTAGTAGTAGGTCTGACGGAAATTAATTGGGGTAGGCAGGTATCCCACAGACCAAATTCATTACTAAGGTCTCTAAATTTCTGCTTTAACCAGTTGTGGAGTTCATAAAGGTGGAAGTCACAAATGGTTTCATTGATTTTGTACTCTTGGTCTACTAGAGGTTGATGGTCCAAATCAATGATAGGGAATATGAGAGGTTTCTCTTCTGTAATATTAGTTTTTCCTTTAGAAGCCATAGTAGATAGAAAAGAACTATCAACTTAGAGTTTACCCTAGAAAATTGAACAAAAGCTGGTGGTTGGGCGTACATAGGTTGTTCGATCATTGACTGGTCATAGTGGCAGGTTGGTTCGATGAATGGATGCTTTGTATATACACTTTGATGTTACAAAATGGAGATCATCCATATGAATCATCTTCCTAATATATTGTACTGAGAAAACTCTCATTGGGACAAACTTTGGCAACCTGTAAGGTGGAAATTCACACCCATACACCCTAATTTTTATGTAATACTGGTACAAGTACCAGTCACCTGGTTTGGTCTGATCACTAAGGTGTAAAATCCTTCTTATTCCAGGTCCTATCCAAGGTTCAATTTCAATGTTCAATAGGCAAGAGATTGTATATAAAAATTGGTCAACAAAGTCATTGAAAGTAAACTCATTTGAATGCTTCCTCACTAAAGAAGTCCAATGAATTATAGATTGGCCATTGCCTTGGTCATCCAATATTTGCAATGGAAACTAAAATATGTCTACCTGATGATATAAAAACACATAAACCAAAAGTGATGCATATTTTAAGGTTCCTTTTGTTGAAAATTTTTGGAACTTCTCATGCATGGAATCTGATAGAAACTCACTATAGCTGAAGATAATTGGGGGATTTTCATTTATTAAGAATATTGACAAAAACCCTATGATGGCCTCATCAACCCACTGATCGGATTGGTAGCCTAGTAAATAAGAAATAATGGAGATGATTTTTTTAGTCATCTTAGGGAACATGGAGGATGAATGGGGGGGTTCTTCTTTGGTAATTGGGCATCCTCAAGGAAAAATGTTTCAAAAATCTTTGCTATGTGAGGAAATGTTAGGTTTGTGTAGAGTCCCATGAGGGAATCTATTGTAAAAGGTTTCATAGGTGTAGAATTTTTGAATTTGGAGCATCTAGGAGTTGGATTCAGAGGTGATGGTGAAAAGTGAGTCATTATTTTGGGCCTCAATTGCCCTCTTACTAGTAATATATCGAAATTGGCACCATGAGACAAATTCAGGGTAGTGGTAGGTCTAAGGGAAAAATAGTTGGGGTAGGGAGGAATCCCATGGGCCCAATTCATCACTGAGGTCTATAAATTTCTGCTTTAACCAGTTGTGGAGTTCATAAAGTTTGAACTCACAACTGGTTTCACTAATTTTTCAGTGTTGGTCAATTAGAGGTTGATGGTCCAAATAAATGACAGGGGGTAGGAGCGATTTCTCTTATGTAATCTTAGATTTTCCTTTAGGAGCCATAGTAGAAAGAAAATAACTGTGAATTTAGAGTTTACCCAGGAAAATCAGATGAAAATGGGTGTCTGGGCATACAGAGGTTGTTCGATCATTGAATGGTCACAGTGGCAGGTTAGTTCGATGAATGGAAGCTTTGTATATAGACTTTGTTGTTACAAAATGGAGATCATCCATATGAATCATTTGTATAAATTATTCTAATAAGAAAATTCTCATTGGGACAAACTTTGGCAACCTGTAAGGTGGCAATTCACACCCATACACCCTAATTTTTGTGTAATTCAGGTACAAGTACCAGTCACCTGTTTTGGTATGATCACTAAGGTGTAAAATCCTTCTTATTTTTGGTCCTATCCTAGGTTCAATTTCACTATTCAATAGGCAAGAGACTGTATATAAAAATTGGTCAACAAAGTCACCGAAAATAAACGCATTTGAATGCTTCGTGATTAAGGAAGTCTAATGAGTTATAGATTGGGAATTTCCTTGTTCAACCAATCTCTGCAATGGAAACTAAAATCTATTTCCCTGCTGATATAAAAACACATAAACTAGAACTGATGCATATTTGAAGGTTCCCTTTTTAGAAAATTTTAGGAATTGCTCATGGATGGCATCTACGAAAAACTCATTGTAGTTGAACTAAATTTATTGGTAGCCCAATAAACAAGAAACAAAGGAGATGATTTGTTTAGTCATCTCAAGGAACATGGAAGATGAATAGCACTGATTCTTCTTTGGTAATTGGGCATCCTCAGGGAGAAATGTTTCAAAAATATTTTCTTTGTGAGGAAAGGTTAGGTTCGTGTAGAGTTCCATGAGGGAATCTACTATAAAAGGTTTCAGAGGTGCATAATTTTGAATTTGGAGCATCTGGGAGATGAATTCAGAGGTGATGGTGAAAAGGGAGTCATTATTTTGGGCCACAATTACCCTTTAACTAGGAATATATTGAAATTGGCACCATGAGACAAATTCAAGGAAATGGTAGGTCTGAGGGAAATTGAATTGGGGTAGGGAGGAATCCCACCGGCCCAATTCATCACTGAGGTCTATAAATTTCAACTTTAACCAATTGTGGAGTTCATAAAGGTCAAACTCACAACTGGTTTCATTGATTTTGTACTATTGGTCTACTAGAGGTTGATGGTCAAAATCAATGATAGGGGGTAGGAGAGGGTTATCTTCTATAATCTTAGCGTTTCCTTTAGGAGCCATAGTAGACAGAAAAGAATTGTGAATTTATAGTTTGCCCAGGAAAATCAGACGAAAACAGGTGGTTGGACGTATAGAGGATTTTCGATCATGAACTGTTCAGAATGGCGGGTTGGTTTGATGACTTGACACACTGTATATAGACTTTGTTGTTACAAAATGGAGATAATCCATATGAATCATCTGTCTAATGTATTCTAATGGGAAAATTCTCTTTGGAAGAAACTTTGGCAACCTGTAAGGTGGCAATTCAAACCCATACACCCTAATTTCTATGTACTTCTAGTACAAGTACCAATCACCTGTTTTGGTCTAATCACTAAGGTGTAAAATCCTTGTTATTTCCAGTCCTATCCTAGGTTAAATTTCGTTGTTCAATGGGCAAGAGACTATATATAAAAATTGGTCAAAAAAGTCACTAAAATTAAACTCATTTGAATGCTTCCTCACTAAGGAAGTCCAATGAATTATATATTGGGCATTGCCTTGTTCTTCCAATCTGTGCAATGGAAAGTTAAATATGTTTCCCTGATGATATAAAAACACATAAACCAGAACTGATGCATATTTGAATGTTCCTTTTGTAGAAAATTTTAGGAACTGCTCATGGATGGCATCTACTAGAAACTCACTGTAGTTGAAGATAATTGGGGGTTTTTCATCTATTGAGAAGATTGACAAAAACCCTATGATGGCCTCATAAACCCACTGATCGGATTGGTAGCCCGGTAAACAAGAAACAACAGCGATGATTTTTTTAGTCATCTCAGGGAACATGGATAATGAATAGGGGGGATTCTTCTTTGGTAATTGGGAATCCTCGGAGAGAAACGTTTCAAAATTATTTGCTCTGTGAGGAAAGGTCATTTTCGTGTAGAGTTCCATGAGGGAATCTACTATAAAATGTTTCAAAGGTACAAAATTTTGAACTTGGAGCATCTGGGAGATGGATTCAAAGGTGATGGTGAAAAGGGAGTCATTATTTTGGGCTACAATTACCCTCTAACTAGGAATATATCGAAATTGGCACCGTGAGACAAATTCAGGGTAGTGGTAGCTCTGAGGGAAAATGAATTAGGGTAGGAGGAATCCCACAGGCCCAGTTCATAACTGTAGTCTATAAATTTCTTCTTTAACCAGTTGTGGAGTTCATAATGGTTGAACTCACAATTGTTTTCATTGATTTTGAACTCTTGGTCTACTAGAGGTTGATGTCCCAAATAAATGATAGAGGGTAGGAGAGGGTTCTCTTCTGTAATCTTAGCTTTTCCTTCAAGAGGCATAGTAGAAAGAAAAGAGCTGTGAATTTATCGAATGAAAACTAGTGGCTAGGTGTACAGAGGTTGTTTGATCATTGGCTAGTCATAGTGGAAGATTGGTTCGATGACTGAATGCTATAGACTTTGTTGTTACCAAATGGAGATCATCCATATTAATCATTTGTCTAATGTATTCTAATGATATACTTCTCATTGGGTGAAAATTCAGCAACATGTAAGGTAGCAATTCACACCCATACACCCTAATTTCTATGTAATTCTGGTACAAGTACCTATTTTCCAGGAAATCCTCTCTGCAGAAAGAGATGATCCCTCTAGCCCAATGAGTGGGACTAGCAACCTATGTGACAATCTATTGGACACTCTCCTAAGTTACAATTTAAATGAGAGATGAAGAAGATGGCCTACCTCGTTCTGATGTTATCAGGTTCTCCTTCGTTGAAGACCTTGAATCACTTGTGTCACGAGCTCGTTCCTACTACTCACACTGTTTATGCACCTACACAAGAGATGAAGACACAACAAGGTATACAAATACAAATAGAATATACAAAATAAACCTACTTAACTGATCAAGGAATGTTAATATAGATGATACATGAGCATACACATCAATGGAAAATGAACCAGTAGTTGTATATTAATAGAAAAGAGGGGGAAGCATACAACCAAGCCTTGATTTTGATAGGATCTCCTTGAATGAAATTCCAAGTCCAAGCTAGGCTCTCAAAGTTCTCCTTCTCCAAGCCAAATGAGTAGCATATAGGCACAATCTTAACATAAGGGTGCAAATAGACATAGACCAATCATTTGGGAATGGGAGAGGATGAATATATATGTAGGGAAAGGGAGTTAGGATCTCTCCAAAGATAGGGGTAGGCCCTCATCTCAAGGAGGTAGCTCATAGGGATAAGACTAAGAGGCCAAGTTAGGAGAACTTGACCTCATCTACGCCGAACAACCTCCAAGTTGCCACTCTGGAAGCTTCTAGATCATGAAGCGTCTCATCCTCTTTGGGAAAATTTCCTTTTTGGGATCATTGCGGGTATACATGTAAGGTGAGTGATGCCATCACGGGTCAAGTATACTCCAACAGGTGACCATCGCGGTTTTTAGGCTCATAAGAGTAATGATTCTCAAATTAGGGTTTTAGAGCTATTTCCTTCAGGAGAAACTCAAGGCATTTTCAAATCAATGTCTTAGTGAGGATCTAAGCTACATATATGAATGAGTATATTGCATGATGGTCATGTTTTGGGCACTTTAGGGTATGTCATAGGGAAGTGCAAGAGGTGTGACAAAATACTGTGTAATAGATGCCCCTAAAGCATGAAGGCAGAGTGGGGAGTGATGGCTGAGATGCTTTACGATATTTTGCAATGACAAGAACAAACACTGTTAGGAGACCTGAAAATCAAGGATGCATATACATATATAGATCTAATATCAAAACATGAATCCACGGTATGGACACAACCATCTGGATAATAAAGACTATATGAAAGCATCCATGGCATGGGTGAAACCATCCAAATGAAAAGGATCATCTGTAAATCTAAAATCCAAGGTATGGACGCAGCCATCCAATATAGAAATATCATCATAAATGTAAATTCCCACGGTATGGTCACATCCACCCATATAGCATAAACATGTGTACAATCTTGAATAACACATAACTCCACATAGCCTGAGTCATATCCGACAAGATTCAGGGTCTTGCACTCCATCTCAACTTGATCAAAATATGAATTCTAACATGTGAATGAATGTGTTGAAGTCGAACATGCTAGAAAACCACCTGATTACCAACCAATGATGTGGACCATTAATAGGCACGAGAAAAACCACCAATAATGACAATGGATCTCAAGGTACAACAATACAATTCGTGAATGTGATAATGAAGTTGAAGTCGAACACTCGTGGAATCATTTGATGAAGGCCAATGATGAAAACCTATCATTAGATGTGAAGAACTTGCCATTAAGGCATGCAAGCTCTAAGGTACTAAAAGGGAGTTTCTAAGTCATCTTCCTGGATAATCAGTTGAAGTTGACAGGAAGTGACCCATCGAAGGAGGTCCATAATGAATCCCCCATCATCAACACAAAACAAGGAATAAAGTGGAATGAAATGAATAAGATCCAATAACGTAACAATGAGTCAGACAATGTATAGGTAAATAACTACATATAGGACTTCTCTTGAACATTAGCGACACGGCTCTGGAGAAGGGCATCATTTAACTCAACATAGCACTAAAGGTCATGATGAAAAACTGGGATAGTCATATGAGAGGCAAAAATAGATCATCCAAACCTAGGAGGACAAGTGACTGAGTGAGGATATCCCAAACCCGACACGAAAGCAGAAGAATGTCATGTTCAAGAGCGACATGCTACCTATACAAAGGATGTTTCATTTTCATTTTTCCCCCACTATTTCTAGCGAGTACCCAAATTATTGTTATCACAAGCTTGAAGGGGATAGCATATGCTTGTCATGTAAGTTCATTCTTCGAATGAATCCATCTTAGTAAGTTTTACGAGTCCTAGGAAGGAGAAACTCTGTCTCATCACGATGATGAGTCTTTCGTCGTAAAATTTTAACAAGCCCGACGTAATAATAACTCAGTATCTTTTTCATATTTATAGAGTTTGAAAAATAAATGGAAAAAGAAAACTCCAACGTGTCCCTTTTTGTAATTTGTCCCTCGAACCCAAAAAGGTAGAAAACAATATTCGAGAGAACCTCTTGACCATATCGACCAAGGTGTACCTTTTCCGTAAATAGTCAATCTTAGCCCGAAAAAGGGGTAAATGTATATTGAGACGACGTCAATTCATTTAATTTCACGAGTTTGAAATGACAAGTACTTGACAATCTTTTCATGTTTCAAGAGTCAGAAAAGAGCTTAAAGATGACTCCAAGGGGGTTCCTTTGTCATTTATTTTTAATGAGTCTGAAAAAGAGATAAAACAAAACTTGTGTGAATCAATAAAAAAATCATCACTGTATCCATCAAAAGTACCTATAACTGTACAAAGAGATTCACCCATCACTGATATCGAGAAATAATAATAAAATATTAATAAAATATTTGCAAAAATGAACTCAAAAGTTATAAATAACCCATAAATAAAAACATTTGTACCATTTCACCAAAGTAAGTTATAGGAGTGCATTTGTGCTCTATTTTCCTCGATTTTCAATTGACCATTGCGGGAGATCTAGGGCATCATTTCTCGAACCGTCTTCAGAAGGTAAGATCTATGCCTGTACTCTTGCAATCCACTATATTTTTATGCCTTTTCATTCAGTTTTCGCTTGTCAAAGGGAGGAATTTTGAATTTTAAAAATGCGGGCATCCATCGCGATTCTGCTCATTGAACCTGTGATGGACGCCCCTAATCCAAGGCCCCTGTGATGACATTGCTCTATAATTAAAAACAAACATGATGGCGGTAAATCCCCTCTGCGGACAGAGGTGATCCCTACTAGTCCAAATAGGGTCTAGAAACAATCAAACAACGCTAACACACAGGTTCCTAATTGCAAATTAAAGACCGATTATGGAGGCCTACCTGGATTCCAACGCTAGTACTTATAGAAGAGTTGTCACTCTTGTTCCTTTGCTTCGCTGGTTACAATCCTCACGATCCTTGTGAACAGACACCTGCACATGCAAAGAACGATACAAACACAAGCATAAAATCCAATAGATGCAACTATATATCAGTCAGAAAGGATATAACTCAATCACCATTATAAAGACAATAAGAGTGGAACCATAATGATAGTCGTCTATTATTGATAAACAAAGAAGAATACAACCATAGTTCTGACGTCAAATCCTTCTCAAGAGGGTCCGGCCAGCAAGTTCCTCAAGCATTCACCCTTGAAGGTAGATCTCCCAAGACAAAAACTCTCTCACTCACAAGTTTACACAAGATCAAAACACTTCACAACCTTCCTTAAGCTCTCTAACAATCCCACACTTGTCACACCAGCTACCTATCAAGCTCACACACTATCAGCAACACTCCAAACACTATGAATTCCAAACTAGCAGCTCATAGCAATGGTGGAGGCTTAAATAGGAGAAGGAGTCTCCATGAATGGTGGGAGGATGAGCTTATCTCCAAGGAAGGTGGCTCAAATGACGAAACAGACATGCCAGAGAAGGGAGGGCGACATATACAAGGCCAACAGCTAGGTCTAGAGTCATCTGGAAGGCCGGCTGTTAGAAAAAACTCGCCCAGACTAGATCATTGCGGGTATATAACTGTACTGGAGCGCTGACATCGCTACTGCATAACGAAGAAAATCATATCAGCGCGATCAAATATAAGCAACAGTCGCGTTGTCTCATGAAATTCGACCAGCGCAGGAATCACATGTACCTCTGCGATGGCAGCGCGTTTGGTCTATTTTGGAGCGCTCTTCAGCGCTTTTATTTTTACAACAGTCGCGATGATGGAAAAACTTTGGCAAAGTGGGTCATTTGGCAACATCAGAGAGCATGAGCATGAATGATTTGGACTCATGACATAGTAAGAAGACTGGTATAAAGGTAGTGACAAATTACTGTGTAACAGATGCCCCCTAAAGCATGAAGCCCGAGAGAGTGGGAGGGGTGCAATGCTTTACGAAATTGACTGAACTGGAACACCACCGGGAAGAACCTGCACGCAAGTACAACTGATATCTTTGATAATCAATTACATGTAGTCTAGGCATGGGCACAGCCATCCAAAGACATACGAAATGGGTCCGTGTTATGGACGCAGCCACCCAGCTAATGAGACCATGATGATAATAAAGGTATGGTCGCAGCCATCCATAAAGACTCAGGTATGGTCGTAGCCATCCATCAACGAGTCATGTAATTATCATAATAATCCACAAAATCGCAACTGGATCTCAACAGACAAAATCCAGGGTCTTGCGCTCCATCTCGACCCAAACAAAGTACAAGTTCAAGCATGTGAATATAAGAGTTGAAGTCAAACATGCAAGAACATCATCTGATTACCAGTCAATAATGAACACTATTAACGGACGCGAGAGGTACCACCAATAATGACAATGGTCCTCAAGGTACTATAGGTACAATCTACGGCATGCAAATCAGTGTGCTGGCATCGAACACCCGCAGAATCATTCGATCGGAGGCCAATTATGAAAACCTCGCGTCGAACACGAAGAACCTGCCATTGAGGCATGCAGGCTCCAAGGCACCTGAAGGGAGTCTCTCGGTCAACTTCCTGGATAATGAGCTGAAGTCAACAGGAAGGGACCTTGATCGAAGGTGGGCCATAATGTTTCCCACATCGTCGACACGAGACAGAGAAGGATAAGATATTTTGCGTGAGGTATCAAAAGGAGGTTGAGTATTCTGCAGAGGTCAATTCTCTTGAACATATCGGCGGCACGATAGTGGCCTTGGCAATATTTGACATTAAATGATCAGGGGTCATGGCGACAAGGCAATGAGCAGATGAGAGATCAAACAGGATAACCCAAACCCATGGAAGCAAGTGTAAAAACAAGATGAGATGTCCCCACCCAGACACGAACGTAGACAAGTGCCATGTTCAAGAGCGACATACTGCCGACACGACATTGATTGTGGTTCCATGTTCCCCACCATTGCTGGTGAGTACCCCAGTTATTTTTTGATGACAAGCTTGATGGGGATAGCATATGCTTGAAAGGTGTCATTTCGACAGAATCCGATGTCATTAACTTTTAACGAGTCTGACAAAGGAAGAACTCAGCGTCTTTTCCTGTTTAGAGAGTCTAAAAAGACAGCAGAAAAGTGAACTCCAGGGGGGTTCTTTTTTGTAAAGTTGTGTCTCTCAAGCCAAAAAAAGTATAAAATGATGCTCGAAAGAACCGCTTGACTAGTATGATCGAGGAGTACTTTTCGTAAGTAGTGACTTCGACCCGAAAAATTAAAAAAGCGGTCAGAAGCACATCGTTTTTTAGCCAATAACGAGTTTGAAACGACAAAAACTCGATGATCTTTTTAAGTTTAAATGGTCGAAAAAAGATCTTAAAGGTGACCGCCTCTCACTTCTTTTAACGAGTTGAGAGGGAGACTCGGCTATGTTTTCTTGTTTCACGTCGAAAAAGAGCTTAAAGACAACTTCAATTTTTATTCTCTTTAACGAGTCAAAAAGGGAAAAAATACTCGGTAATCTTTTCATACTTTACGAGTCAGAAAAGAGCTTAAAGGTGACTCGTCCTAGAGGAACGAGTGGTATAAAGGGCAGCAACTGGTTCCGGCAATGGTGGAACTGCTCAAAACATATAATGGTCAAGAGGCTGGCTAATAAAACCACTCATCGCTGTGGTTCCTCAGGAAAGGAAAAACAACCAAGTGAGAGCATATGATCGGCCAAAGAGATGGTGACAATGGGATGAAAACAACTAAGGCTCATCGAGTAGAATTTAAAGGATAAAGCGGAAATCACAAGATGTGAAATGGGTATGGGTTCATTTTTACACAAGCTTGAACCATGGAGAACTCTGCTTGGATTTGGTTTCATGTTTACACAAGCTTGAAACAGAAAACTATGCTTGTTATGAGTTCGCATGCCCCGAGCATAATGACGCAAAACGAGGTACATTCCCCCCAAGCTTCATTACATTCAACAAAGTGGATGGAATGAAGGTTCACTCTCGAGATCTATGAAAGACTCGACTTGTATTTTACGAGATCTTAATCAAAAGACTCAATTTGGAAAGGGAGTTGTTTCATTTTTTGATGAGGTTGACATAGTAAAAGAACTATCCTCATAACCCTTGTTTCATTTTTTAACGAGCTTGACACAAGATCAGGAACTATGCTCGACCATATCCAGTTTCATTTTTTAAGGAGCTTGACATAGGAACACAAACTATGCTCCGAACGAACTTCATCATAATGAACAGGAAGTCGTCACTTCCAAGAATGGCACTCCCGGTAGAAGGACAACATCTTGGAAGTCAGGACCCAATGCCCCCAGGACATTATGCATGGCAGCATCGTCATGGGATACAGGCACGAGGTAGGTAGCCACATAGTTGACCTGCGGTGGGGCAGACACAACCAGTGGGTAAAAAAAAGGAGGGGGTGGCAGCTGCACAAGAGGCACCGGGGAACTAAAGAACGATAATTGATCTATAGTCACGATTCTTCCGTTGTGTGGAAAGCAAACCACACGGAAAAGTGAAGAGACAAGGGCCCCCATGGCATAAACATAGTCATGGCCAAGGAGAATACTAAAATCTAAAGCACGTTGGACAACCAACACGTCCATATAGATGGTTTTTCCTCCCAAAGTAATAGGAAATTTCGGGAGGACCCCTAGAGGTTGACTGGTTCCCCCGTCAAATGCTATCAGATTCTGTGCGACCGGCCCAAGCTGCGGGGAACCTAAAGCTTGCCAAGTAGTGGATGGCATAAGACTGACAGACGCACCTTCATCCAAAACAGTGCCAGGTACTGCTTTATCATAGGCAAGTACTGTAATCTGGAAAGGCACATGGGATGGAAGGCGGAAAGTAGTCAGGTGACTCCAGTCGAAGGAGACGGCCAAACTACTTGGTGGGGGAATCGTATGATTGCCCCCATGCTCTATAGGAACCGAAGAAGGACTTTCGGGAGCAGTTGGGATAGGAGAGACATTTCTAGACTCAGGAGAATCTGAGGAGACGAGAAGAACATGGGCATGATCCTCTTCCGAAACAGAGTGATCGACGGGTGGTGAGCTCAATTCGACACTCTTTTCGACCAATGGTTGGTGTGGAACAGGCTTGGCACAGCCTGGTTCGGGAAGAGGAGCCTGGACAAGAGAAGAATCTAAGTCAATCTCTTTGTCAACAGGGAGAGGGTCTAAAGAGAGCCTCTGATAACCAACAGGAAGTTGGGGTGGAGAAGCTGTAAGACTTTCCAAAACGGTGGAAGCTTTACCCATGAGCAGACAAAGGTGAAGGGGATGATTTCCCTCACATAGTCTACAGGGGATTCAAATCTTCCCTTTCTTCTGAATGTTTTCAGTTGAGAGGATGGCATCACCATGAGCTTGAGAGGACGATGAGGGATGAGCCGGATCGGGAGACCATACTTCAAGGATCCTGGGAATGCCAGGACAATCATGAACAAGGTGGTCATCCTTGCACAATCTACAAGGAAATTTGACCTTCCGCCGAGGAGCAGAAGGTGGCTCGACATGAGTTGGATTTGGAGCAGTCACTGCACTTTTAGCCTCTCGCTGATGAGACTTCTTCTTCTTCGTCTTCTTCTTCTTCTTCTTCTTAGCCACCTGGTTACTTGAATCCAGACTTTCACCAGGCGAAGTAGAAGACGAGACGTAGAAACAGGGGAAGAAGGGGAGAGGTCCACCTTAGAATCAACATGATGTTATTCGGGTGGAGGAACTGATTGACCAGCAGTTGAGACAGTAGGGACCAGAGAGGTTGAGAACAACCAAATAGGCAACCCAACAGTTAACCCAGGAAGAGACAACGTTGCCATGTAAGGAGCACCAACATTTCCGAAAGGAGGGAAATGACCAGGATTCCCATCAGAGGGGATGCCTGGGTTGGTAAACTCCGGAAAAGTTGCCATCACAAACGAGAAAGAACCCTACTCAAACTAATGCAAACAAGATCTAACCGGGTAAATGTTAATCGTGGCCGAATAAATTTTAAGACGCAAGGACATAACTTGACCTTTTCATTTCTTAAGAGTTGAGAAAAGGACAAAAAGATGACTCTAGTCGCCTTCGAATGTTTAATGAGCCTGAAGTGACAAGTGCTCAGATGGACATATTCTTTTAGAGAGTCCAAAAAGGAACAAAAGTGACTACTCTAGAGAGATAGGCAAAAAGGTTTACCAAACAAATCTGTAAAACTGCATATACACCTTGGCAGTCATATGAAAACCAAGGACTTTTCGTACGGCAGTCAATCTTCCCGTATGCTATGTTCGGTGCATTACGGCTTGTAAGGCGGCAGACACGGATTCCTATGGATAAAGGATGATAACCTAGTGGGGTCTCCCCATATACTCGACGGTACGTGGGAGCTCAAATCCGTGCTAGACCACTATTGCGTCACGGAAGGAGGAATCACCCAACCTTAAGTGAAACAAAAGTGACTAGGTTTAACGACAGCGGAGCACGTCTTTAGCCTAGACCTCTAAATAGTGTGTTATGTTCCAATGCGTTTTTAGGTTCATTCAGTTCATTTTAAGGTTGATCTTGTATTAGGTTTCGGTTTTCAGGCCTTACCGTATGTAATCTCTCAAAATTGCCTAAATGCAAACTATATGCCAAAATATGTCATTCCATTCGATGAATGCTACTTACGAGAGCGTTTGAGGGCTTTCACGCAAACGAAATGATCACAAACAACAAATAGCTTCCCTAATGCAGCTAATGGAAATTCACAAGCTTTTCTTCAAGATCACTAATCACTAATCAAAATGAAAAGCTTCTAGTTCTCATTAACTAATACAAAGCAAAAGAGAATTTTCTTTTTGTTGACGGCAAAGCACATTAATTTTTTTTTGAAAAATGATAACAAACAAATGTGAAAAACCGGTTGACCCCAAACAATTGTGATCTGTGTCTGGGTAGTGAAAAGAAATCGAAACAATGTCAAGATTGGTTCAACAACGATCACTTAAACAACCAAGAAAAAGCAAGCAAACAGGAAGGCTCAATCAAACCAATAGCAAGCAGTAAACGAACCTTTGCAAACGAGTAACCAAGCAAAGCTGATCCAACAAACTTGGAATAATAAAACTAGGTCACAAGGCAAAAAGGCAAGATTCGCTCAACAAAACTCACAAGGGAGTGCTTCAATCTCCAGATAGTGAAAAACAAGTCATAAACCAAGTGAGAACAGCAGGGGATAGCAAGACCAACAGGTTCAGGAGGCAGAATTGAAGAAATTCAATTCTACAGGAATCAGCATGGGTGATACACAGCAACAATGCGCTGATAAAGAACTACGCGTAGCAACAATGTGATGTCAGCGCGGAAGTACACGCCTTACCTGCGATGGTCTGATTTACAGAACCATCGCGACTGTTTGGTGTATTAACGCGATGATCAGGAGGTCACAGAAAGGGCTGCGCGATGACAGCGTGACTGTTTAATTATAAACCGCGATGATGTTCAAAAACAGCCACAATCAAGCCAAAAACTCCCAAACCAAGACAGTCAATTTTTAAACACACAAGGCATCTCCCAGACCAAACCAGGAAACCAAGAAACAGAGAACTAATCCCCAAATTTCGAAAGGATACCAAGAACAAAAACTCAAGGAAAGAATGAACAAAAAAGGACAAAGGCGAGCTCCAAGCTGTTCAGTTTGTAAACCAAACTAGAGATTGACTGAAGTGGCATTGATCTACTTCGCTAGTGCAGAGTAATAGCGTTTCGAAGGCTACCTGGCCTTGCTTCAGGCTCCATCTAAAGTTTACAAATCAAACAACAAGGTAAACATCCCCAGCGGAGTCTCCAAATTGTTGTGGAGGTAAATCCCCTCTGCGGACAGAGGCGATCCCTACTAGTCCAAATAGGGTCTAGCAACAATCAAACAACGCTAACACACAGGTTCCTAATTGCAAATTAAAGACCGATTATGGAGGCCTACCTGGATTCCAATGCTAGTACTTGTAGAAGAGTCCTCACTCCCGTTCCTTTGCTCCGGCTGGTCACAATCCTCATGATCCTCGTGAACAAACACCTGCACATGCAAAGAACGATACAAACACAAGCATAAAATCCAATAGATGCAACTATATATCAGTCAGAAAGGATATAACTCAATCACCATTATAAAGACAATAAGAGTGGAACCATAATGATAGTCGTCTATTATTGATAAACAAAGAAGAATACAACCATAGTTCTGACGTCAAATCCTTCTCAAGAGGGTCCAGCTAGCAAGTTCCTCAAGCATTCACCCTTGAAGGTAGATCTCCCAAGACAAAAACTCTCTCACTCACAAGTTTACACAAGATCAAAACACTTCACAACCTTCCTTAAGCTCTCTAACAGTCCCACACTTGTCACACCAACTACCTATCAAGCTCACACACTATCAGCAACACTCCAAACACTATGAATTCCAAACTAGCAACTCATAGCAATGGTGGAGGCTTAAATAGGAGAAGGAGTCTCCATTAATGGTGGGAGGATGAGCTTATCTCCAAGGAAGGTGGCTCAAATGACGAAATAGACATGCCAGAGAAGGGAGGGAGACATATACAAGGCCAACAACCAGGTCTGGAGTCATCTAAAAGGCCAGCTGTTAGAACAAACTCACCTAGACTGGATCATCGAGGGTATATAATTGTACTGGAGTGCTGACGTCGCTGCTGCATAATGGAGAAAATCATATCAGCGCGATCAAATATAAGCAACAGTCGCGATGTCTCATGAAATTTGACCAGCACGGGAATCACGTGTACTTCCACGATGGCAGCGCGTTCAGTCTATTTTGGAGCGCTCATCAGCGCGTTTATTTTTACAACAGTCGCGATGATGGAAAAACTTTGGCAAAGTGGGTCATTTGGCAACATCAGAGAGCATGAGCATGAATGATTTGGACTCATGACACAGTAGTAAGACTGGTATAAATGTAGTGACAAATTACTGTGTAACAACGGGCGTCCATCGTGATTTTGCTCATCGAACCTGTGATGGATGCCCCTAATCCAAGGCCCCTGTGATGACATTGCTCTATAATTAAAAACAAACATGATGGGCCTGAGGCAGAAATTTGGAAGGAAACCTCTCATTTGAAGCAAAATTTCTCAATTTTAATCCATGAAAAGGTTTCTAAGTTGTGCTAAATGATGTTTTGCACGATATTTCTACCACCATGGTGCTAGAATGGAACGAATGGGGCCATGAGGTAGAAGACCATCAGGCAACCCAAGATCCCAAATGTTTCAATGCTCTGAGGAACTATGGATTGCTTAAGTTCTTCATAACTATAGGATTGAGAGCTCAAATGGAGTTGCTACATTATTTGATCATCTTATGGAATATTGATCGGGAACTCTTCATAATCAAATACTAGGAGCTAGAGTTGGAGGAAATAGACATTTATTTCATCACAGGATTGTCTAGGAAGGGAGAGTGAGTCCAACTCTTTGGATCTCATCCAGGAGGTGAGAGTACAAATAGTCTAGTCAGGAGACATTGTTTAGGTTATGAGATGACCACAAGTGGGAAGGTGAAGATAGCAACAATCAATAATCTTCCTCTGAGAATGATCCTGTTCACCATAGCTCACGTATCTCGCATGCAAGCTCTTCGTGAAGCGTCACAGTCACAATTCCGATATGCAATAGAATGTCTGACTCCCACAGTATTCAATTGGTGTGGAGGACTACTGGATAATATAAAGAGACAACTGACCAAGGGTAAGAAAGGGAACCTGAAAAAGTTTGGTTTCGGTTCGATATTGGTTACTTTGTTTCTAGAGTAGGTGCCCTTGTTTTGGAATCACTATACAGAGGTACCAGATCCTACCCCCCAGGATCTGAGTCTAGTGCGGTGGAGTGAGCTCATGCCTCAAGGAGGAGGGGGCCAACAAATGCATTTCCCTCCACAGTGTTTCGGCTGGCTACGTTGCCAGTTACTTTTTGTGGATGATTATGCTTATGTTGGCATGGATTTCAAATGAGATCTGATCTACCTCTGCCACCGGGAGAACGGTGGAATGACCCAAGTAAAACTTGTTTTTGGATTTTTTTCAAGTTTTATGAATTTTTTTTGTAAAAGTGTAACTGAGATTTAACTTGTCACAAATGTGCAAATGTTGGACCAGAAAGACCACCTGGCATGTCGCCAATAGCATGGAGGGTAGCCCATCATGGTAGGTGTTGATTATGAGGAAGGGGCGGACCCCTTAGTAGAGATGGAGCGCAACCTGGACGTGATTACCTAGGGGATACCAGAGTATGCCACCATAGATGAGGTGCCACTGTGGTGGAAGAGGCACATCGTGGGAGTGTCAGTGAGACTATGCCAGTTGTTAGCCCAAGTGATCAGAGCAGTCTCATGCTACCATGAGCAACATGTAGCCTGATAGCCTTTCTAGGTGCTTTTACACATTTTGTAGGTTGTTGAAAGCTATGTGTCTCGAAACACTTTATTTTTGATATGTTGATGTTTAAACACTCTTACAGACATGATATATATATATATATATATATATATATATATATATATATATATATATATATATATATACGTACATACATATACATATATATACATGTTTTATTTTCTACTTATGTGTCCATGAATCATGATAATGTGATTGGGTTTATAAATTATGCAAATGTCTATCAAGAACATAGTTTTCTAATACATCTGTTAATGTATTCAAAATGCATGGAATATGTTGATATGTGATAAAATCCAAATTTATTTTCAGTAATCAAACACGTACATACATATGCAATATATGTGGATTTCTTAACAAATAATTATTGTTTAACTGTAACACAATGAGTTGTGAATCTAAATTGACAATTAAATCTCTAATTCCAAGAGCAACTACTTCTGACAATAGTTCAATGACTACATTGTATTCAACAATATTGTTATTTGTTCAACCTAGGCATATACCTTGTAAGTCAATCAACTCACCATCAAGGGCAAAGACTGCCCAAGATGTGGAAGAAAAATTCTGTGTGCTACGACAAGAACCACCAGCAAAACCAACATAATGATTTGATGACATCTACAAACTGATTGGAACACAAGATAAGCATAAAAACACATGTCTACAAAGCAAAAAAATACACCAAAAATAAAAAAGTGCACACCAATGAATTCACACACTAATGTACAAAAAGTAATTACACGAATGTTACGTCCCTATACTACTAGTGTAACCCCTTATTGTTATTAGTACAACCCCCTCATTATATTGTTGTGCCCATGTAGTCCCCATATTGTTAGTATTGTGCCCCATAGAAGCCCACTATTGTTATTAGTGTGCCCTTAGATTATTATTGTTATGTCGGCTCTAATTATATTATGACCCCTTAGACTCCTATATATAGAAAGGAGGTCTTGTCATTTGTATCATCCAAGAATTGTTCATTTGTGTTATGTAAAGGAGGTTGCCCCCTCGAAGAGGCTTATTTCTAAGGCGTTCATCTATATTTTCTATCTTTTTGTGAGCTATTTTCATAACATTTGGTATCAGAGCTTTGGATTCTAGCGTTTCGCTGCTCAAAACAGGTCATTGTGGCATTTTCACTATAACTTGTTTTCTAAGCTAGAAAAAACCCCATTTGAGATGAAATCCTGTTGAACCTCAGGTCTGAATTTCAGATCTTGTCTCGCTATATTTGCAGATATATTATCTGAGTAAGTTACGGTTTTTGCAAGCTCTAGAATTTCATCTAAAATAGGTCATTGTGGAATTTTTGCTATAAATTTTTCGCTACGAAGTTTTAGAAGCTAAAAAAAAACCCATTTGAGAAGACATCGATCTAGACCTCAAGTCCAAATTTCAAATCTTGTCTAGCTATATTTTCATATATATGATCTAAGTAGTTTAGGGTTTTTGCAAACTCCTGAATTACATCCTAAACAGGTGACCTAGGGAAAATCGTCATAATTGTCTCTCTGAGGATTAGATTGAAATTTAGTAAGAAGTTACAGAAACAATACAGACTGTAGTTTTCGGTGTATTGTTTTCAGATCTGAAGGTCGAAACAGTGACATGTGGAACTTCATACAAGTTCTCTCTTCTGAAAAGATATATAATCAGGTCATCTTGGGATATTGTGCATGACTCTTTCTTGGAGAATCCAATTTTGATAAGACTGGTGGAATTGGAAAGAGGACGCAGAGGGCTATTAAAATTCGTGCTTTTAGAACTGGAAGATTTGAAATTATAGAGTTACATTTGTTTCAAGATCGATCTCTTAAAATCAAAAAAAGGCGATATGAGGAAGTTTGATGGAAATGATTGGTAAATTGGATACTACAGATGGAGAAATATTTTGATCTACATGAGGTGCAACTGTTACAAAAGGTATGTATTGCATCTTCATATTTAGAACCGGATCAATTTTTATGGTATAAAGGGTTGTGTTCTCATAGAGCACTTGTCACTTAGTCAATTTTCACGGAAGAAATGATAGCACATTATGAGGATACAAAGAGTAACACCTTATTTAGCCAATTGATAAATCTCAAACAAAGGGGTTCAATGGTAGAGCACATTGAGGATTTCAAAAAATTGAATATAAGGATAAATGATATTCCATAGAAGAAAAGTATTGATGTCTTCATAGGGACTTTAAAGGATAACATTCAACATGAGGTTCATCTTTGGGAACTTGATTCATTGGAGAAGGCATTCAGGTTGGCAAGAAAAATTGAAAGCGAAATTATGGAAACAAGGAATCCCACCACTCATGACTATAATTATGGAATTGTTTTTTCTCTTAGCCTTCCACAACCTACAAGATTTACACTGCAACAATTGGAAGAAAAAAAAGAAAAAGGGCTTTGTTACAGTTGTGATAGAAAATACACTAAAGGTCATAAGTGTGCAGAGAAGAAATTATTTTACATTGATTATGAAGAGGAGGAAGAAAAGGATCGAGAAACATCAAAAGAAGAGGATATACACCAGGAACCAACCCCAAAGAAAGAATACATGAATCCAACCGTATCTTGTAAAGAATTGGAAATAATTACCACTCCTCAAACTCTCAAGATAGAAGGACATATCAGGAAGGAAAAGGTTCAAGAAGTGAACGATCACATCGAGCATCAAGAAATGAATCTGACCATATCTTGTAATGCATTGGAAGAAATTACCACTCAAACTCCTTAAACTATCAAGATAGAAGGACATATCAAGAAGAAAAAATTTCAAGAAGTGAAAGATCACATCGAGCATCAAGAAATGAATCTAACCATATCTTGTAATGCATTGGAAGAAATTACCACTCAAACTCTCAAGATAGAAGAACATATCAAGAAGAAAAAGGTTCAAGCAGTGAAAGATCAAATCAAGCATCAACAAAAAGTTCTCTAACTTTTAAAGGATAACACCACTTTGATGCAAAATCAAATGAAACAAGAGGCAGATCAACATCGCAGTGAAAGAAGTTTTGATGTAGGCTATTGGGTATTTTTACGGCTACATCTCAAGCAAGATGTTGATGAGAATGCAACGTTGGAAATAATACATGCACTTAAGAAATGGCGACCTTACCTAATGGGAAGATACTTCAAGGTAAAACTGGATCATGATAGTCTGAAATACCTTTTAGAACAAAGATTATCTTTAGAAGAAAAGAAAAAATGGGTCACAAATATGTTGGGTTATGATTTTTAAATCATCGACAAAAATGGGAAGCCAAATGTTGTTGTAGATGCACTCTCAAGAAGGGATGAGGTTGTGGAAGCATTTTTCTATGTTATTTCTATTATCCAACTAGATTGGATAATCAAAGCAAGGGATGAATGGAATAAGGATGAAGAAGTGTCGCCACTCATTCAAAAAATGTAGAAGATCCCAGTTCAAACAATATTGCCAGAACTTGACGAGGAAGGAAAAATCATATTGGAATCTAGAGCAGTCACAGAAACAAGAACCCAACAGCTACGAAATCAATCAATTTCAGAGTATCTGATTGAGTGGAAGAACTTACTCACTGAAGATTCCACATGGAAGGACAAGAATTTTATACAGAAGCATCAAGAACTATTCAAGCATTGAGGACAACACTTTTTGACGCAGAGGGGCATGTTAGGTCCCTATATGTTATAGACATTTTTGGGCACTGCAACCCCAAGCATAAAATGTCCATAAACCAAGGGCTCCTAAGTCCCTAAGAGTGTTGTTCTAACCCCTAAAGGAACAAGGTCAACTGATTACAGCTTCTCCCAGAAGTTCTCCATGAAAAACTGCTCAAAACTTGTCAAAACAGGATCATTTCAGCTGCTCCATAGGCAAAGTGCATTGCATCTCACCTAAGTACACTCTATGGGTGCGTTGCATTTCAAAAAGCCCTTCTATGGGGTGCGATGGGCGAGAAGTGACAAATGGCAGTGTCAATCCACGAGGTGGAGAGGCATGGAATCTTCCAGAAACTTCTCCTGTGACACTTGCCTCTCTGAATTCGACCAAAGATGAGTAAGAGATCATCAATCTCCAAGTGGAAGCAAGAACTATCAGAGGGAAGACACTAATCAAATCAAAATCTGACTCATCTCCCTTACAGATATCTATATATGGATCCCTCATCCCAGAGATGCAGAGGCTAGAATTTTGCATCTTGTAAGGAATTGTTGTTGGTTTCTTGAGACAACATCATAGTGTTGGGTGATCTAAGCTTTGTATGAGGTGAAGAAGGGCTTACTTGCTGAGAGGATGATGCTGGGTCAGAACAACTGGTTGTAACTCCCTTGGCTCTTTCTTGATTATCAATAAAAGCTATTCAAGTTTTTCCTCCATACTCTTGTGTCATTTATGTTTTATGCATTTGTATGGTCAATTTACATCTGATCCTAGATTGTTTATGATTATAGATCCATATTCTTGTATAGTGTTATGCTACTTTGATCCTACAGGTACTTTGTGAAGCTGGGCGTACAAGGGAGCAAGTAGCGAAGGACTATCAAGAGAGAGAGGAATCGAACTAGGAGATAAGCGCAAGACAGAGGTTGGTCTTCTTTGTTCTTCTCTCATCTATATTTCTTAAAGGAAAAACGAAAGTAGCTTTACTTTGTTTGTTTCTAAGGTAGCTACCACACCTTAGTGGGATAAGCTGTTCTGTGTAGACACTTTTCCCTGTAAAAAAATGGCGACTCCACTGGGGAGCGACTAGGTTGTTTGTTTATCTTCTTTGTTTTTTATTTTATAAACTTACAGACGGAGCCTGAAGTCGAGCCAGGTAGCTTTCGAACTGCATTTGCTATGCAAATGCAAAGTAGATAAATGCCGCTTCAGTCAATCTCCGGGATTTCTTTATGAATTAAACAACTAATTTACAAACTCTGTAATTGCCCTCGTGGTAGCTCTTGGAACCTCCTTAGATCTACCCCTGATTGTTGATTTACTGATTACCATTTGCTCAGCCAAAACCCCTGAACTGAACTGCAAACTGTGACCCGGAATCCAAGCAAAGTCTCGTCTCTGGCCCAGCGTAGGCTTTGTTCTGTGAATCTGAAATTCAGCGCACTTCCCGAGTGTAGTAGGTGCGCTGCATTTCAAGTTCCCTGTGTTACAGGTGCGCTGATCAAACTAGGCATTGTTCCTCAGTTTTGGTTTCTGTGTTCATTCTTTTCAGTTCTATTCATGAGTTTTGCTGTTTGTAATCAGTATATCTCTGTTTGAAACCCCTTTCCTTGCTGATATTCCGCCTCCATTGTGCAAAATAACTGTAAATGTTTTTGTGTATTTGTTGAGTCATTTTCAGTTCTCCTTTTCAAAAAGTAACGTAATTGTACTGTCGTTCCTTGATTTGAAAGTGTCGCAAGTGTCGTTTTCAGTCATAGGAGAGAATTTGGTTGCTCTTGATATTCGATTACCCTGTTGCTATTGTATTTGGTCTAAATTTGTAGCTTTTCTAGTGTCGAAAGCAAGTATTCATTTCTGAATCGTAAAGTGTTGTGATTGTCTCCATTTTTTATTTTGAAAAGAAACTTGTTAGTAATTGTCTCTTGAAAAGTAATTCAGATTTGCGCATTAGCTTTCTTTTTATCATTCACATACTAACAAAGCCGAAAAAAAATACATGCATGTGCATTTGCATTTAGACTGTTTGATTGGTTTGATTTAGGACAGTGCATTTAGTGTGTGCTCTTTGCTCTTTGTGAAAGAATACTGTCTCTCTTTCCTTAGTAGCTAGGATTTTCATTGCACAAAGAAGATAAAAGACTGTTTATCATCTTAGATTGCATTTTAGGAATTGTACATCTACTTCTCGCGGCGAACCTGAAAGGAAAATTTCTTAAGCAAGATCAACTATAAAATAAATTTAATGAATCTAAAAATCCTTTGGAACCTAACACACAACATCTAGAAGTCTAGGCTAGAGATGTATTCCGGCGTCGTAAATCCTGGTAACTATTGTTCTCACTGATGGTTGGGTGATTCCTCCACTTTGAGACGATAAGTGCCAGTACGGACTTGTGCTCCCACGTACCGTCGAGTATATTTTGGGAGACCACAATAGGCTTAATCCTTTATCCATAGGAAGCCGTGTCTGCCGCCCTATCGATCGCAATGCACTGAACACAGCATTCGGGAAGATTGACTACTGTACTGTAAAAAGTATTCTGCAGTTTTGCGATTGGTTTGGTAATCCCTCTACCTAGATTTCCAGAGCAGTCCCTTTCGTTCCTTTTCAGACTCCTTAACGGAAAAGGTCCATCTGAGCACTTGTCACTTCAGGCTCATTAAAAATCGAAGGCAACTAGAGTCATCTTTTGTTTTTTCTCGACTCTTTAAAATTGAAAAAACAAGTTGTGTCAAAGCATCTAAAATTTATTTTAAATGGAATAATCATCACCCTTTCCTACATTGATCTTAGGTTGAGAAAATGGAATCCACCAACCAAGGAATTCCCCTTGGAGGAAATCCTAGTCCCTTCTCCTCTTGGGGAGATGTTGGTGCACCCCATATGGCCACATTGTCGCTTCTAGGATTGACAATCGGCTTGCCCGTATGGCTCTTCTCAACCTCTGTTGTTTAGAACACCACAATTCCTGAACAATCGAGTCAGCAACTAGATGAATCTAGAGTTACCCACCAACCTTCTACTTCCTCCAATTCTTCCTCTCCTCCTTCCTCTTCGCTTGATGGGGTTGGTAAAGCCAAAAATCAAGTACCTGAGAAGAAGAAGGAAAAGAAGAAGAAGAAGGAGCCAAAAGCGAAAGGGGGCAACTAAGCGTCGTCTAGCGAAAATCCACACACTGCACCGACCAGGCCTAAATCGCCATGTGTCATTTGCAAAGGATACCACTATCATAGAGATTGTCCCTGCATCCCTCAGATCTTAAGGGACTGATCTCCTCGTTTGCACAACCCGGTGTCGTCAACCTCTGATGATCATGTTGAAAACACACCGTCGACTAGTGAAACTGAAGCCCCAAGACAAAAAGGAAAATATAGATTTCCTTGTAAATTGTGCAAAGGCGATCATGTCGTCCACCGTTGTCCCTTCTTAGATGAGGCTAAAAGAGTTTTGGATGATCGTCCGGTTTCACCGTTACGACTTCCTCCTAGATATAAAAAACTCTTGCCGAGTCCGTCACTAGTTGCAAATCTGGCTGACCCGCCCAGGTGGTCAGCCGAAGCATCTATCATTGAAGACAAACCATCTGAACCCATACCAGACGAAAGTCAAAAGGTCGAGGTGGCAGTTGACCCGGTCTTGCCTTCAGAGGTTCCACCTTCAGATGATACAGTCACAGAAGAGAATAAGGATGACACTGTCCAAATTCTTTTTGTAAGCACAGACTCTGATGAACATCGGCGAAATTTACCCATTCCTTTACCGCAGGAAGGAAGTTCGTCAGAGTCGTACCCGGCCGTCTATTCAGTCCCACCTCCAAGCAACCTAGTTGTTTCCTTCGACTGGAATCAACTAGGCAGACCCTGTTTACTGGCTAGTTTACCATTCCGAATTATCGCTCAAATATATAGAATGGTTATGGCTGGTACCATCATAGATGAAGCGGCTTCTATGAGTATCCTTTCCTCGACTGCTTGGAAAGCGCTTGGTTCGCCATCGCTTTTGCCTGAGATGAGAAATCTAACAGGCTTTGACAAAGGATCCAGTTGACCGTTAGGGATCCTTCCCAATGTGCCCATAACATTGAGAGGGAAAACCATTCATATGAACGTAATGGTAATCGAAGGACCCCTGGATTATAATCTACTCCTTGGACGAGACTATATTTATTGCATGGGAGCCATTGTCTCATCACTCTTTAGAGTAATGTGTTTTCCGCACGAAGGAAGAGTGGTCAAGCTCGTAGACTAGCTTTCATTTCCCGGATCACACATAGCAAATAGTCGTATACCATCCCTAAATGGTCTTTTCACACAAGGAATGTCTCATCAAATCTCCAGTCCGTCCACCTGATGAGCGCGAGTGATTCGGGGGACATGACTGAAACCCACGGGGCATGCACCCTGGTCTGCTTCGGCAGGATAACTTTGGTGTATAGGGTAGGTTTCCACGAGAGATATATGACTAGTCTGTACTCTCGTCCGTGGTTGGAAAAGGGGGTTAGACTGGAATAAGATTCCCTCGTCAAAGTTATGTGAGTGGATTGTCTCACCTTTGTCTATTTCGGTAGACATCGCCGAAGAAGTGTTTTGTTTGCGCTGTGAATAGAACAATCTTTGGTAACCTGAAAGAGATAGACCTTTCCTGATAAAACAAATGTTTTGTTGGCGATTTGAAAGGTGACCTTGAAACTCTGTTTTATACCTGGGGGCATGCAAGCAAAGAGCGATCATTTATTTGTTTTTTGGATTGGTCGTTTCCTAACTTGCATAAAGAAAGTACGTGGGGCAAAACTCTAAAAATTACCATTTTCATATATGAGACATTCTTATTATACGATTGGATTAATCGAGTAGTTTTAGCACATAGTTCAAGCTCGTTAAAAAATAAACATAAGTCATGAGCAAATGTTTCTCCCCGCGTTTAAGCTCATTAAAAAATGAACTATTTCCTGGTAAATAACCATCGTGAATGTAGTACTTCAACCTTTAAAGCCTTGGTCGTGTTCTCATCATCACCTCCACTCTGTATTGGCCGATCATTCACCTCCATTTGATTTTTTACCCCTTTTGAGGAACAGCTGCGAAGAGTGATCTCACTAGCCATCCTTGTAACACTGCCGTGATTGGAAAATTCCAAACCTTACCTGGAATCAGCTGCTACCCAATTTTATCACTCGTTCCTCAAAAGACGAGTCCCCTTTAAGCTCTTTTCAACTGACTCATAAAATATGAAAAGATTGCCGAGCCATTGGCCTCTCCAGCTCGTTAAAGGGACCGGAAGTGCTATCTCTCCTTTAGATTTTAATCTTTTTGGACCTGAGGGATTATTACACAAAAAGATCGAGCGCTTGTTTTGTTCGGCTCGTTAAAAGTATCGAAAATGCATCCCTTCTGTATTGCTTTATACTTTTTCAGACTTAAGGGATTAGATGATGAAAAAGGAATTTTGGAGTTTCCTTTACGTCCCTTTTCAAACTCTCTAAAATTGAAAAGGACCGAGTTATCTTTGTCATTAAACTCGTTAAAACTTAATAGCGACAAACTTGTCCATAGCAGACAAGAACGAGTTTCACTATCGCTAGGCTCGTTAAAACATAGCGATGGGTTTGCTCGAAGGGAAAATTATAGAACAAGCATATGTTATCCTCCTCAAGGTTGACAAAAATAAAGAGGTACTGGTCAGCAATGACTGGGGAAAAATTGCGAAGAAAACTTGAAGAAACTTTGTTGGTAGTAAGTCGCTCTTGAACATGACACTTTCACTCCGCATCCAAGTTGGGTTGGGTTGTTTCATTCGCCGGTCACATCACCATGGTCCCATCACACCATCCACATTTGGGGTTAATGCTACCAATCCGTCACGTCAGTGTCGCCGATATGTTCAAGAGAAGTCATTCAGAGAATTCACCTGTGTCTCACCCGCTACAATACATTTACACTCCATTCTTTCATGACCACCACCCTGAACCTTATGTCATTAGATCGCTTTCACCTCCATTGAAATCATTTGCTCCGTTCCATGTCATTGATGTGGGATTCATTAACGCCCTCCTATGATGGATCTCTTCTTGTCGACATCAGATCATTATCCAAGAAGTCGATCTAGGAACACCCTGTTCAATACTTTGAAGCTTGCATGCCTCAATGGCAAGTTTCTCACTTCTGGCAACAGGTTTACATCAATGGCCTTCGACCGAAAGATTTTGCGTGGTGCTCGACGCCAAGTCCTTTATTCACACCACGTGAATTGTACTACAGTACCTTGAGGGTCATTATCATTATCGGTGATTCCTCTCGCGCTTGTTAACAGCTTACGTCATTGGCTAGTAATCAGGCGATGTCTTTCCATGTTCGACTCCAGAACATCTCTCACATGGATAGACTTGTACTTCGAGTGAAGATCGAACGAGATTGAAGACCCTGGATCTAGTTTCATCCATCTGGGCTGCGATATATATTCAGGGAAATAAAAACATCAAATGTACATCATTACTGCACAGATAATCATCCAATGAAAGGGATGATGGCTCTACTAGAATCATCAGTCTACACTCAGACAATTGTCTGTCCTATGTACATGAAAATGAATTTATAAAGCTGAGCATGGGAATGCCCGCCTCAGCTAGATCATGAAAATATTATGAAGATAATGTACTGTATTGTATCTTATTACAGGTCTCCTCCCAGCTTGAAAGAACTTTGGATCCTCATAATAAAGCATTTCACCCGACATCAAAAGATTAATGACCTCATGCTTTAGGGGGAAACTGTTATAGACATTTTTGGGCACTGCAACCCCAAACATAAAATTTCCATAAACCAAGGGCTCCTAAGTCCCTAAAAGTGTTGTTCTAACCCCTAAAGGAACAAGGTCAACTGATTACAGCTTCTCCCAGAAGTTCTCCATGAAAAACTGCTCAAAACTAGTCAAAACAGGATCATTTCAGCTGCTCCATAGGCAAAGTGCGCTGCATCTCACCTAAGTACACTCTGTGGGTGTGTTGCATTTCAAAAAGCCCTTCTATGGGGTGCGATGGGCGAGAAGTGATAAATGGCAGTGTCAATCCGCGAGGTGGAGAGGCATGGAATCTTCCATAAACTTCTCCTGTGACACTTGCCTCTCTGAATTCGACCAAAGATGAGTAAGAGATCATCAATCTCCAAGTGGAAGCAAGAACTATCAGAGGGAAGAAACTAATCAAATTACAAGCTGACTCATCTCCCTTACAGATATCTATATATGGATCCCTCATCCCAGAGATGCAAAGGCTGGAATTTTGCATCTTGTAAGGAATTGTTGTTGGTTTCTTGAGACAACATCATAGTGTTGGGTGATCTAAGCTTTGTATGAGGTGAAGAAGGGCTTACTTGCTGAGAGGATGATGCTGGGTCAGAACAACTGGTTGTAACTCCCTTGGCTCTTTCTTGATTATCAATAAAAGCTATTCAGGTTTTTCCTCCATACTCTTGTGTCATTTATGTTTTATGCATTTGTATGGTCAATTTACATCTGATCCTAGATTGTTTATGATTATAAATCCATATTCTTGTATAGTTTTATGCTACTTTGATCCTACGGGTACTTTGTGAAGTCGGGCGTACAAGGGAGCAAGTAGCGAAGGACTATCAAGAGAGAGAGGAATCAAACTAGAAGATAAGCACAAGATAGAGGTTGGTCTTCTTTGTTCTTCTCTCATCTATATTTCATAAAGGAAAAATGAAAGTAGCTTTACTTTGTTTGTTTCTAAGGTAGCTACCACACCTTAGTGGGATAAGCAGTTCTGTGTAGACACTTTTCCCTGTAACACTATACTACTATTGTAACCCCTTATTATTATTAGTACAACCCCCTTATTATATATGTGTGCCCATGTAGTCCCCATATTGTTATTATTGTGCCCCATAGAATCCCACTATTGTTATTAGTGTGCCCTTAGATTATCATTGTTATGTCGGTCCTGATTATATTATGACCCCTTAGAATCCCATATATAGAAAGGAGGTCTTGTCATTTGTATCATCCAAGAATTGTTCATTTGTGTAATGGAAAGGAGGTTTCCCCCTCGAAGAGGCTTATTTCTAAGGCGTTCATCTATCTTTCATATCTTTTTGTGATCTAGTTTCATAACAATGAATTTCACTCATAATACTTCTTCAAATACAACCCATTGCGTGGTTGTGACGATGCATTTCCTTCGTAATCAACTAGATCATAGGTGCCTTTTTGCAAGACACGTTTGATGATATATGTCCCATGCCACATAGGTTTGAATTTTCTAGCTCCTAAATTATCGTTAGCCTGATCATAAAGGAGGACCAAGTCGCCTTAAGAAAAAGTGTGAGGAGAAATGGTTTGATCAAAATGAGCTTTGACATGTTTCTTTTGGGCTTTGATTACCATCAGAACAATGAGACAAGTCTCGTTAAGACTCTCAAGGTAGATTAACCGCTCCTCTTCAAGCGAGGTATTAGGAAGCAGTTCGGTAGATAATTTGAGCGAAGGGATTTCACATTCAATCAGGAGAGTTGCCTCTAAACCATAAACCAACTGGAATGGAGTAAATCCAGTGGTCATATTAGCTGAAGTCCTATAAGCCCAGAGAGATGAGTATAGCATCAAATTCCAATTCTTTTTTTGCTTCCCAATGGTGCATTGAAGCATAGTAATCAAAAATTTATTAATTACTTTGACTTGGCCATTGGCCTCTGGATAGTAAGGAGTTGAGCTATCATGACGAAGGCTCGACTAAGCAGTCAACTCTGCCATCATGTGTTGATGAAAATGTGATCCATGGTCAATTACAATGGCTTGAGGAAAGCCAAAACATGCTATGACATGGTTGAAGAGGAATTGAGAAGCAATGACATGTCAACATTATATGTGGGCATCACCTTGGCCCATTTAGTGAAGTAGTCGATGGCGATGATAATATAGCCATGCCCCCTGGTCGAGCAAGGGTTACATGTCATGAAGTCTATGCCCCATTTATTGAATGGGCCAATGGTAACTATTTGGTGTAAGGTTTTTGGTGGGGCATGCTGCTTGTGGTTAAAAATCTGACATTCATGTCATTTCTGAATAGCCAGAATACAATATTTAAATATGGAAGGCCAAAAATAACTGGCGTGGAGGATTTTCTAAGCAGTGGCATAGCCTGACATATGACCACCACATGTCCCAGAGTGGCAATCATTCAATACCCATTCAGCCTCTTCAAGTGTTAGACATCTGTGAAGAATAGAGTCAACACCGACTCAGTACAATGTATCACCAAGAATCCGATAGGGTTGGTACTGATGTTGGATGCAGTGTCAGTCAAATCGAGACAACTCAAAGCGGAAGGTTTTGGTCTGAAGATAAATGATAATGTCTCCATATCAGGGGTCAAGAGTGGTGATGAGAAACAAAGTTTCATCAAAAATCTGCTCAGTAAAATCAGTAGAAGTTTTTGCATACAGAAGGGCACATATTAGCTTGGCCAAAACAAGTGATTTCATTGATTTGGTAGCAGTAAACTCCAAATCAAACTCCTGTGGGATAACAATCCACTTGGAGTATTTCCCCCCAAGTAATTGACGAGTCAAAATATAGGTCATGGCGTTGCAATCAGAAATCACTGTGGTTTTCCTTAAAAGGATATAATGACGAAATCTTTGGACAACATGGAATGTTGCCAAGGAAACTTTCTCAACATGGGCATATCAAGTTTCAGTGTCAAGGAGATTTCAGCTTAAATAATAAACCACATGTTCATTTCCAACGTCGTCATCTTGAACCAAAACCATAACAATGGTACTGTCAGTTACAGCCAAGTATAGGAAATAATCACATCGATAATCAGGGGGATGCAGTAAATGAGCATTGATAAGCATGTCTTTCCAAGCATTGAAGGATTTTTGAGTAACCTCATCCAAAATGAAAGGGATCCCGTTTTTAAGAAATCGAGTGAAACCCTTGGCGAGTTCAGTGTAGTTAGGAATGAATTAACGAAGAAAGTTAGCCTTTCCTTGCAAACTTTGCAATTGAAGCAATGAGGTAGGAGGGGGTAATTTTACAATAGCCTCAACTTTTAGAGGATCTATTTGGATACCTTCACGGGACACAACAAAACCCAAGAGTCAACCAGATTCAATGCAAAAAATGCACTTATGTAGATTAAGACGAATGTTATAGTGTCGACATCGCAGAAAGAAGGATCTTAAGTGGTCTAGATGGTCATGATGCTTAGCAAAAAGGGATGGTAAGTCGTCAAGATAAGTTTGAACAATGTGTCAAATATCATGAAACGCATAGGATATTTCTCTCTGGAAGGTAGCGCCAACATTTTTTAAACCAAAAGGAAGCTTCTTATAGGAAAACGTGCCCCATGGATGGATAAAGGTCGTCTTATTTTGATCAACAGGTGAGATATTGATCTAGTTGTAACCAGAAAAGCCATCCATAAACGAGAAAATCTCACTCTCAACACATTCGTCGATGATTTGATCGATAAACAGAGTGGGATAGTTGTCTTTTGGACATGCATGATTGATATCACTATAATCAACACAAACTCAAATCGTGCCCTTCTTTTTAGCAACAATTACAATGTTAGGCACCCAATCTGTCAATGGGATTGGACAGAAGAAACCAGCTTTTAAAATCTTTTCAACTTCTTCCTTAATAGTAGCAGCCTTTCAAGGATGCATGGGACAAATACGTTGACAAACCAGGATAGTTGGGTATTTCTTGCACCACAATTGTTGGATCAATACCAGGCATTTCCTCATATGACCATGTGAATACATCACAAAATTCTTTGAAAAATTCAGTGTAAACCCTAATCTCATCAGGAGAAGAGAAAACCCCAATATTAACATTCTCAAAAATTCCAGGTTTAATGGAAATGTCAAGAGGCATGGCTGTAGTAATGTTTCCCATATTACCCTCAGATAGGACTTTGTGCACCAAAACAAGTGTTTAAAGTGGATGCATTGGGTTATGAAAAATGAATTAGCTTCAAGACATAAAGGCATCTCACTTAGGCTGGGAAGAAATGAAGAACAATGATGAAGATCATTCCAAGGAGTTTCATCCAGAGACATAACCTCAACAATACTCTCGTAGGAGGGGGATGTATCGTTCAAAGGATCCGGATAATGCCATTAACCAAGCCAATGAGATGGCAAATAACTATCTAGGTCATACTCAAAACAACATGACTTTCTGAAGCAACCGTTGAAGCCAAGAAAATTTCTTGATAAGATTGTTCTAATGGACTTAACAACATAGAATCACCAAATGAATCAATCTGATCTAGAGTAGGAATAATCCAAGGATCCATAGTAACATAGATCATATTGATCGAAGTGACATGTGGAGGTGGGAGAGAAAAAGTACCCATTAAAGCAAAATCTTTAAAATTACCTGCCCCCACACTCTCACAAGGAATTTCAGTATTTCCCACATATGGGACATTGTCATTCGATGTATCGTAAAATAACAAAGATAGTTGGTTAATGGTGGCAATTTTTCCTTCGTCAGGAAAACGAAGCACCCAAAACAAAGAAGAAACCACACAAAACATAGCATGGGTCCAACTTCACCCGAGAAGAAGGTTGTAATTGAGATTCACATCTACAACTTCCACTTCTAGCTCAATAGTCTTTCCTTCCAACGTGATAGGAAAATTTGTGAGAATACCATATGGACGGGAGCCTCTACCATCAAAGGCCTCCAAAGTGTTCAAGGATTGATTGAGGGGAGGAGAGCCAATGGCCTTCCAACATGAAATAGACATGATGCAGGTGGAAGCACCTTCATAAATAATAGTCTAATGGATCGTCTTTCGTTTAATGATAACTTGAATTATAAAATCAATCTGATGAGGAAGACGAGGAACATGGTTCTCAAGATCAAAGGTAATTAAAATCGAATCAGCAGGATGAATGGCACATATAGAAGAAAACGATGATTTCCGTTGCATTGGACATGTTTGGAGAACTTCCAAAGAAGACATCACTAAAGCCACTTGGGCTAAATCCTCAACTATATTATAATGTTGTGCAGCTCTAGCATTCGGATTATAAGACGATTTCCAAAGCACACCTTTGGGAGGTGGTTAGATTACGAATTCATTATTAGGTCGCTCAATATGGAGTAGACCAGAACTGGATGGAGTGGAAGTAGAAGGTATATCAATGACTTCTTCCTCCACCTTTTTCTTTTGCAGGGTTTTATAGTCTTTTGTTCGAGTAGCAATCGAAATAGGCAATGAACCTTGCATCATGAAAACTTGGGAACCAAAGGAGGCAGAGGATTGCGGTTGGTCTACCAATTGCGTCTGCTAATATGGAAATTGCTCTTTCAAAATAGACATAGTCCCTTTCAAAAGACAGTTAACTTCAGCACGCCAGGGACAATCCTTGGTATAATGGTCTTCCTCACAAATGAGGCAAGGATATTTTGACTTTTGCTTGGAAGTAGCAACAATAGATGATTTGGGTGGATCTTGTTTTGGGGTATCAGTTTTGGCTTTACCTTTACCCTTTTTCTTACCTTTTGAGGCCTTATCTACTATGGTAGACTAAACAACATGGACCTCGGAGGTTTTACCAATATTTGATAAATTTTTCGAAGGATGGTTGGAACCTGTTGTGCTCTACAACAACCCCCCATTTCATATCATTTTTATTCACAAAACTTTAATATGAAATGGGTCCCTATTTATTTTAATTGGTATCAACTTATTATTATTCAAAAAGGTCTGAAAATAAAATGAAAACATTACAAAACCTTTTTGATAAACCAATTATTTGGTCTTATAATATATAAATGATTAATATTTTATCATTGCGATAAAGCGATCGCAAGATCGCATGTCGCAATGACAAAGGAGGAATAACTTAAAAACCCATTGGTTTTCTCCGATGCGACAACACGCAATAGGCTATCAGATATCGCAATAATAAGTTAGCATAACAAAAGTTCCTTTCGCTCCGATGCGATGCGATAAAGTCCCTTTCGCTCCGATGCAATGCGATATCGCTATCGGCGATTGGGGATGTACCATGCATGCTTTTCAAAGTGCTCAGTTAATACTCCCGATGTGATGCGATATCGCTATCGGCAATCGGGGATTCCAAAAGGAACCAATATAACGATTTAAGTTTTCCCCCGACACCCGATTGCGATAAAGCCAAAAGCACGAATTTCAAAGAATTGTTAAAGCAGGGATATTACGATTAATTCGTATTAAAGGCCTTATCTTCCAAACAGTGATTCACCTGCGCTAAACCGCTAAAACATCCAAGGCACGCTTAAACAAATCATTCGGCCAATAAACGATATGATGGGCAATTAAAGGATTGGCAGGTTTTAACGGCCATTTAATGAAATAGTAAGCCTAAAAATCTTTTCACAGATTGTATTCGCGACCACTTTAAGTTAATCCTTCATCGTGCATTGATCAACATATCTCACTCATATTTGGTTTGCGCTACCAATTCTCTGTATTACGTTCATTTTCAATCCTGTGCAGAACTCTTCCGAAGTAATAGATTCAAGCAGAATGGGGAAGAAGTCTAAGAAAACTGCAATCGCTTCCGCTTCGCCAACCACAGGACAACTCATCGTTGATCCAGGAACTAAAAGAAAAGGATTGATATCCGACACTACATGTCTAGGACTCGGCAAAACTACTTGGCAAAGTACCTATAATTTGATTGAGGCCGAAGAACCCAAGGTGACATCAGTACAAGCCACAGTAGATACCACTCGAAAATCTGATGCTATTCTAAAGGACTTAGCCGACTCTTTCCTTCATCGGATAGCAGCTCGGGAACAAATTCTCCCATATACGGATGTAGTGAGGTGGGAAATTGAGGAAATCCCAATCACAGACATAACCTTCTGCACCAGAGATGGGAGAATCTTCGGTTCATTTCAATCTAATGATTTGAGGCAAATGTATCATTTGCCTATGCCAGAGAAGAAGTACAACAAGGAATTTCTGGAGAAATTCCGAGATGATAACGAAATTGAATCTGAACCCATTCGGGATTGGAGGCAAAATCCAGCAAAACACAAGCATGAATCTTCGGGTAAGTACTCTGTTGATTCTCTATGTTCTCCTTATTGTTATGTTGGGATAATGATGTGTAGATTGTGGGGGTTGCACGATTCCGCTAATTTCACTATAGAAATGGTTCCCTTGATGGAAGTGGCATGTAATAGTGAAATAATGGATTGGGCAACTATACTTTCAGATAAGCTAGCAACCACAGTTCTTGATTTTAGAAGCAAAACCCGCGTCACTAAAAGGCTTATTCCCCCATTCTACTACAATGCTTATATACTAGACACCCTGTGTTTTAATTCTGAATTTCCCGTGCTTGGATGGAGGTGCACTTCACAAGACCCCATGCCCATTCACATATACCATCAGAAGTTGTGGAAAACTTACTACAAGCACCATTTATACCAAGTGTGCAATGGCTTTATGTTACCCATTCATTATTCTATTTTTGATAAACCTGCTCCTAAGATTTCCTACCAAGCAGGGATTGATTTGACATCAATAGGAAGATGGTTTGGAGAGGAAAAATTTACTTATATAAGAATTTTCAGCAGCCAAGCCAAACCTCATGTCCTTCCTTTGTACATACCTGATAAACTGCTGGCTAGGGAGATAGCCTATCAGATTATCTCCGAAGGAGTTACACAAACTCTAAAGAAAAATAAGAAGCAGGTCTGGCCCTCTTTTCCTCTGAGATGTGGTGTCTACACTTTGCATGATTTCAAACATGCAGAGAAAGAATTTGAAAAGATGAAGTCATTAACTCTAGCAACTCTCCCTAATAGGCGATTTGATCCAAACAAAGTCGCCTATAATGCACTTGAACAGGCCAAATTGACAAAGTTTGATCATAAAGAAGATACGTTTGATGACCTGTTCTCCTCAACCGAGTCGATGTCCCAAGTTAAATCGCTGGCCAGAATGGAATACAAAGATGACGGGTTAGTTGAATTCAACAGACTTAGAGAACAGAGGTTGCAAACTCTGCCTCTAGATCTGTTAGCAACAACCCCAACAACAGAATCAAGCGAGCCTGAACAGCGACTTACTAAGGAACCTCCTGTTACATCAAAAGAACAGGAGGAAGTGCATATGAAAAGACAAGAGGAAACCCAGACGAAAGAGCAAGAACAGAGCAGCATAGAGGTGAATGTAGATACTCAAATTGACCCGAAATTGCTCCAGGAATGGCAGCAATTCGACTCAATTATCAGTAATCTTGAGTGATCTAAAGATGCTGAGACATCAAAAGCAGCTGATACACAGGAGACAACTTCAAAACAGGTTCTAAGTGGAACCAGTGGCCTACCCAGTTCGAAAGAAGTAGAGATAATCCCAAAGGATCCCTCCGATCAGAGTATTTTGCAAATAGAAGAAATTCCTCCCTTAGATGTCTTCTATAGCCCAAGACACAAAGTTGTGGTAAAACGACAGAGGAAGAGGAGAAGGACTGATCAACCTTCCCTATTCCTAGAACAAACAGTAACGGGCAACGTGGTTTGGAAAGAGGAATTTGACCCCTCTGATGACCTATCAAAAATATCACAATATGCTGGAGCCTATTTGGCAGCAACAATAGACAAGGCATCAGAGGTGAGTATTTTATTAAAAACAAAAGACCAGGAGATCTTTTCACTACAAGCACAACTATCAGAAGCACAGCAGAAGGCGGAGCAAGCAGAACGGCAATTGTTAACACAACAGCAAATAAATAATCAATTGACTAAACAATTGCAGGAAGAGAAACAAAGGATTGATTACAGCGCAGTTCAAAAGCAGAAAGAGTTGTCTGAGGCATTGGCACAACTAAAAGCAGCGAATGAACAAATGTTGAAGTCAAAAGATGAGCAGATTGCTCAACTATCAGCCCAGCTTGAGAAAACAAAGAATCTTCCACAGATAGTTGAATTCAAAGTAGAGGCATTATAGATAAACAAGGCATTGATAACACAGATCAAGCTTTTATGTCAACAAATCACCCAGGTGGAACCGTTATGCGATTGGACGACATCAATAAGTGAAAAATCGGAAAAAGCTAGAACAGAATTGGATCAAGCCGATGAAACATTAACTAATTTTCTTAAGTGGCAAGATATCGATCAGGGACAGGCGGCTAATTTACCAAAGATTTTAGAATCACATAAGGAGATATTATTTACAGAATGGCAGTCCCAATTAATGAAAGCAAAGAGATAAATTTCAAGATGCAAATCAACCACAAGTATTTTGGTTGAATTGGTTAATAATACTCTCTACTTGTCTAACATGATTTCTCAATGTACTCCAGGTAAATTGACAGCGGCTAAAACATTGGAGCAGTCATGTTATCTGGAACTAGAGAAAAATGGGAGATTAATCGTAGGAATTAACAGTTTGACATGGGACATCTATTGGCTCTTCTTAGTCAAACCACACAGCTAGAGAGCCGCCCTCAAATGCCTTACAGATGCAATCGGGTATATCATTCCCGATATTCAGGATGCCACCTATGCCGCCCAACTCAATTCTCGCCTCAATAGACCACCCGAAGTGCAGCCAATGCTTGCGATATGTCAGCTCAGGTTTAAAGGAAAACAGCCTAAATGATGATTCATGTCGCCGACTGCCATATTGCTGTGAAGGAGATATTCAAGATCAATTGATACCAATTAAGTAGGATTTCAGTTTCATAGGTAGTTAGCTTAATTAAGTATTTATAGACCCTTTCATGTATTTGGAAAGGGTCGTAAGTTTTACTTCAGGTATATTCTTTTATAAAACTGGACCAATCATTCTGATTTTGACAAAGAAGCTTTTATGCGAATGTGCACTATTGTCTTTGTTTGAAAGTATTTTTGCGTTGGAAGAAGAATTTCAAATAGCGATTGATATTGGGAGTGATAAGCAGCTCATATGTTACTATTATCTATGTCTGAATTCATTCTTTTTATATGAATTCTCATTTGATCGCTTTTGCTATTATCGGATATATGTATGTGTTTTAACAGCATTCTTTATTCCTTCCACTATTGGATGTTTACAGTATGCTTTTCTTCTGATCATATATGTATCGATGATATAAATGATAAGTGTAGCAATATTGTGTTAATCACTTTGTTTAACTATTTAAATAAAGTAATCTTTGAATGAATAAATGTCTATGTTTATTAGATAGAGTCATCTATATGCCTGTCAATAGACAAAGATCATCAAACGCTACATTTCAAAGAATAATAGTTCCTAGGATTAGTAATAGTTCTTTTATTTTTGCTGATAGATTAAGTTATTCGCCTATCATTAGATTAGATAATCAATCGTTCATCCACCCCTTTTATTCATTATTGGGAAACTGGTCCCATATACCCAGTCGGAGACACCATTCCAAACGGAAAAGGAGCTTTATTAAGGTCTGGACCGGGTGGTTATCCCCCAATGTTGATACAACGATTTTCGGAGCATCAACAGAACCATTATCTGAAACAGAATTTTGCTTCGAAGAAGTCTTGGTGGAGTTCTGGGACATTAATCTAATTATACCATCAACAAGCGGTACATTGGGAGGCTTTGAAGCTGCCAAATCTGAAGATGGTCTTGGAGCATCAAGAAACATCTCATATAATGTGCCAGATTGTGAATAAACTAAGTCTAGATATTGGGCACGAGCAATAGCTTGGTCCTTGGTAACGCAACCACCCATTGCTAGATCTTTAGCAATCTTATTTACAAATTATTTTGTGAACCATCTGGTTAACAACTCATTAGGAATATCGAATTTTATGAGGTGATTCCTATGTCTTCATTCATGGATATGATACGAAATGTCCGTCGCAGTATCTTGCTTAAGAGATTTTAGCAAATGAGTACTAGTTCCATAACGAACTATAAACTGGAAGCGGGTGAGGAAAGCCATAGCTAAAGAGTTAAAGTCGGCATAGGTACCTTCAGGTAACTCGACATACCATTTTACGGCAACACCTATTAAGGTTCTCTGAAAGAGGTGAAGACAAATAGAATCATCAACATAAGAATTTGAAGAGCACTATAAGTGATATGTCATCACATGGGCTTACGGGTCCTCTTTAGCTTTTCCTTCGAATTTAGAGAAATTTCTTGGAATTTTAGTTGGAATTGGAGACCAGTAAGGCGAATGAAGAATAGGATCATTTGTGAGCCTCGAGACATCAGGCAGTTCCAACGTGGCCAAAAATGGCAATTGCAGATTGAATGGCATGTAGTGCCTTTCAGGAGGCCCAAACTACAGGTTCCAACCTTGCTGGTAAGGATTCTACCCCCACATCAAAGGATTTTGACTATAGGGAACTTGATTTTTCCCCCAGTAAAAGATGCATTGACCATAAGGCGGATTTTTCCCATGGTAGGTTTCATATTGACCTACCATAGGCCATTGATAAGCAGTATATGTGACATATGGATTTTAAGGTTGTTGGACCTATTGACCCTGGACTTGAGGAGATTGGCCTTGCTGTTGTAGGGGTTGACCTTGTGTCTGCAAGGGCTGACCTTGTTGATATATATGTTGAGCTTGTTGATGTAGAGGTTGACCTTGTTGCTGCAAAGGTTGACTTTGCTACTGTAAAGGTTGATCTTGTTGCTGCAAAGGTTGGCCTTGTAGATACAAAGGTTGAATAGGCTGTTGAAAAAAATGAGTTTGTTGTTGCAAAGGCATTTGATACTGCTACAAAGGTTTCCCCTGCTGCTGCAAAGGTTTCTCCTGTTGTTGTAATGGTTGACCTTACTGCTAAAAGGGTTGTTGGATAGTTCCTTGGGGTATACCCTATGGTTATTGGTAATTTTCAAGTTGAATATGACCATATCCACCAGGAATAGTGGATTGACCAGGCTAGACATAGGCACATGCTTGTGGAATGTAAGAGGGATTGACCAGGGATTGTGAACCATATGGGAATAAGCATGTTGGAGTGGAATCTGAGCCATATAAGGCTGTTGATACTGGATATTACCCAACCCGGATGGACCAAAAGGGTTAGGAATGCCACCAAAATAAGGTTGATTTACTCTAACCATGTGAGTTTATAATCCACTCACATGGGTTTCACCTGACACAAGAGGAATATTCGGATTTCCCCCTGAGGTGGTGGTACATTCTATCCACTTAACAAAGGGGTGGAAGAACTAACTGAAACTTGACCTGAAATATTCAGTTTTACTGGAGTGGGTGGTTGAAACAACAATACATCTTGTGATGGGATCGTAGGTTGAATGGAACTGACGTAACAAAAGTCTGTACAGAAATTTGAGAGGTCACGTTTGGAATAAACAGACCAGTAGTAGGCATGGCATTTGAAGACCAAATAGGATTTTGATACAAAGTTGAAGCACTAGGAGTCCTGAAACTAACTAGGCTAAGGTTGTATAACTAGGTGGAAACATAGCCCCACTGGTTTCAAGAAGTGTGTGAGATGGCACTCTTCCTATAAAAGGAAAGCCTTATGGAGGAAATTCATACCATTTTTCATCATCGACATGAGGATTTTGAGTAGAAGAAACTTCTGAATGACCTGGAGAAGAGGTTGGGATCTCACCTTCTGAATCCATGGGTGGAATAAATTGGCGATGAGGAATCCGAGATGTATGAGGAGATAACTCCAAAGGAATATTAGGTTGATCGTAAGGATTGTAAGGACGCTGAGGAGATATCACAACATGATCAAATAATAGATTCGATAGATATAAGACAAACCTCTGTGGACTCTCAGGGGTTTCTAGATCAGATTCTTGAGGTGAAAAGGAATCTGAAGGTGGTGGATGAGAAGAAAGGGGTTGAATGCTCGGGACAATCCCAAGTTCAAAACCTTGAGCTTCAAGTGATTGAGGAAGTTTTGGATGAACTCCTTATGAAGACCCTTCAGTATCAGACAACGAAGGGGAACTTTGGGGTGAACTCAATGGTTCAGCCATGATGACTTTCTCTCAAGAGCAGAAAAAAGGAGAGGAGATTCATTGAGGGCTGATTAAAAATAAAATTTACAAGGATTTACTCAATATTGGGCCAAGAAGCAACTGCATGGGTTTGACATGTTATCGGTGGCAGTTAATTTTATTGACACGAAATAACAAATAAATCAAAATGGGTAAAATCTAGGAAATACGGATTACCAAGTATCCATGAACCGCAATATACACCCCAGCCGAAGCCAAGGACTTAACGTATGGTGGACAATCTCCCCGAATACTGTGTTTGGTGTATCATGTTTACAAGGCGACTGAATCGGTTACCTATGGCTAAAGGATAGAAATCTAATGGGGTCTCCCAATATATACGCGACGGTATAGGGAGCACAAGTCCATGTTAGCGTTGTCTAATGCAGAGCCATTCAAACTGCCTCTGATATCCCCTAAAGTACTAGAGAACCTTCTATATACTTCCATACTGGGATGACATTTCACCCCCATGATACATTGTAGGTAGTTAACGACAGCTACTATGTTTTAAGACGTTGGAACATGTCTCTAGCCTCGACCTCTAAATATTTGTGTTTAGTGACAAATGCTCCTTAGGTTAATTGAGGTAAATTTTAAGTTAATATTGAATTAAATTTCAGTTTTGAGGGCTCAACGATGTCACTTGTTCCTAGAATGCAACTAAATTATGAAAACAAAACTTTTTATTCGATGAAGACTATTCTAACAAAGGAAGAGAAACACCCAAATCATGCATCAAACGAGAAACAATGCATCAATGATAATTTTTCAATGCTAAATGCAAAACATGAAATCTAATCTTTCATTTCATAAGAAAATTCCATGCCAAAATATGATCTTTAAATAAATTTTCCCTAAGATATAATAATGATTTTCCTTTCACTTTAATGCAATCAATGCAAACTAGTTCAAAAGAGCAAAAGAAAATGTAAACAACTCAATAAGAATGAAAATCTCTTTCACTTTATGATTCTGAATCCAACAAATGCTTTGAAGATGCTTTAAATTAAAAACACTTTCACTTTCTCTTTTCGAAACATCAGATTCAAGACAAGCACTTCCTTTTCGTTCAATCAAAATAAACAATTATGTAATCTATTGATTGTTAATGGAACTAAAGTGGCTTTCAAAGCATCTACTTGGTTCGACACTAATGAAAACAACTTTATACCAAAGAACCAAAAGTGACTTGCAAAAGATGTCCAGATGCAAAAATACTCTTTGAACAAGGGTAACTGATCTCTGAAGAACAAATCAATAAGTGAATGAAGGGTGACCTAGAAACCCTAGGAACTCTAAAAAGAAAATCAAGCTTCAAACACACTTAAACCAAATGAAGAGACAATTACAGCTAGACAAGCATGTCAACCAAGACAAAGACACTACAATCACACTGAAAAACCATTTCCAAAAGGAAAAATACTAAAATCAAGAAAAAAAAGCCTAATTTTCTTTAACCTTTGGGATCATTGCGCCTATCATTGGAAAAAGAGTGATAATCATGACTGTAATTAAAACATCTATTATGTCATCGTGACTATCAAGAGGAAAACCGTGATTATTGAGAAAGATTACAAAAAACCAAAAATTCTTCAAGATTAAAAAAAAAAAAAAAACTAAGAACCTTCAAGCAATCACTAGTAAGTGAAAAAAGTTACAGACAAACAAACAGATTGAAAATAAACGGTTGGTCAAACTCAACACAAAAGCAGGATGAAGGATTTAATGGAAAGGATCATAGCTTCCCCAGTGGAGTCGCCATTTTGTTGTGTTGGAAATCCTCTCTGCAGGCAAAGACGATCCATCTAGCCCAATGAGTGGGACTAGCAACCTACGTGACAATCTACTGGACACTCTCCTAAGTTACAATTGAAATCAGAGATGAAGAAGATGGCTACCTCGTTCTAATGCTATCATGTTTTCCTTTGTTGAAGACCTTGAATCACTTGAGTCACAGGCTTGTTCCTACTGCTCACAATGTTTATGCACCTGCACAAGAGATCAAGACACAACAAGGCATGCAAGTACAAATAGCATATTCAAAAGCAACCTACTTAACTGATCAAGCAATGTTAAGTAGATGATACATGAGCATACACATCAATGGAAAATGAACCAGTAGTTGTATATTAATAGAAAATAAGGGGAAGCATACAACCAATCCTTTATGTTGATAGGATCTCCTTGAATGAAAGTCCAAGTCCAAGATAAGCTCTCCAAGCACTCCTTCTCCGAGACAAATGAGTAGCATATAAGCAAAATCTTAGCATAAGGGTGCAAATAGACATAGAGCAACCATTTGGGAATGGGAGAGGATGAATATATAGGCAGGGAAAGGGAGTTAGGATCTCTTCAAATATAGGAGTAGGCCCTCATCTCAAAGAGGTAGCTCATAGGGATAAGACCAAGAGGCCAAGTTAGGATAAATCAACCTCATCTATGCCAAACAACCTCCAGCTCGCTGCTCTGGAAGCTTCCTAGATCATGAAGCTTCTCATCCTCCTTGGGAAAATTGTCTTTTTGGGATCATCACGGTATACAAGTAAACATATCAATGCCATTGTGGGTTGAGTATACTCCAACACGCGACCATCGCGGTTTTTAGTCTCATAACAGTGATGATTCTCAAATTAGGGTTTGAGAGCTATTTCCTTCAGGGGAAAATCAAGGAATTTTCCAATCAATGTCTTAGGGAAGATCTAAGCTACATATATGAATGAGTACACTACATGATGGTCGTGTTTCAGGCACTCCGGGGTATGTCACAGGGAAGTACAAGAGGTGTGACAAAATACTGTGTAACAGTACCAGTCACCTGTATTCATCCGATCACTAAGGTGTAAAATCCTTCTTATTTCAGGTCCTATCCTAGGTTCAATTTCACTGTTCAATAGGCAAGAGACTGTATATAAAAATTGGTCAACAAAGTCACCAAAAGTAAACTCATTTAAATGCTTTCTCACTAGAGAATTCCAATGAATTATAGATTGGGCATTGCCTTGTTCATCCAATCTCTACAATGGAAACTGAAATCTGTCTGCATGATGATATAAAAACAAATAAACCAGAACTGATGCATATTTGAAGGTTCCTTTTATAGAAAATTTTAGGAACTACTCATGGATGGCATCTACTAGAAACTCACTGTAGTTGAAGATAATTGGGGGCTTTTCATCTGTTGAGAAGATTGACAAAAACCCTATGATGGCCTCATCAACCCACTGATCAGATTGGTATCCCAGTAAACAAGAAACAATGGAGATGATTTGTTTAGTCATCTCAGGGAACATGGAGGATGAATAGGGGGGATTCTTCTTTGGTAATTGGGCATCCTCAGGGAGAAATGTTTCAAAAATATTTGCTCTATGAGGAAAGGTTAGGTTCGTGTATATTTCCATTAGGGAATCTACTGTAAAAGGTTTCAGAGGTGCATAATTTTGAATTTTGAGCATATAGGAGATGGATTCAGAGGTGATGGTAAAAAGGGAGTCATTATTTTGGGCCACAATTTCCCTCTGAATAAGAATATATTGAAATTGGCACCATGAGACAAATTCAAGGTAGCAGTAGGTCTGAGGGAAAATGAATTGTGGTAGGAAGGAATCCACAGGCCCAATTCATCACCGAGGTCTATAAATGTGTTCTTTAACCAATTGTGCAGTTCATAAAGGTCGAACTCACAACTAGTTTCATTGATTTTGTACTCTTGGTCCACTAGAGGTTGATGGTCCAAATCAATGATAGGGGGTAGGAGAGGGTTCTCTTCTGTAATCTTAGGTTTTCCTTTAGGAGCCATAGTAGATAGAAAATAACTATGAATTTAGGGTTTTCTTGGGAAAATCAGACGAAACTTGGTGGTTGGGGATACAGAGGTTGTTTGATCATTGACTAGTCATAGTGGCGGGTTGGTTTGATGACCGAACGCTCTGTATATAGACTTTGTATGCTAACTGGGTGCTGGAGAAATTTTTGGTTACAAATTCTTTGGAACAATGAAATTAGGTCAAAAGAATAGGTTTTGGTTTGTTTTATTAGAAAAAGTCTGATTGTCATTGTAATTTAGCTGTTTAACAGAGCAGATCTGTGTCATGTGTTGGAACGGTAGTGGAGCGGGGGAGGGAGGTGACCGTGATGGGATAGCAGCGAAGTGGAGAGTTCCATGTGTCATAATTGAATTAGGGTAGAGTGGGGACCGAGACGTTCCACATGGCCAAATAGTAGTGGAGCAGGAGCATGGGGTGAGTCAATGTTCACAAAGGTGGGAGTCAAAAGGAGGATTTTAGAGGGGGGGAATGGTATATGGTTTTAGGTGGGTGGGGTCACAATCAACCTAGAGGTGACACGTTGCATGGGTGGTAAATGGGGAGACCACTTTTCGGACCTCCCCCCATGGTTAATCATCAAAGGGACAGCTCGGGGGGGGTCAAAACTCATCACCCGTCGTTGATTTGGGCAAGTGAGATCTCTGTCGTTCATATCTGTGTCATCATTACTTACAAAATGACAACATGTCATAACGAATCACACTTTATTCCATAGTTATAGTCATGTTTATACAGTGTGATAACATTGTTGTATTAATTTCATTTTAATCTAATTTAACCACGTTTAAACAGTGTGGTTAATTAATCAAACCTTAACTAACCTAATTAAACCAATATTGACCACAATTAAATTGTGCGGTCAAACAATTTTTATTCTGACTCATCTAATTTTATTCAACAAGTTTAATCACACTTAAACATTGTGATTAAACTAACTAATCCTACTTATCTAAATCTAATGTGGCATTTTATCTGGTTGCACATTATTCAAACTTTCTAAAGGCATTTATCATGCATATATATATATATATATATATATATATATATATATATATATATATATATATATATATATATATTGAAATGCAGTGGCATTTAGACTTGCTCACTTATTTTGGGGTATTTTCATTTTTTCTTATTTTTTATTTCTTTTGTTTTTCACATATATATTTTTTCTTTCTTTTGTATCCCCTTTCTTTTCTTTTTCTTCTATTTTTTCTATTTTTCTTTGGAAATCATTTGCAAAATGAAACATTATTTACAACAATCACAATCATGAAAATTCACAGATAATCAACTTATGATCCTATAATTTATAGGACCCTAACAGTGGCTCCAATGGGGATGGCATCCTCCTTGTGAGGTGTCAAGAATGTTGTAGATCAGTAGCCTTCATCCATTGGGAAAGTTGTCCTTATTATGTACTTGAACTGATTTACCTATTGTTATTCATAAATATGGGCAACAAATCATCATAAGCTTAGGGACTTCTCTCCAGGCTTCAACTCTTGATGTGAGTCACCCTCACTCTTGCAATAGAATAGTAAAATGATATTTACAATGATTCTAAATGAAACTGATATCTTTTGGAAAAAATTCATGTTTGAGTAGTCTGTCATTGACAGGTCCACCTAGTAGTCCTTCTCCAGTCAACTCTTTAGATAAAAGTGCATTGCTACCTTTGAAAGTCTTAATTTTGTATGGCCCTTTCCACAAACTGTCTAATTTACCATGCTTTCCTTTGTCTTCATTCCTTGAGTCCCATTTTAACACTAGGTCATCTATTTGGAAGTCATTTTCCTTTGTCCTCTTGTCATGGATCTTCTTAATTTTATCTTGAATGAGTTGAGTCTTATTGTAGATCTCCTCCCTGGATTACTGCAACTGTATGGTTTGATTGATCCTTCTTTTGTAAATCATTTGTTTCTACTTGTGCTTCTTGCAGTAACTTTAGCATAGGGATTCCCAGGGAAGTAGGAAAGATTGCATCTACTCCATATACTAATTGAAATGGAGACATCCCAATATATTTCTTTGTGCTAATTCTATCAGCCCACAGGGCATTAATCAACTTCTTATGCCAGGATTTTTTATTTTCCTGCAATAATTTCTTGATGATGTTGACTAGACTTTTGTTAGAAGACTCAGCTAACCCATTCCCTTGTGGATAATAGGCAATAGAGTGTCCTAATTTTATGTGGTATTTGTTGCAAAAATCAACCATTTTCTTTGATTTACAGGCATTTTTTGGCTTGAGGGGTCCCAACCCAGGTTCAAATTTAGTTGCACCAACCAACAAAACCCTAAACTGTTGGTCCTTTTTGCAACAGCTCGCGTAGCGTAGGCTGCAACCTCACTGGAAATAGTATTGGGGAATGACAGAACTATTTTTCTACATCCAGAGGTCTATGTTATGGGTTTCTGTTACTTCTATGGCTTTATCCCAACCTTCACGAATGCTAACCCTTTAAAAGAAAGAATCACAGTAACTCAGAAATAGAGTCTAACCCTTCGCAGAACACTTAAAACATTCATAACATCATATAAACCATCAGATCTCCTACTTTCGCACACCAATTAAGTATTTCTTCAGATAATTGTTGAGAAACAGAGTGAATACACATAAATTTCATAAGTTCAGATAAAGGCATAGATACTCAAGTATGGCTTCAAAAACAATTTTTATTGATATAATCTTTCTGTTACAGACTCTTCTTTCCTACACACATAGTTGCAAGGGCCCGCACACTCAACTTGCGGACTTACCAAGGTCTCCACGCACACAGCAGCAAGATCCTTCCCCTTCGCCTAAGCACAGGAAACATACTTTCCTACCTCAGACTATTTTCCCATACAATGATCTTCAATTACTCACTGACTTCCTATGACTCGCTAAGACTTCTTTGTATAACTCCTTCTTTTACAATACCATGGTTCGCGTACCATGGGCAGGTCACAAAACATCCTATCTTCTAACAAACTAAGGGTCTAAAGCCCCTTTGACTCCTATGACCTTTGCGTTTCACTCCCTCAAAATGTGGAGACTTTACATATTTAGTAAAATTGATTACAAAATTTACCCCAGGGGACCTATCCCAACAGTCCCCCAACACAATTTGGTGACTCGTCCTTGCGTCACTCTACTAGTGGCACCTAAATCTTCACCTACATCTCACTAAACTCTATCTTCAAAACCTACAGGTCTATTTTTCATTGTGTAGCAGCTTGCTGCACTTCTTCGACCAAATTTTTAGTAGTTATGTCTTAAACAAGAAGGCCCATGGTCCTTTTGGTCTGTTGCATCCCTTTTAGCTTACTATGCACTAATAGAGTCAACTGACTAGCCTCATCTGCCCATGGCTACATCCTCGAAGATATGATTGTTTCCTTGCGACGTAACTCATCGATCTCGTTCTAAATCAGATTTCCTTCCTGCAGTCTAGCGAACCTTTTCACTGGTGCTAAGGTCCACGTTGTTGATCTAATCTTGTCAAACTTGTGTTGCTTTTCCCTGATTTCTACACTGAGCTTTTGCAGAGTTGGATCCTCCTATAGTGAGGTCCATAACTCCATGGCCTACTCAAATAGCTCAGTGCAGCCCTTGGTTGCATCTTCCAAGGTCGTTATGCCTTCTTAATAGTAGCTCTATGCTGCTCTCTGACTTCTGGAGGGGTAGTGGGTTGTAACTTTAATTGTAATTATGATATTTGCAGCTGCATCTCAAACCTATCTCGGCCAATTTCATCCTTAGATTCTTTGATTGCAGCGACAAACTTTTGAATCTTCTTTGCGGAGGCTACTTCTGCTAGAATCTTGAGCTCTAGAATCTCGTTGCAAGCCTATGCAATAGTTTCTTCCAATTGTTGGCTTCACGTTGTGATCTCTTATTTTTCTTTAAGGGCCTATGCCTTCTCCTAATAAATTTGTTAGTTACTTGTCTTGAATTCATTGATTACCAGCAGTGCATGTTTCTCACGAATCCTCAATTCATTTGACACCCCTTGGTGCAGTTCATGGTGGTTCTGAATGGGCAGTGAGGCTAAATTTAGATTGAGGCTCTTCATCTGGAGGATTTGTGTCTGCTCTTCAGCTGAGTCACCACACAGGGACCCTTTAGGCAGTGGTACCGTCTAGAGATCCACAGATATTTCAGCATCCAAGACTAAATTTCTTGCTTGCTTCTCGCTCATCTGTCCTACACTCACTTGTAGAAGACATGTTTGTACCTGCAAGTCCTGCAGGCCCTGTTGTACCTTACTGAGTCGTTGTTGGTACTGCGCTTCAGAGTGGCTCATCATATATATTGTGGCATCACAGACCACATCCCCAGTCTCATCCAAGTCCCCCTCTGTGAGGACCAAAGGCATCATGCCTGTTGTTCTTTTGGACTTTGGCTTCTTGCGTTGCCTTGTGGTAGTCCTCTTCTTCTGCGTTTTTACCACAAAGGGGGACTCCAACTCTGCACCCCCTTCTTCTTCCACCTCTATTTCTTCCTCCCCATGTGTACACTTAGTATCTGACTCTTCGACATCAATGGTGGCCTACGACGTAGTCTTTCCCTTCGTTGCTTCTTTTGCAGCACCTTCTTTCTCCATCGTGGCAGCTTCTTTCTTCTACGCAGCCTTTTCTCGAGAAACAGATTTTTGTGCCTCCTTCTTCTTTTCTACTACCGTGGTATGAGCTGCTGAACCTTCAGAAACTGTGTTGGTACCTGCGCTAGCATCTGAAGGGGTGATCCAATCACTTGGCCACTTGCTGATGACCCCGACTATATCTTCCTCGACCATCAAGTAAGGTAACTTATGCCATATCCCTCAGGCATCCCTCTTTGTGTGAATGTGAAGATTGCGGAAATCTTCCTTGAAATATGCAATGTTGGTATACTATGTGTCTAAGGTGGGTGATAGCCTTGAACACTCGTTGATCACCATTATGAGTTCCATCTCGAACAAGGCCCAAAACATCTTGGTCTCCATTACATGCGTGAGGTCATTAGTAGCCCACAGTGAAGCGAACTTCGTTACCTTCGGTAGGTATGAGTCCTGCTGAGGGAATTGGCTCTCCTTAGGCATCCTCTACACCACTAAATTAGTCAAAAATAACAACTAGGCGTAATGAAATGCCTTGCCCGCATCCTAGGCTTCCCTGCAATCCTCCAAAAACTCCTTACATAAATATTGAGTCCAGTTATATTAGACCCCTTGTGCACATTGCACAGCCAAAGAAATGACTGGTGCCGGTACTTCATCGACATGACACTTTATCATGATTTTATCAGCTCATATCTACACAGTAAACTACATTGCACCATTGGATATGGATTGAATGGAGTATCTGCGCCACTTTTTTATCAGACCAAATTTTTCCTTCATTTGGTCCACCAACGTCTTCTCCTGCAACTTTCGTATGAAAGCCTCCGTAGGATCCACTTCCTGGGATGGAAACAGAGTTATCTGGTGTATATGCATGTCTATGGTTAGTATGGATTCTCCCAACTAGAGACACCCATCATGCACTAGTGTTAGCAATTGGCACACACAAACTATGTTGATAATGGTGCGACTGAAGTGCGGCACCCAGAACAAATCTTAAGGAAAATTCTCAGGAAGAAAAGTGTTTGAATATGGAGTGGTATGCTGTATTTATAAACCAATTTGAATTCAAATCCAACCGTTCCCTCCAATTCTTGCTCATTAATGCACATTTGGCGGCAAATTTCCAAAGATCTGCACCTTAAATTCCCCACCCCCCGCCCCCGCTCCTTTCAACAGAAAATTCTTCGTCCAATCAGCTATAGTTCTTCCAACAGTCACTTTTTGGCTAGGCTTTGTGGGGTCCACCCACCTAATGCAACTCCTTTTGGCACCATCATTCAACTTGTCACACAACCCCTTCTGTTGTCTTTACTAATTTTCTGGCAGTGTGGTTTAAAGTCCCATACTTCCTTGTAGCTTCCTAGAGTACTAAGGCTACCCCACAACCATATAGTCATTGTGTAGGGGTCGGATAACCCTTGTACAACTTCAAGTGACTTCCATTGAATTTTCCTGGAAATAATTCCCCATTCAGCTTCGCGAGCTGAATTTCACCTCCATCTGTAATTTCTTTCACAACATATGGCCCAAGCCAATGCATCTGAAATTTCCCAGGAATTTTGTGAACTTACTGTCATATAGAAACAATAAATATTCGGTCTTAAAGGTGGATTCGTTTGATATGGTGATCATGCCATGCCTTTTCACAATCCTTCTGCACCTGTTGTTGAAATCCGACCAAGAAACAATCTTCCTCCAACTCAATGAGTTGCGCGAGTCGTTCATCCATGGTATCGTGATAAACCATGTATGTAACTACTCCATTCCACAAACTTGGCACAATATATTCCATGGGCATTATAGCCTCCTGCCCATACACCAATCAGCACGAGGTTTGGCCTTTCAACTTCTTGCAAGTAGTCCTGTACACCCAAAGGATAGCTGGTAGGCACACATCCCAGTCATTCCTCTTTGCATTGCAAATCTTTGTCAAGATTCTCTCCAAAATTTTGTCGAAGGCTTCTACTGTGCCATTCAGTTGAGGGCGGTAACGTGTGCTCTTTTGATGATATACTTGGAATTCCTCAAGTAGTGCAACAATTTTTTCATTTAAGAAGTACGTGTTGTTATCAATCATTAAAATCTTAGGGCAGTCAAACCGAGACAAAATATACTCAGAGATAAACTTCGCGGTGGTAGCTGCGCTACAATCTTTGACAGGTTGTGCCTTTGCCCACCTGGTGAAGTATTCAGTCGTTGTAAGAATGTATCTAGCCCCCATATTTTTCCCTGGTAGTTGTATTGGTCCCACAAATTCTATCGCCCACTTATCAAATGCCTACAACTCCACTTGCGAGTTCAGGGGCAATTCATCTCTTCACGATGGTTTCCCTGTTCTTTGACAAACATCGCACTCCCTACAATACGTCTTAGAGTCTATATGCACAGGTGGCCACCAAAGTCCTGCGTGTAGGATCTTCTGCGCAATTTCTCTTCCTGTATAATGTCCTCCCCCTACTCCTCCATGTTCTTTTGCAAGGATACTTGGCCACTCATACTATGGGACATATCTCTGCAATATTTCATCGGGGCCCATTTTTTATAAGTGTCCAGCTATCACAAAAAAATCAAAACTTGTGCCACCAGTTCTTTCTTTTGTTGCGTCGAATATCCTTCTAGAGTTGTACATGTGGACAAAAATTGAATTATATCTGCGAAGTGATCATCTGCAACATGAATAGTGAAGATTTTCACATCAGGAAACCCTTCCTCCATAATCCTAGTCTCATCTCCATTCTCAATGTGCAATAGATGATTTGGACCAGCATTTAGGCATCCTGGCTTCACAATTACCTTGAAATCGTATTCTTGAAAAAGAAGAAACCATTTGCAAATCTTCCCCCCTAGCACAGGCTTGTTGACCAAGCATTTCAGAGTAGAATGATCTGTATACATCATGAAGTGTGCACCCAATAGATAGTGCCTAAATTTATACAGTGCATACACCATTGTCAAACCTTCGCGCTTGATGGTTGAAAATACCTTTCCCACCTTTGACACTTTTCTACTCACAAATGTGATTGGATGGTAAATATCTCCTTCACCTAGTTAGGTCAGCACAGCTCCTAGCGCAATATAGGACACATCTACATGGATGTGAAACTCCTTCTTCCAATCGGGGAACACTAAAATGGGTGCAGTGACCATTTTCTCCTTCAAAATGTCTAAACTCTTCTTGCAATCCTCATCCCAGCAAAATGTTGCATCTTTTTTCAACAAGCTTTTCATTCGCGTAGCTATTTGCGCATAGGCCTTGATAAAATTCCTATAATACCTTGTATGTCCCAATGTTGTGTGCAATTGTTTAACATTCTTTGGGGCCTCCAAATTAACGATGATGGCAATTTTGGTAGGGTCTACCATCAATCCCTGCTTGCAAACCACATGGCCCAAGAGTATCCCATAAGGTTTGCAGAATGTGCATTTATTCAAGTTAAGGGTTATCTGATGTTTCCGAGAGGTATTCAGCATGAGAACCAGACTAACAACATGGCACTTTACCAATCCAAACATTTTCCAGTCATCAAAGTAGACCTCCAAAAATTTGTGGATAAACTCTTTGAAGGCCGCAATTACCACTCGCGAGAAGATTGCGGGCACATTCTTTAACCCAAAAGGCATCACTGTATATTGGAAACAACCCCACTCAGTTGTGAAGGTGGTTTTACTTTGATCCTCCAGTACGATCTTGATCTGGTGGTACCCTAAGAACCCATCTGTGAATGAGTAGGCTTCCTATCCTCCAACATTCTCTAGGACCTCATCTGTGAATGGCATAGGGAATGGATCGTGGACACATGCGTCATTCAACTTCCTTAGGTCTACACATATCTGAATTTCACCCTCTTTCTTATTTTCTTGAACCACCATAGGACTAATCTAGTCTAATTCTTCAACAAGTTCAATGATCTTGGCTTCAAGCATCTTATCCAATTCCTTGTGCACTTTTTCCTTATACTTAGGATTTAATTGGTAGGGGCACTGCTTCACTGGCTTTTTTTCTGGCTTCAAATTAATCTTCATGATTCCCAGATCCCCTACGATCCCTTTTATATCAGAGAACTTGGTAGGAAACAAGTCTTGATACTCTCACAATAGCTCTACGACCTTATCTATTGTATCTTCATCCCAATAGTTTCCTATGTTCACGAACTTTTGTTGTGCTTCTGATCCAATATTCACCCACTTTGTCTTTAAGGGCTATGATATATCAACTATTTTTGCCTTAGATCCCTCAACTTCGCGATGTCCTTCAGGCTCAAGAATGTGGATGTTCCTAGGATCTTCCTCACCATCTTCCATGGTCACATTGTAGCATTCGAGTGCATGGCGCAGCTACATACCCCAATCTGGTTGTACCCATTCAACTGGTTCTTTAGGTATTCTAAATATAGCAGCCTTAATCTTATGTAGTACTTCATCTATACATTAAAACCATCTTCAAAGTTAAAAGTTAGCAAAAAACTTTCTTTCAAAACATCCCATTTTACGATCCCATGTCGTAGCTCTTTTTCCAGATACCAGTTCATTTGGATTGTATCCAAAGTGTGGCAGAAGATATGAACCCACTCTAGTTGCAGTTCCTCTCCCCATGCCCTTGTCCAACAAGCTAAGTGCTCATGTGGATCATCCTTCCCTGTGTATTTCCCCACAATGCGGGTATTAGCATACCCAAACCTCACCTTCATCATTCTTCAATACTCCTTCCAGTCTGCAAAACTGTTCTTATGTGTGCCCCACCAATGGGCAGTCGTAGCTCACAGCACAATGTCTAGCACTTGGAAATGATGTTCCTCTGGTACACCCCTTTCGAATTTGTCCAAAAATAATTTTACATCCTCTAAATCATCATAATAAGGTAAATTTCCTACCTTGGTGGATATACATCATAGTGATTTGATAAGCATGTTGCAATGCAATGATGATACTTCATGCAATTGGTGATATCAATTCTCGAGCTCCTTGTCAAAATCTAAATTATAGGAGCTATCCTTCTCCCATGTAATTCACCCATCTGTCGTAGGGTTTATCCAATCTTCATCCCACGCAGTCAACTTATAGATTTTCTCATTGTCATCATCCTCCTCATAATCTTGGACTGGTTCAGTATATCACACACCTTCAGATGGATCTAATAGCACAATCACCCTTAGTTCTTTCTTTTCAAATGTCATACTATGCTTCTTTAGATTGATGATTGTGTTCATATCAAATGCCCAATCAATTCCAAGTAGTGCTAGATATGGGTTACTGTCATCCACGATCTCGATCACTTCAAAGTCGTCTATGGCACGCACCCCTTTGATATCCATAGTCACTCCATGTAGGTGCCCCATAAGAATAATCTTCTGTTGATTGGCCATTCTCAACTGGATCGGGGACCACTATAGCATTGGTCTTCCCATTCTTTCCCAGGTTTGTTTCAGTAGAACATTTGCATCAGACCCTAAATCAAGAATTACCTGGTCCATTTCATATTCTCCAATTTGTGCAATCAACCTCATTTCGTGACCAGTTCTCTTCTTACTTTTACCCACCTTATGTACTACACGTTGTTTTGGTAGAGAATTTTTCTTACTAGTGCAATTATCTATCAATTCTTACAGTCCTTCTACTACCTTCCTATCCCTTAGGAGTTTCATTCAGGTTTTCAAAAATGATGCTAATAATGACGAGTCGGTCTCCTGCGCAATACTGGTTTCTTCAAATTTTCCCATATTTTGAGTCCTTGAGGTGGACGCTCCTTCATCTATGAAGCTCCACTTTACTTCCATAAATGTTTCCTTCACGTTGTTTACATCAAATCTCGTCTCCTTATCAGTAGCCTTGCGAACTCATACATTAGCTTCTGGTTATTTCCCCTTATCTTCTCCAATAGCTATACCACTTCATGTAACAATATTGACTATGGGCCCATATTCACGAGGCTCCAATCTCATCATCTGGATATTCTGCATAGGCTGCTAGGTCTGAGTCTTATTTTCTTGCATATTCATGATAATCACTAGGAAATCTTCTATAACATGGCAAAATTGTCGACAATATTGACAGGAAGGGTGTGTCAGATTCTAACAATCCCGTGAAAAATGTCATGCTTCCCCACAATAGATGATGTGACCACAACCCCTTCCAGCTCCTCCTCCCCTCCCTCTTCCTTGGCCTTGGAATCCTCTGCAAGTCATAGTTGTGCCTTGATCTTGAGGATGAGTCTCTTCCTTCATTCTATACATAGGTGTTCTATACATCATTAATTCATAACTTTGACAGTGGTGCTCATCATGACCTATAGATTTGCAGAAATTGAAAAACAACTACTAGGGGGTCAGTACAAACTTATGTAGTAGGTGACAATTATTTGTCACATGTTGTCCTGTAACTTGACAAATAGCACACCACAATGCTGCTCCCATGCATGGCCCAGTGGTATTTTCTTGCTTCAAGGGGACACCCCCCCCAATAAGATAATTCTGATAAACCGAGCAATGGTCCTTATCGTTACTATGGCCTTTGCATTTCAAGCACCGGACCTCTACGCGAACCTTAGGATGGGCTTCTTTTCCCTTCTTCAGGCTTTATAACTCCATATGCATGCTGGCCAGCTATGACTGAATCTACTAAACTCCCATATTTGTATCGTGAATGGGCAAAGCTTCCAATATCATATAAATCTCTAACACTTCAGCTTGTGTTCCAATTTTCTGTTGTGACAGTGACAATCTCATATGGGGTAACAACGAAGCAATGTACCAATCCATATGTTGATCATCTATGATCTGCATATTAGCTTGTTGGAGAAAACATTTCAACCTCTAATCAAAGTCCCATGTGGACTCGTTTACCTTCTGTTGGATCTCTTTGACCTATGTCACTAACTGAGCTTGTGACTTAGGCTTCTTGAATTCATTATTGAGCACCCTCTTTGTCTCATCCAGTGTTACATTTGGATACACTGAGCAATACTTAATTTACCATCTTAGGGTTCTATCTTGTAGTGTTGTAACCAGTTACGCTTTCTTTAAATCATCAACTGTAACCTACCGTGATTTCCACATAGCATCTAATACAAAAAAAAATTGTTTAGGGTCTTATGTCCCCAGACCTCTGAATATGGACATCTTCACTGCATTGGCCATATTGAATTGTACGGGTATAGGTGGAGGTGGAGGTGTAGGTGTAGGTGTGTGAGGTGGAGGTGGTGGTGGAGGTCAAGTGGATGGATTTGGTATCCCCACGATACCTTGTCTCACTGCCTGTAGCACACCTAAAGGTGTCCTTAGAACACTAATTTCTTCATCACTGTCAGATGCTCCTAACAAAGGATTGTATTCAGCACTTGAATCTAGGTCTCTTTTGAATGCTTTTCCACTTCATGTAGCTCCTATTAGATCGCTTCTAAACATTAATTTAATGGCATAACCCTTTTCTCGCACAATAGAATTTTAATCCAAGTCTTCAGGGATTTCAAATACTTACCTCTAGGCCCTTTGAATAATCGTCATTCATCTTCACTATAACTTACAGATGTATCAATCGTGAACTCGGTGATGAATCCACCCAAAATGCTATCGATCCAGTAATCAACAACCCTTGAGATCTTGTTTTCTGAAGCTTCCAGGTGCCTTCCTAACTCTGCAGTCCACACGATAGGGTTGTCTATCTTCCACATACCATGGCTATCCGCTAATTTAGATAACCACTGGTGTAATTTTCATGGAAAGGAGCAAAAGAAAATTTCATGCTCGTATGTATACAAATATCTATTCAACCACTCTTCCTTTGACAGACGTGGATTCCTATTTTCCTCAGTTACGAATTCATGCAGCTTCTGATCTATCCACTTCTTGATTTCTTTCTTAGTTTGGAACCATTTATTTGACATCACACATTCCTTAAATAGATCCTGGTCTCGGTAATGGAACCATTCGTTGGCTTGAGGGGTCCTAACCCAGGTTCAAAGTTAGTTGCACCAACCAAAAAAACCTTAAATTGTTGGCCCTTTTGGTAATAGCCCATGTAGTGCAGGCTGCAGTCTCACCCAAAGTAGTATTGGAGGATTACAGAACTAGGTTTTTGCATCCAGAGGTCTGTGTGATGGGTTTTTGTTACTTCTAGGGCTTTATCCCGACCTTCATGAACACTAACCCTATAAAAGCGAGAATCGTAGTAACTCACAGAAACAATATATAATCCTTTGCAGAACACTTAAAACATTCATAACATCATATAAACCATTAGATCTACTACTTTTGTGTGCCAATTAAGTATTTCTTCAGATAATTGCTGAAAAAACAGAGTGAATACACATAAAATTGCATAAGTAAAGATAAAAGCACAGATACTCAAGTATGGCTTCAAAAACAGTCTTTATTGATATAATCTTTCTGTTACAGACTCTTCTTTCCTGTGCACACAACTGAAAAGGCCTGTGCACACAACTGAAAAGGCCTATGCACTCATCTTGCGAACTTACCAAGGTCTTTGCGCACACAGCAGCAGCATCCTTCCCCTTCACCTAAGTACAGGAAACAGACTTTCTGGCCTCAGCATATTTTCCATACAATGATCTTTAATTACTCACTGACTTCCTATAACTTGCTAAGACTTCTTTATATAGCTCCTTCTTTTACAATACCATGGTTCGCGAACCATGGGCGGGTCACAAAACATCCTATCTTCTAACAAACTAAGGGACTAAAGTCCCTTTGACTCCTATGACCTTCGCACTTCACTCCCTCAGAATGCGGAGACTTTACATATTTAGGAAAATTGATTACAAAATTTACCGTAGGGGACCCTATCCCAATAGAAACATCATTGTTAGTGATAATATTATGTGGACATCCAAACCTAGACAAAATGTTACCTTCTAAAAATTGAATGATTACAGTTTCTATGGCCTGTCTTATTAGAATAGCCTCAATCCACTTAGTAAAGTAGTCAGTGGATGTCAAGATCCATCTATGTTGACCTAAGGAGCTTGGATGGATTTCACCAATGAAATCTACACCCCACTGTTGAAAAGGAACTTGAACTAAAATGGGTTTCAATGGTAAAGGAAAAATCTTTCTCTTGCCTTCAAAAATTTGGCATTGGTGGCAAGTGGTAATCTTCTTATGCACATCTACAAACAAGATAGGCTAATAAAAACCAACCGTCGGGATTTTGTTGGTTGTGTTCTTCCAATAGAAATGGCCCCCACAGTCCCCTTGATGAAACCCTTCCATGACCCTGTCTGCTTCATCTTTCAACAAACAATTTAGAAAAATACCTCCAACATTTTTCTAATATACAATCTGATTTAAAATATAGAATTTCATAGCTTTCATTTTTAGAAACCTAGATTTTGTCTTTATTAAACCAAGAGGAGCTTGTAAATTTTATAACACAAAGATAATGTATGCACACCATGGAGAGGTAGCAACGGCCTATGATACCTGTGGAGTCACCAACTCTTTTTGTTCATCAAGTGCAACTATAAAATTAATATCTAGTGCATGAATATTGTTCTTAGCCATTAGCTTAACCAATCCCTGACCTTTGATGAGCTTGGTAGGTCTGCTCCCAATGTCATATTATAGGATGACTACAATCCATTTTCCTCTCCTTCCATCTGGGTTAGTTTGTGTCAGAATATCCTTTACCACAACACTTGGGACAAATGCAATGATATGAGAATGTAGGATGTAAACTATAAACTCTTTCAATTCCTTCGCCAAATAAAAGGCTTCTTTCCCCATGATGTTATAGTTTAATGAGGAGTCCCTTAAAGCTCCACTAAAAAAATCTATGGGTTGTTCATATCCTTCACTATTTTTGTGCGACAAAACAACTGCAATAGTATGCTCAGATGCAAAAGAAGAAATCATAAAATCCTTTGTAAAGTCAGGGCTTATCAAAATAGGAGCAATGGTTAAAGCTAATTTCACTTCACTAAAATATTTCTTGGCTTCAGTATTCCATTTTATTCCAATATCTTTCTTTAACATGTCTGTAATGGATCTTAAGATTTCAACAAAGTTAGGAATAAATCTTCTGAGTAAATTTATCCTACCAATGAAGGATTGAACTTCTTTCTTGTTTCTGGGAGGGTCAAATTTTAGTATGGCTTTGACTTTGCTGGGGTCTATTCTAATACCTTATTTTTAAATGATATGACCTAGAAGTTTTTCCCTCCCCTAAACCAAAAAGAGTTTTCTTAGGGTTTAAGGAAATACCATATTTTCTGCATTTTCAAAAACCTTTATTAAATGCAATAGGTGTTCTTCATCTGTTTTTGAAAATACAGTTATATCATCTACGTAAATCACAATGAATCTATCTATTTCATAGGTAAATTCTATGTCCATTGCTCTTTAGAAAGTTCCCCCAGCATTCATAAGGCCAAATGGAATTTTTACATAAATAAAAGTCCCCCAAGGTGTAAATGTTGTTTTGTATTGATCATCAAGATGAACCAGAACCTAGTTGTATCCTGAGAAACCATCCAACAAAGAGATTCTACTGGAACCAACTACCTTTTGTAGGATATGATCCATTTTGGGCAGAGGGTAGTTGTCCTTAAGAGAAACCTTGTCTAGATTCCTAAAATCCACACAGAGCCTGATTTCACTTGTTTTCTTTCTAGTAGGTACTAGATTAGAGACCCATTTTGAAAATATAAGGGGTACAACCATCATTATATCAAAAAAAATTGACTTCATTTTATATCAAAGGTAATAAGACTGGATTCACTCTCCTCAATTTTTGTTTGAAGGTATTTTTATCTTCTATGATGGGAATGGTGTGTTGTATAATACTAGTATCATATGATTTTAAATATTCGTAGCTCCAAGCAAACACATCAGAGAATTCCATAAGTAGCTCAATGTATTTTTGTTTTTCTTTAGGATGTAAGGATTTGGATAGTTTCACAATTTTAGGATTCTCTATAGTTCCTATGTTACAATCCTCTACCTTGGCTCCTACTAGTTCCTTTTTTGGATTTTTGGCTACATCATTGAAGTTAAAATTCTCTTCCAATGGTACCAATCCTCTTGGAAAAATATTGTATTTTAGTTGCAGAACCTCAAGTTCTTCTTGATTGTCATCAGTTTCATTTAACACTTTATTTTTTATTTTCATCTACATCATTATCTGTATCAATATTTACAGACTCAAAATCATCTTTTAATTGTAAAAAATTCTCTACTTGTTTATCACTTCCAAAAACTTGCCAATATCTTACATTATCTGGGGTAGTTGGTCTATGTTTTATCTCATCCCTGTATTTTCTGTTAGGATGGAATGGCACCTTACAAGTACTGGCTGAAGTAGCTAAAGCATCTGCAAAAATATTCCGGCCTCTAGGAATAAGAGACAATTGATATTTAGGGAAACATTAAAGAAAATATGAAATTTAATTTCTATAGGTTTTTAATATAGGGTGCTTGGTTGAATACTCACCTTTAATCTAGTTAATGATGAGTTCTGAATCTCCGTACACATAAATTATTTTTTCCCCTAACCTCTTTAAAAGTTGCAATCCTAAGATTAATGCTTCATATTCAGCTATATTGTTTGTACATTGAAAGTTTATTATGTAAGAGTTTCCTTTAACTATCCATATTTGTGAGCTTATAATACAGACACTTGCCCTTGCTCCTTCCTTGCTTACAGCCCCATCAAATTCCATGTTCCATAGGGCTGTACTCTCTTCCTCTAATTTCCTAGGTTCAAATTTCATTTCCTCTGTTTTTCTTAGCTCAACTTCTAAATGTGAAACTTCCTCCTCTACAGAATCATCATTGTATAAAATAAAGGAATCTAAATTTGAATGCATAGAGTACAAGACTAATTGTTTGGTTTTTCTTGGCTACTAACCATGTATTTCATGAGAGTCTCCCTATATAGTCTTCTTTGCTAACTAAAAATGAGAATGGTAACATAGGTCATATCCGTTTGCAAAGTACCTTGTAACTTTTCTCCCCAAGACCTTGATAGTAACATCCCATACTTAGGGGATATGTCTGCTACTACAATGTCGAAGACTACACATTTGACTGGGATTTGGGCTAAAGTGACACACAGGTCTTTGATGAGACCTAGGCATCTGACCTTGTTGGAATCAAAGGAATACAAATCTTTGTAAGGTCTTCTGATGTCTAAACCCAGTTTTTCCATGATGGCTTTGGGCATTAGATTGTGAGAAGCACCAGAGTCAAGCATTGTGTTATGCAGAATCATGAAATGAATATTCAAACTAATATAGAAAGGAGCCGTAGTTCCATCCTGAGATTTTCCTTCAACTTCAGGTCTAAATAATAACTCAGGTTGGTCATCAGTGAGGTTTACTATGTTTGTGTCTTCCCCTATTTTCAGGGCTTTCATAACTTTGGACATATATACATTTTTATTGATTAATTCTGTTAAGGGAATCAAAATTTAACTTTGGCCAACTCAGTCTCAATGTTGAAAGAGGTTTGAGGTTTTTCTATCTTTGGTATTCTGATCTTGTTTTTTAGGAACCTCTTTTTGAGAGTCATCCTTTATTTGGCTAGTGGAAGGGACATCATTCTGAGTTTTTTTGGGAGGATTTCCAGCTGTCTTTTTTCTTCTTAGATTATATTCCTTATTCACTTCCATTATATCATTTTGGTATCTTTGTTTATACTTATCTGATTCTGAAATGGGGGCTTCTGGTTGGTTAAAAAAATATAATCTATCTCACTTGTTTCCAATAAATTTATCTTGTTTACTTCAGGATCTTATGTCAACTCAACTTCTTCATCGGCATAGTTTTCTTGGAAGGGAGGCATGATCTGTTGTTGATCATTTGGGTCTCTTTGGTCTCTTTGCTTGATTAGGGGTGGATTCCTCCTAAGATTTTGGTTTATGCTTTGAGGGCCACCCTGATTATCTCTTGGAGGAGCTCTACCAGTTAAGCTTATTCTCTCTACCGTTCTTTCCATAGACCTAACTAAGCTATCCAATTGTTGTAGTGGCTACAACAACCCTCCAAAATTTTGGCTCGCATGCAAATTTTGGAGCCTACTTTGGATCCTGTGATGATAATCCTTGGTCATTTGTTGGTAAGTTGATGATTTCAAGCTCCCCTCCTTTATCCTAATGATTTTTCCACGTTCACATATTTTTGTAGCATATGTCATTTTTGAGCATAGCAGTTGTTGTCCATCATGCAAAGGAAATGTTGTCTTGCATCAAGGGAATTGTGTGCATATGAGGGCTTGTCATCACATAGACATGTTTCAAACTCACCTCACACACTCACATCACAAAGGTTTTTGCATCAAGAAAAGGATGTATTACATATTCTATATGGTCTACGTGTCCGTGTGCGATCACATTCGAGTCCTATCAATGTTTGCATATGTTTCAATGATCTCACACTTAGCCATTTTCCCAAGAAACCTAGCCTCATCCAACTTCCTAAAACTATGCGCTTTGTTTTTGCAACCATCTAGCTTCCTCCCTCACCTACTGAAACCCCATAGTGTGTAGAGACACCAACCTCCCCTGCTTGCTGAAACCCTGCAGTGCGCAGAGGCCCCAGCCAGCACTACTCTCTAAAAATGTGCAAAGCAGTCCAGCAACACTGCACTCAGAAATTGAGTAGAGGTGACCTCCGGGGACCCCTGTCTCGCAGCAGCGCTTTGAGCCTCAAAACTACGCAGTGTTTTCCAAGTTGTCTTGTAAGCATTGAATGTATAAATTACGCAGATAGACCTCCCAGGGCCTCATCTCGACAACAGCCATTATCTGCTAAAATTGCACAGACCTACCTCTCAATGGCTACGCGAAAAGGTGACATGATAAAATCGCTTCCAAGGAGTTTAGGAGAAGGACCAAGGAACCAAATGATGCAAAAGATCAACATCACATGAAAACTTCAACGAATGCATGATCATCTTGAGGGTAAGTATGGTAAGTATGGAACATCTATCGATGTACACCTCTTAGTTGAGTTTGCAAGACTGCTTGTCATTATCATATCATCATGTCCTTAGAAACATGCATGTGCGCAAACGTGAAAAGTAATTTTATGTGTTACTTCTACATGTCGTGCTTCTTTTTCACTTGTTCGACCAACTATCGTCTTCTGCATGTTGATTTCTATGTCATGCTTGCAACCATGTTTTGGTCGTGCACAAGGTCTTCACTTCATGTGTACATGTTCTGTTCAATATCAAAGCATCTGTTGTGCTCACACACAAAGTTGTATGCACTATCGTGCAAGCATCATCACAGTCATCCAATGATCAATCACAAGCATCGCACTTGTCGACTCGCACCGTCGATTAGTCATGTTGATCATGTATGTTTGGATGGTTTGAGTCATCTCATCATCAAGTCATGTAAGTGTGTGTTTGTAAGATCGCGTATGCACCTTTTCACTCACTCACACACTTAGTCATTTTATTGAAGTTCTAACAACTGGATCTCCCTTTGACAGCTAGACCTTCACCCCACCATCAACTTGATTGACTGTCACCTAGAACAGCGCAGAAGCACCAAGCAATCCATTTCAAGTTGCACTGCCCGTAGGTTGATCAATCAACCTTCCTGCTAGTCAATTGGAGAATCTGACTCGGTAGTCACCCCAGGACTAACTCCCCACAAAAATTGTGTAGAGGCTGCAAACCTTGCCCGCTTCGCCGACTGAGAAAATTACATATAAAGGTTAGACAGACACCAGTTCCCGTCCCCATCTCCCTCAGAAAATTCCGCAGTTTTTCCAGCCAGCCCACTAGTCATTTGGTTGGCTACTCACCTGTAAAACTGTGCAGATTTCATGAGCAAGCCCTTTGCTTCCCAGCAGTTTGCTCAGCTTAGAAACTACGTAGAGGTGATCAACAGTGCAACCTCCCAACATTAGCACATTTTTTCTTACCAACAACTCCCAGCAGCCCACTGCCAGTGCCCTCTAGGAATTGTGTAGTTTTGGCTACCAAGGTCCTAGCAACCAACTGCCAGTTCCCTCCAAGAATTGCGTAATTTTGGCTTCGAGGCTCCCGCTGCCCACTCCTTCCAAAAATTGTACATATTTTGTCTGCCCAGCCTTCCCACAGCCCGAATTGTTCCTCCCAAAAATTGTGCAGTTTTGTCCTCCAACTGAGCTAGACCTCGAGGACAGTCACTGTCGATCTGGATTGACCATCACCATCTCCCAGTGACTTCTACGTAGTTTTCACCAGCAGTTCCTAGAGCCTCCATCCGAACTCGAAGCTCAGAACCTTGTCTTCTCTCCCAGTGACCTGCATCTGAAAAAATCATGCATCATGGTAGACTAATATGTTTATGGATTTGATGTCATCTCATCATGAGTGACTATAGATACAGGTACACAAACAAACATGGCGCGATGATAGATGGGATGAACAAAGGGAGTACATGCAGAAGGACATGTTCACCAACAAATGAACAAATGATGCATGCAAAGAGATGTGCTCATGAATGGACGATCATGAAAAGATGTGTTCGCGGATGGACGGACGAGAAAACATGCAAGGATGTGTTCGCACATGGATGGACAGACGAACATCTACTTTTCGCGAACAGACAAACCTGTCAAACATGTCAACATACAAAAAAGGAGCAACATGTGAATGCAACATCAATCGAACCCAACGACCATTGAAGACTTCATGCACTTTTCCATGCTGAGGTGAAGTTGTGACACACTATGAGGACATCCATCACCCAACAACACTGCAGCTCAACATGCACACCAGCAGTAACACGAATGTACCAGCATTGTCATGTCGATTCTTGTCATGAGTCATGTCGTCCACATCTCCATTGTGGGCCATATTGTCAATCAATGTAATGTAACATGGAAGTCCAAGAGACCCACTTGTTATATGAAGAGTCATGTAAAGTTGAAAGGTCATGGAATTCAAATAGTCATGAGGGAAGTCGAACAACCACAAGTGTCAGTTTCACCCTTGGCTATAAATACCCCTAATTTGTACATGTAAAGGACTTTTCACCTCATTTCCTCCCACATAGACATGAGAGTCTATAATATTTTCTTTAAGGAGTAAGTAGTGGCTCCAATGCCCCGCCCATGGGGTTAGTGATGTATGGTGTAATGATGTGTCTTAGAACTTTTTCTTAATTCAAAAGCTTGCTAACAGGCCAGTACATTTTCACACATGTTGTAATTGTTGTAAGACTAATCTTGAATACTTGTAATGCATGTTACTTTAACCTGTGTTTAACACTTGAAATCATTCAATTGTTGTAATAAATATATATTAATGAAAATGTGTTGTATGAGTTGTTAACATTGTCCTACCCATGTCAGTTACCTCCCCGGAAATCAGACAAATCTTTCACATAAGCTTTTTATAACGGTCGTCACACTTGCGCGAACTCCTCCGCTATGTGTTGTACGTGTTATCTTTCCTTGTGTGTTGTGACTATCACATCCATGTGGAATACTCCTCCAGAATCTATGCACATCCTGTTGTGTTGTGTGTTCCTAACATAGGACTTCCTCCCATCGAACTTGGGACTCACTCTAACCCTCTCCCTCTGTAGTGAAATAACCATTGACTCAAGTAACAATAGCAATCACCAGGCACGCGAACCTCACTACTCGAAGACAAAGAAAACCACTCTCTTGTGCTGACAAGCAAGAGTTGAGGCAAACATTTAAGATAATAGGAACCAGGCCATCGTACCGGATGGGATTCCTACACCAAACGGTGTGAGTCGAGGTCTAGTTAGGACTCATACCTGGGAGATCCCCTAATGTTGGCGGGTCTAACACCGTCAAAATTTTGGCGCTAGAAGGAGGGCCAGATGATAGGCTTAGCCCATACATCTGGGTTGAATCTCTTGCCCAATGAATCATACACAATTCATGCTCCCAGGGTGTTCCTCTCATTTCTCCCTTAATCATATATCAATCCCTGATGAGCTTCTGGATCACTTGTCCTTGTTAAATTTTGACGATGAGGACAGAACATCCCTAACCGAGCACATTTCTGATTTTCTTTATTTCTGAAAATCTCATGAAATTGTTAGTGATGAGCTTGTTTGTGTACTCTTCTTCCTCACCCTTGAAGTTCATTCTAATTAGTGGTGTCATACCCTGCCACCTGCTTCTATCCATTCCCTTCTCACTTTCCTCAAGGAGCTCCATCAAGCCTTTGATGAGTGTGACCACCAAGATGTCTATGAAAGAATCTCTCATTTAAGAATGAAGCCTGGTGAAATATTTGAGGACTTTGCTACCCACTTCCTTCACCTATGTCATGAAATTCCTAAATGGTTTATGGACCTTGACTTCATGATCCAAGAGCTGAAATGCTTGGTTCATGTCTCCCGAAATGGTGAACCTCCTGATTTCCCTTCTTCCTCGACTCTTTCAGATCATGAGACACCTCATGTCTCGAAGAGGGTGCCCCCTCATAGCAACCGCAAATCTAAGAAATCTGCGCAGTAGGTACCCCTTCACAATGGTTACAAAGCTAAGAAATCTATGCAGCATGTTCCCAACCCATCTGCTTGGTTGTCTCCCACCCCAACAGAGGAAATTACAGAATGGTTCAAAAAGCCTATGGCGAAAAATCATCCCTCCATTCCGCAACAGGACATCACCGTTCATAACCCAAGTCTTAAGTCTAATTTGTATCTCTGCCATCCTCCATCATATACAAGACATGACTCACTTGAGTGATTTTCTTCACAAGCTAGATGCACGCACTCTCTTGATTCTCGATTTGCTGGCTCAAGTTGTAGTCATGTGAAAGGAAATCTCATCATGCAAATAGAGGAGCAGGACGGTGAAGATATAATCAATTCCTCTCAAAACATTGAGTTTCCATTCTTGATCGATTCTCGATCTATGAATCTTGGTGAAACATCATGCATAATCAATTCTTTCAATCAACCTCCAGTCTTGGGCTATCATCACTCCCACACTTCTGTATGTTGTGATTAACTCCCAAACACATCATATGATCTACTGTCATCTCATGTAAACTCTAACTCATATATGGAATGTGCACTGATCAAAGCAGACATCCATATTGAAGCTTCCTATGGACCTCACTTGCCCGTGTGTCCTATCATTCATAGTGCATCAACATGCATCGAATATATTCCACGTTCTCTTGCTCCTTCACCTTATGAGTTATCTCCTTGATCAACACAAGGCGATGAGATTTTCCATGATGAAAATAGTCTCAACACATAGGTCTATTCCCACTCGTCATCATCTTGTGTGTTGCATGAAGACAACTTGTCAAGTTAGCTTGTTGAAAATTTTGATGAAGCATGTGTCAAAGATGCATGTCATCCTAAGAGCAGTTTTGAAATTAGTAATAATAGCCATCCTCAAGCCATGCATGATCTGGTTCACATCTCAAAATGAAATTTTTCAATTCTAAAAAGTTTCGAGACGTGTTAGGGAGTTGAGGAACTTCAACGTCTGTTGATGGTTATGTTAGGACCTCGCGACTCTGGTAAGCCCACCAAACCAAATCAGATCTCGTTTCTCATGCACAATCTGTCTATTTGCATGGTTTCACTCGACGTGGATCCTCGTGTAAAGAATATTTACTATTTTGGGTGTGATATTTCAAAATTTCAGATTTTTGCTAATGATCGAATCCATGAGTCCATTACAACATGTCCATCTTCATGCACCTCTCTTACATCCAATTCGGGTTGGGAGTGTCCGTCCCTCATTCAATCATGGGACAACGAAGTTGATCATCTCAAAGACTATCTTTATCTGGAATCATACTTATCAGATGTTCTCTCTCGTAATCAGCTCCTTGGTCTTTTTGCAAATTTCGCATGTCAAATTTTCCCACTCATCACACCAGCAATCTCCCTGTGTGATGATGAGTGCACAACCTATCACGTGAATCAAGTTACTCTCATTTCACCACACCCCAAATGATTTCATACAGTCACAGTGCTGGCATCATTTCTACATTTATGTGATGATCATGATGCCTGCGAACTTTTTCACCAGTTACAGGTGGGTGTTCTATCATGTTTAGCAAACAACGAACTTGGTTCCCTCATTCAGAGTGATCGCATGATTCTTCAAAAAAATTCTCTGTTCATGTCAAACATGGAATCTAGCATCTCGACTGACTGGTCTGATTTTCTTCTACCTTGGATGGTTGTCATGCAGTTTATCATTTTCCTAAAATTATATCCAATGACAGTAGCTTCACACACTATGATATTCACCGTGTAACATATTTATTCTTAGACTTCTATCAAGCAAGTGAGTCACTTTGGCCTATGCTAATGGCTATGGAAAGCCCTCACTGTCTTGACATGACCAACGAGAATGACCATATCTATCTATCCATATCATATTCCCATCATGATCCCCTCTCTCGAATTAGGAATCCATCTTCTCAAATATCATGAATCTTTCAAAACAACCATCATGAATTTTATGATCCAATCGTTGAATGGCTCGAACAATCTTACTTAGAGATTCGTTTTGTAGGAAACAAGCTTCAGCCCTTCCTCACACTCGCTAAGAAACTTGGTGCAGAAAAACACACACTCACAAGAGCCCTCCAAGGTTTGTTGAAAAATGGTACTCACATAAGAGGTAAACATCTATGTTGGGTGCTTGTGACACATTCTTCCACCCACAGGTGAGACCTTCTCTCTCGTGTGCAAGTTTGTCAAGTTTTTTCATTTTTTGTTGCACACTATTTTTTATCTATTTTAATCACTTGTATCTTTGTGATTGTAGGTCGGGTACGCCTATGATGGCTTCACTGGAAATTTCATTTAACATAACCTCAACTATTTAGCATAGAAGTAAGAGTAGTGTTTGCTTTCTTGCTTGTCTTTTCTTTCGGTTTCATGGTTGTTTTCTTGCTGACTTGGTTTAGTTTGTTTGCTTGTTTGATTTACTTTCTTTTGTTGTGTTGCCTTTGCTTACTACTTTTGTTTTGTTTTATTTTGTTTGATTGATACCTCTCTATTTTTGTTTTCCGGAAATAAGTGCTGGCATCTACTGAGTTATGGCTTTTGAATGAGTATGTATCTGAAATCTAAGAGACTTGTGACATTGCAGCACTTGGCCAGTATTGCATCCGTCTTCTCTGTGCTTGGTTGTAACCTTCGACCAATGAAGTCTTGATAGAAAATAAAAGCTTTCTGCAAGGGGAACTTTGTTCCAACCATGAAATTTTGTCCACACTAGGAAACCCCATGCCTGTACTTATCCTTCTACTCTGTGTGTTAAAGCTCATCCAACTAGTAGAAATGGAGAAGGGGAAAATCTAAACAAGCAAACCTATGTCAGAGGTCTTACATGCTTCTCTGAAGGAACAACCTCTTATGCTCTCAATAAGTCAGGATCCCTCTTTCCCCCTGAAAAAAATAAGTTCCAATGCACAGTCCTCTTAAAACAAAATACAACATTGAAAGAAGAGAAAGGCTTCCTGTGCAAAGAGGTGAAGCATGCAACTCCACCGGGGCACTGACCAGGCTCGTTGCCAGTGAAACAATGGACGTGTTCCTGCGGGACTCTGTCGGGGTACTTTCCAGGCCTGCTGGCAGCAGAGAAACATTAGATATGAAAACTTATACTCTGAAAATCTTCAACTTGTGATCCAAACTACCCTTCCTGATTTCGAAACACTATGATCAAGCTAAACTTTTGTTGTGTTTTGATTGAGTTGGTAAAAGGTGAGCCGTTCTATCCATGGGGTAAGTGGGGAAGCCAAAGTAACCTGCACAGTGATGCAATACTCCTCGAAATATCAATGCCATGTTCTATCACTGAACCAAAACAGAGAAGTTGGAGTTCTACCAGTGTGTCGCCAAGTGTTGTAGCAACTACAACCACCCTCCAAAATTTTGGCACATGCAAATTTCGGAGACCACTTTGGATCCTGCGATCGACCATCCTTGGTCATTTGTTGGTAATTTGATGATTTCAAGCTACCATCCTTGATCCTAAAGAGTTGTTCACGTTCTCATATTTTTGTAGCATATGTCATTTTCGGGCATAGCAGTTGTTTTCTGTCATGCAAAGGGAATATTGTCTTGTCTCAAGGGAACTATGTGTGAATGAGTGGTTGTCATCACATAAACATGTTTCACACTCACCTCGCACTCATGTCACGAAGGTTGTTGCATCAAGAAAATTATGTATTACGTATTCTGGAGGGTCTACATGTCCATGTGCAATCACAGTCGAGTCCTATCAATGTTTTCATATGTTTCACTAAACTCACAATTAGCCATTTTCCCAAGCAACCTAGCCTCACCCAGCTTCCTGGAACTATGCGTTTTGTTTTTTCAACCATCAAGCTTCCTCCCTTGCCTACTAAAATCATTCAGTGAGCAAAGACCCAAGCCTGCACTTCTCTCCAGAAATGCGCAGAACATTCCAGCAGCACTGCACTCAAAAATTGCACAGAGGTGTCCTCCTGGGACCCCTGTCCCGCAACAGTGATTTGAGCCTCAAAACTGCGTAGTGTTGTCCAAGTTTTCTTGTTGGCCTTGCATGCAGAAATTGCGTAGATGGACCTCCTAGGGCCTCATCCTAGAAGCATCCATTGTTTGTTGAAATTTCACAGACCTACCTCCTAGTGGCTACACAAAAAGGTGACATGCTAAAATCACTTCCAAGGAGTTGAGGAGAAGGACCAAGGAACCAAGTAATGGAAAATATCAGGACCACATGAAAGCTCTGTTGGATGCATGATCATCTTGAGGGTAAGTATGGTAAGTATGAAACATCTTTTGAAGTACACCTCTTAGTTGAGTTTGCGAGACTGCTTGTCATTATCATATCATCGTATCCTCAGTAACATGCGTGTGCTCAAATGTGAAAATTCACTTTATGTGTTGCTTCTACATGTCGTGCTTCATGTTCACTCATTCAACCAATTTTTTTCTTCTGCATGTGGATTTCTATGTCATGCTTGCAACCATGTTCTGGCCATGCACAAGGTCTTCGCTTCATGTGTACATATTCTGTTCACTATGAAATCATCCATTGTGCTCACACATGAAGTCATATGCACTGTCGTGCAAGCGTCGTCGTGGTCATCCAAAAATCGATCACAAGCGTCGCGCTTGTCAACTCGCATAGTTGGTCAGTCATGTTTATCATGTATGTTTGGATGGTTTGGGTCATCCTGTCGTCAAGTCATGTAAGTGTGTGTTTGCAAGATCATGTATGCACCTTTTCACTTGCTCACAAACTTAGTCATTTTGCTAAAGTTCTGATGACGGAATATCCCTCTAACATTCGGATCTTCACCCGCCATCGACTCGATCGACTATCACCTAGAACAACGCAAAAGCACCAAGCAAGCCATTTCAAGTTGCGTTGCCCGCAGGCTGATCAATCAACCTTCATACTAGTCAATCAGAGAATTTGACCCAATAATCACCCCGGCATTGGCTCCCCTCAAAATTTATGCATAGGCTGTAGAACTTGCCCGCTTCTCTGCCTAAGAAAATTACGCAGAAAGGCTAGACAGAAACTAGTGCCCTTCCCTGTCTCCCTCAGAAAATTGTGCAGTTTTTCTAGCCATCTCACTAGTCAGTTGGCGGCTGCTCACCTGGAAAACTGCGCAAATTTCATGAGCAAGCCCTTTACTACCCAACAGTCCACTCAACTCAGAAACTTCACAGAGGTGATCAAAAGTGCAGCCTCCCAACATCAGTGTAGTTTTTCCCACTAGTAACCCGCTGCCAGTTACCTCCAAGAATTGCGCAGTTTTGGCTACCAAGGTCCCAGCAACCAACTGCTAGTTCCCTCCAGGAATTGTGCAGTTTTGGCTGTCAGGCTCCCACTGCCCACTCCTTCCAAAAATTGCATAGATTTTTTCTACCCAGCCTTCTCGCAGCTCAGACTGCTCCTCCCAAAAATTGCACAATTTTTTCCTCCAGTTGCGCTAGACCTCAGGGACAATTAATGTCGATCCGGATTTCCCATTACCATCTCTAAGTAACTTTTGCATAGTTTTCACCAGCAGTGCCCGGAGCCTCCATCCCAACTCAAAGATCACAACCTTGTCTTCTCTCCCAGTCACCTACATTTGAAACGATCATGCATCATGGTAGACTAGGAGGTTTATGGATTTGATGTCATCTTGTCATGAGTGACTGCAGATATAGGTACACAAACAAACATGGTGCAACGATGGATGGGATGAACAAAGGGTGTACATGCATAAGGACATGTTCACCAGAAAATGAACAAACGATGCATGCAAAGAGATGTGCTCATGAACAAAATGATCATGTAAATATGTTTTTGCAGATGGACGGACGGATGAGCGAACATGCGAGGATGTGTTTGCACACGGACGGACAGACAAACATGCACTTTTCGCGAACGGATGAACCTGTCAAACATGACAACATGCAAGAAAGGAGAAATGTGTGAATGCAACATCAAGTGAACTCAACAACCATCGAAGACTCCACACACTTTTCCATGTGGAGGTGAAGCTGTGACACACCATGAGGGCATCTATCACCCAACAACATTGCAGCTCGACATGCACACCAACAGCAGCACAAATGTACTAGCACTGTCACGTCGAGTCTTGTCATGAGTCATGTTGTCCAAATCTCCATTGTAGGCCATATTGTCAATCAATGTAATGTAACATGGAAGTCTAAGAGACCCACTTTTCATATGAAGAGTCATGTAAAGTTGAAAGGTCATGCAATTCAAATAGTCATGAGGGAAGTCAAACAGCCACAAGGGTCAGTTTCACCCTTGCCTAAAAATACCCCCTCATTTGTACATGCAAAGGAGATTTCACCTCAAGTCCTCCCACATAGCCTTGAGAGCATGTAATATTTTCTTTGAGGAGTAACTAGTGGCTCCAACGCCCCGCCCACAGGGTTAGTGATGTATGGTGTAACGATGTGTCTTGGAACTTTCGCTTAATTCAGAAACCTGCTAACAAGCCAGCATGTTTTCACATGTGTTGTAATTGTTGTAATACTAATCTTGAACACTTGTAATGCATGTTGCTTTAACCTGTGTTTAACACTTGAACTCATTCAATTGTTGTAATACATATATATTAATGAAAATGTGTTGTATGAGTTGTGAACATTGTCTTGCCCGTGTTGGTTACCTCCCTGGACATCAGATAAACTTTTCATGTAAACTTTCTATAATGACCATCACACTTGTGCGGACTCCTCCGCTGTGTGTTGTACATTTTATCTTTCCTTGTGTGTTGTGACTGCTGCATCCGTGTGGACTACTCCTCCAGAAGTTGTGCATGTCATGTTGTATTGTGTATTCCTAATAGAAGTTGGGACTTCCTCCCATCCGACTTGGGACTCACTCTGACCCTCTCCCTATGTGGTGAAAGAACCATTGACACAAGTAACACTAGAAATCACCAGGCACGTAAACCTCACTAGTCAAAGACAAAGTAGAGCACTCACATGTGCTAAAAAGCAAGAGCTGAGGCAAACATTTAAGGTAATGGCAGTCGGCCCATCGTACCAGATGTGACTCCTACACCAAACGATGTGAGGTCTAGTTGGGACTTCATACTGGGGAGATCCCCTGATGTTGGCGGGTCCAGTACCGTCAACACCAACTTAGCATTGGATGAGGAAAAAGCATGTTCCTCTTTAATAGATACTCTCCTTTCAGCTTTTAGCCTAGCTCTTTTGTCTAATAGATTAACTTCTACACTAACTGCATTTCTCTCATTTCCTCAAAGGTAGCAGTATTTATTTCTCTAAGTTGGTAAGACATGTCTGGATCAAATCCATCAGGGAATTTGATGAGGGCCAGTCCCGATGGGGTTTGTATGGAAGTTGGGATAGAGTTGTAAATTTTGTTAAATCTAGCACAATAGTCTTGTATTGTTTCACCAGGGGCTCTTTTTATACTTTCATACTTTCAAAAATATCTTGACTGAAATTATCAAAGATTAATAGTCTTGTAAAATTATCTTGATATTATATTTTTAGTCAAAAATGATCAAAAATATCTTGATTGAAAATATCAAGACTTTTTACAAAATATCCTAAATCGAATACAGAAATAGTACAAAAAAGTAGGCAGTTCAAAATGTTGTAGTGTTATGGCACCATCTTCGAGGATTGCTAGTGATGACTCGTCCTGAAGAAGTGTTTCCTTGTTGTTGAAGGTGAAAAAGTGTTTTACCCAAGTAACTCACACAATTTGTCCCATCTATCTTCACTTGGAGTAGAGAATTTGACTAGTTTCTTGTAGGTTTCATCCACCTTAGTATACTTTTGAAACGTAGGCTTGATAATGAACAAGTGCTTTATCTCATGTTTGATAAGCAAATCAAAATGCAAATCTTCCATGAAGGTGTTCCCTATGATACTTCCTTTGATGGTAGAAACTTTGACTTATCCCTGGCTATGGTATATAATTTTTGGTGATAATCTTCTAAATTGATCAACTTATCTCCAATCCCTATCAAACCTAGCAATCCCTTCTAATTTAGCATATTAAATTTTCTCTGGAAATTCTAATTGTTGGATTCCATATAGTGACATTTCTTCTCCAATTGCAACATAAGGTTCCTTTTTGTAAGAACCCTCCTCACCTCCATAATTATCTTTTTCCTATCTGCAATTTCCAATTCTTCCTTGGTCTTCGAATTTAAAACTCTAATCAAAGAAATGGCTTCACCTGGCTTCTACCCTAAATCTACTTTTACCTCTTCAATTACATCTTTAGACCTTTGTATTAACTCCTCTTGTTAAAAACCAATCTGAATTGAGGGCCATATTTCAATCATGGCCTCATTTATTTCTACCCATATACTTTCTTTTGTCGGTGCCAATGTTTGTGCCATTGTTGATTCATTTTGCAATTGTTCAATCTTCTGTGTTAATTTATGAGTTTTTTGCAGCTCAGCTAAGTATACATTTTCAATCTTCAACTTCTTCTCCTGAAGGTTATTCAACTGAGTTTTCAGCTTCTCAATTTCCTGTCCTCTAATTGACAAGTCATCCATTTCTCTAATTAGTTCCTCTAAAGAATATGTAGATTGCCCCTCAGTGATAGTTGTTGAAGTGGATGCCCCTGTTGCTAATGTAGATGAAATGAGAACTGCTTTCAGTGGAATGGTTTCCAATTGTGTGGATTGTTCTCTTTCCTTGAACAATTTCTCCATTTCAACCTCCATTGCTTTGATCTGTCCACTTTGTTCAATAATTATTCTGAACATGTTTTCTTTTTTCTTCTCTAATTCTCCAACTTCCCTAGTCTGTGGATCTTATGTGGAGGGAAGCTTGAGTTTCTTCTAGAGGGCTGTAATGTTAGCATTTTTCCTTATGATAATCTCTTCTATTGCTTTCACATTGTTGGGATCATATCCCAGTTTAATTACAAGGACTTCTAATGATTTGATTTTTGTATCTTTGGCTAGAGAAGAGACTTTCTCAAATTTAAGCTAAGACTAGATGTTATTTACAGAGGCTTGTAGCCTAGAAGCTGCCATTGCTGAAGTTGTCAAAGTGGAGTACAACATCTCCCCTGTTTGCTTATGCAGGTCTATTTGATCAATTGGATGAATTTTATCAGTATTGAAGGAAAAAATGGATTTTTTATAATCTTCGGGATTCTTTGGGAAAGGGATCTCAACATGTAGGAAGGTTATTTTAATTTTCACTTTCTCTGTGTCAAAGGCCGAAAGTAGCCTATGTTGTGAAAAGGTTGTCTGCTTCCAAAACTATGTATATGTTGTAGCTTTTAGTTGTTCATTTTTCTTCTTGATCTCTCTGTACTTAGAAGATATGTTTGGTTTAGCTTGTTCATGAACCAATTCCCCTGACTGAGAGGTGTCTAATGGCTCCTAGGAGGATGAAAGGATGGAGACCCTACAAAAATATCTTCAATTCCCCTTGAATCATGAGGGTATGTCAAAATAATAGTGGACTATGTATTTTCCTCTTGAAAATATTGCTCTATTGGATTGGCTCTTTGCCTCTTCTTGTATATCTTAAATTATTTTTTCTGTAATTTTTGTGACTATGGGAGAAACCTCTCCCCTTGGCCTCTTATCCTGCTTCTCTTGTGGTGTAGGAGTCTATGTTGTTGTATTTTATATTACCTGCTCCTTTGTCTCCTTCGAAGTGTTATCTAGCCATTGGTCCTGGTTCATGTATTTCTCAATCTCTGACCTGGGAGTGTGAATGTATGGAGTAGTCTTCTATTCTACTCTTAGCTTTGAAATCACTCCCAAGGGGTCATATGACTAGGTAAAGCTGAGTTAGAAATTCATTTGTTGTAGGAGGATGTCTGCTTCTTTAGCTACTGCTCTTTTGTTGCAGATGAAAGGGTCGACCTGTGCTTTAATTTTAAACTATGATTTTCTCTTTGCTGTTACAAAATGGAGATCATCCATATGAATCATCTGCCTAATGTATTCTAATGAGAAAATTCTTATTGGGACAAACTTTGGAAACGTGTAAGGTGGAAATTCACACACATATACCCTAATTTCTATGTAATTTTGGTACGAGTACCATTCACCTGTTTTGGTCTGATCACTAAGGTGTAAAATCCCTCTTATTTCAGGTCCTATCCTAGGTTCAATTTCATTGTTCAATAGGCAAGAGATTGTATATAAAAATTGGTCAACAAAGTCACTGAAAGTAAACTCATTTGGATGCTTCCTCACTAAGGGATTCCAATGAATTATAGATTGGGCATTGTCTTTTTCATCCATTCTCTGCAATGGAAACTGAAATATGTCTAATTGATGATATAAAAATAAATAAATCAGAACTAATGCATATTTGAAGGTTCCTTATATAGGAAATTTTAGGAAATTCTCATGGATGGCATCTGCTAGAAATTCACTATAGTCGAAGACAATTGGGGGCTTTTCATATGTTGATAATATTGACAAAAACCCTATGATGACCTCATCAACCCATTGATCTAATTGTTAGTACAGTAAACAAGAAACAATGGAGATGGTTTGTTTAGTCATCTCAAGGAACATGGAGGATGAATTGGGGGGATTCTTCTTTGGTAATTGGGCATCCTCACGGAGAAATGTTTCAAAAATCTTTGCTATGTAAGGAAAGGTTAGGTTCTTGTAGAGTTCCATGATGGAATCTACTGTAAAATTTTTCAAAGGTGCAGAGTTTTGAATTTCGAGCATCTGGGAGATGGATTCAGAGGTGATGGTGAAAAGGATGTCATTATTTTGGGCCACAATTTCCCTCTGACTAGGGAAAATATCGAAATTGGCACCGTGAGATAAATTTAGGGTAGGGGTAGGTCTAAGGGAAAATGAATTGCGGTAGGGAGGAATCCCACAGGCCCAATTCATCACTAAGGTCTATGAATTTATGCTTTAACCATTTGTGGAGTTCATAAAGGTCGAACTCACAACTCGTTTCACTGATTTTGTACTCTTGGTCTACTAGAGGTTGATGGTCCAGATCCATGACAAGGGGTGGGAGAGGGTTCTCTTATGTAATATTAAATTTTCCTTAGGAGACATAGTAGACAAAAAAGAACTATGAATTTAGATTTTACCTGGGAAAATCAGACGAAAATAGGTGGTTCGGCATGCAAAGGTTCTTTGATTGTTGACTAGTCACAATGGTGGGTCGCTTCGGTGACTGGACGCTATGTATATAGACTTTGTATGCTGACTAGGTGCTGGAGAAAATTTTGGTTACAAATGCTTTGGAACAACGAAAGGAGGGTGAATGAATGGGTTTTGGTTTGTTTTATTAGTGAAAGTATGATTAGTGTTGTAATTTAGTTGTTTAACGGAGCGAGTTTGTTATCACAAGAGTGGTTACGTAACAGCTCTAGAATAGTGTCATGTGTTAGAACGGTTGTGGAGTGAGGGAGGGAGGTGACCATGATGGGATGGTAATGAAGTGGAAAGTGCCATGTGGCAGAATTGCATTAAGGCGAAGTGGGGACCAGGATGTGTCACATGGTAGAATAACAGTTGAGCAGGAGTGTGGGGTGAGTCAATGGCCATAAAGGCGGGAGTCGAAAGGTGGATTTCGGAGGGGGATGATGGTATATGGTTTTAGGTAGGTGGGTGGTCCACAATTAGCCTAGAGGTGAAACGTTGCACGAGCGGTAAATGGGGACACCGCTTTTCGTACCCCCTCCCCTTAGTTAACCGTTGGAGGTGTAGGGGGGGGTGTTCCAAAATCCTCACCTACTGTTGATCCAGCTGGGTGAGATCTCTGCCGTTCAGATCTATGCTGTCATTACTTACAAAATGACAACATGTCGTATTGAATCACACTTTATTCCATAACTATAGTCATGTTTATACAATGTGATAACACTATTGTACTAATTTCATTTTAATCTAATTTAACAACGTTTAAACAATGTGGTTAATTAATCAAACCTTAACTAACCTAATTAAACCAAATTTTACCACAATTAAACTGTGTGGTCAAACAATTTTTATTCTGACTAATCTAATTTTATTCAACAAGTTTAATCACGCTTAAACAATGTGATTAAACTAACTAATCCTACTTATCTAACTCTAATGTGGCATTTTAACTAGTTGCACATTATTCAAACTTTCTAAAGGCATTTCTCATGCTTTTTTTTTTTTGAAATGCAGTGGCATTTAGACTTGCTCACTTATTTTGGGGTATTTTCATTTTTTCTTTTTTTTTATTTCTTTTTTTTTTCACATATATATTTTTTCTTTCTTTTGTATCCCCTTTCTTTTCTTTTTCTTTTGTTTTTTCTATTTTTTCTTTGGAAATCATTTGCAGAATGAAACATTATTTACAGTAATCACAATCTTGAAAATCCACAGATAATCAACTTATGATCCTATAATTTATAGGAACCTAACACACTAACAGTTATGTGTTGATGGCAGTATGATGCAAGTGATGGCATGGCAAAGAAGCTACCATGAAAGCTCGAAGAAGGCTCGGGTTGAGATTTCTCTTGGAAGCACTAAGAACCATGGAGATTGAGTCATGGTGTTTGTTGTTGTATTGTGATTTTGGTCTTTTGGTGATTTGTTATGCTTGATTTCAGTTTTGCTTGCATCTTGTGCATGACCATGCCACTTTTTTATGGTGTCGTATTATTATTAGTTTTCGTGGTTTTCTTCTTGTTTGCTTCTCAGTTTTTCCTTTATTGTTTTGAGAGCCTTGGGAAATCGTTGGGGAAGGAGGAATTTAGTAGAGCTCGAGGAGAGCTGTGTGGTACCCAGCATGTAAGGTAAGACCTAGATGAAGCTCAATGCATGTATAAGAGTAATTGAAGGTAGGAGTATGACAGCCAGTTGAACTAGTTGAGTCCATTCGTGTAAATGGACGATGGAAAGATAGTCATGGGAAAGGTAATAGGAAAGGTGAGGTAAATGGATCTGGGGAACCAAATGCCTTGGTTATGATGGAAACGATTGTTCCCAATGTTGTGCATGATGTGCACAGATAAAGGGAGTTCTCTTAACCTTGACCTTATGTTATCTGGTAATTATGTTATGATCACGATTATGTTGATATTTATATATGTCTACATGTATGTATGTATGTATGTCATTTCTAATAGGGTTGTCATGGATCATGGTTGTTTAATGCTAATATTTTTATGTATATATATATATATATATATATATATATATATATATATATATATATATATATATATAGATATGTATGTATGTATGTATGTATGTATGTATGTATGTATGTATGTCATTGTGTGACAGGATCATGATTGTTTAATGCTAATATTTATATGCATATATATGTATGTATGTATGTATGTTGTTATCTGACAGGGTCATTAGGAATCATCCTTGTGAAGGAATGATTGCTTACACAGGTGAATGGCATGAAGAAGTTCATGGTTTATGAGGATTCAAGTGGGAAGAGTAGTCATGACAAATATATGAGGTAAGTATCATGTGGATAGGAATTGATATTGTATAATTGTATTATGTTTATGTTATGACAGGTAATGTTGAAGGATACATCAGCGGAATGAAAACAATGTGCTTTATGACATGCTAGGATAAGCATGGATGGCAGAAAGACACTAGAAGCAAGGTTGCTTGGTAGAGACAGTGTGGTTTTGGATGCGTGGTACTATTGTTGTGGGTATTTTGTATATGTTGTACATGTTGCATCTATGATTTTGTGCACATGCGGTGTTGTGCATATATAGTGTGTGTACATGTTGTTTATGTAATGTTATGTACTGGGTGGTATAGATAGTGTTGTGTGAATTTTGTATACGCAGTGCTATGTACATATGGTGTTGTGTGCATGTTGTACATATGGTTCTATGTACATATGGCATTGTGAGCATGATTGTAAAGTGGTGTTGTGGCAATGTGGTGCCATGTACATGTTGTACATATGGTGTTATGTGTAGGTGGTGTTATGTGCAGGTGGTGTTGTGTGCATGTCATGTATATGGTATTGTGTACATGTGGTGTCATGTACGTGTCATGCATGTGGTGTTGTGTATGTCTAACATTGTGTAGATGTTGCACAGGTGGTACAATGTACATGTGGTGTCATGTAGATGTGATGATGTGTACACGTTATACAGGTGGTGTTGTGTATAGGTGGTACTTTGTACATGTTGTACATTGGGTGTAGGTGTATGTGTTGTGTGTCATGTGTAGATGCATGTATTGCATGGTGTTGTATGTCGTGTGTGGTTGTATGTGTGTGATGCACACTTTGTGTATGTGCACATGGTTGAGGAGAAGGCATTGGGTGTTTGTCGGGTGTAGCAACAGATCTAGTGTGCATGCAGAATAAGGAAAAAGGTAGAAGCTAAGGATTGATCAAAGGATAAGTATCATTATTTTATTTCAGTTTTATTATGCATGTGATTTATGATTCTAGTCTATGATGATTACATGTGATCTATGATTATGGTGTATGATGGTTACATGTGATTTATGATTTTGATCTATGATGGTTGTGTTTTGAGCTAACCTCATTTGATATGTCTATTCATGATGATTTAGCCAAGGATGCTATTTTGACTTATTATGACAGGAAATTAACAAAATTGCAAGTGTACCTTGTTGACGGACCACCAACGAGGTATGATTTGAAGTTATTTCAATTTATTTTGAATCTAATGGAAATTATGTGCTCAGTACAGGAAAGCATGAAATGCTCGGTTGGGTTGTTGAAATTGGCTGCAAGAATTTACAACAGTAAAAATGAATTGGAAAATGCAACAGTATGTTGGTAAAGTATTCAAGAGTAGGGCCATTATGGGACACTGGTACCCAGTAGTGTCCATTGATTTCCATGAGCATGATATGACCGGTATGATGGTTTTGAGGTAGGGATATGCCTTAGTTTTTGTATCTTTCGATGCGAGGAAGCCTTGTGAAGGGATGGACTGCCTGGGATGGGGGTGTTAGTGGAACTTGGAAGGTGTGTGACTGCACGAAAGGGGGTGAACGGATTTCCTGAGGGACTATGTAGAAGTGAAAGAAAGGACGAGGATATATTTGTTTTGGTTATTAGCATTTCCAAATGGAATCAGAGGGACATAGGAAGTGCGCCCTGGAATAATGAGCCAGTAACTGTTCACTGAGAAGATAAGTGGCGCTAGATTGTAGCGTTGGAAATTAGACACAGTTTGATTTTGCAATGGATTTTGGACTTCCTAGAAAGGAGGTGAATCCTGGTAGTACTTTGAGGATGGATGTGTGAGCCTCTATATTCCCTTGTTGTGGATGCAAGCATCGTATCCTTTTATTTGTTGGTTGAGAAAATGTGCATATGTGTATTATTGTAAATATTGTATCAAGATGGATTTATAAAGCTCAATAGGAAGTATGATTATTTGTTGGGTCAAGAAAATGTGTATGTGTGGATATTTTGTTGTTATTGTAAATACCGTAATGAGTTGTGTTATAAAGCTCTAGTAAATGGTATGTTTGTCATGTTTTAGCATATGGTCATTGTAAATATTGCAACAGGTTGTGTTATAAGGCTCCATGGACAATATGTTTTGTTTTCAAAAATCTTGTTAGTTATAGGTGTCATTGAACACTGAGGATGGTGTTTCCCCAAGGGGGAGGGTTCTGTAACAACCCTGGTTAAAAATCCATGTAAAAATATATAAGACCACGGTCATGGGACACGTATTCCAAGATTAATTGTTATGAAACCAGCTCACAAAAAGATAGAAAAGATAGATCAACGCCTTAAAATTCAACCTCTTCGAGGGGGAAACCTCCTTTACATTACACAAATGAAGAATTCTTGGATGATACAAATGACAAAACCTCCTTTCTATATATAGGAGTCTAAGGGGTCACAATATAACCAAGCCAAACTAACAATAATAATATAAAGGCACAAAAATAACAATAGTGGGATTCTATGGGGCACAATAATAATAAGGGATACAATGACAATAGTAATGGGGGAATCACTAGTATTATAGGGACCTAACATGCCCCTCTCTTTCAAAAAAGTGTTGTCCTCAGCTCTTGAGTAGTTCTGGATGCTTCTGTATAAAATTCTCATCCTCCCATGTGGAATCTTCAATGGGTAAGTTCTTCCACTTGATGAAATACTCTAAAATTGATCGATTTTGTAGCTATCGAGTTCTTGTTTCCTTGACTGCTTCAGGTTCCAATATGATTTTTCCTTCCTCATCAAGTTTTGGCAATATTGTTTGAATTGGAATCTTGTCACCTATAACCTTCTTTAAGCATGAAACATAGAAAACTGGGTGCACTCAGGAAGTTGCAGGAAGCTCCAATTTGTATTCCATAGTACCTACCTTTTGCAACACCTTGTATGGACCATAATACTTTGGTGATAATTTACTATCCTTCTTAGCTTGCTTGAGGGACATTTATTTATATGGTTTTAGCCGTAGGAATACCCAATCACCTACATCAAAACTTCTTTCGCTACGATGTTGATCTGCCTACTGTTTCATTCTATTCTGTGTCAAGGTGAGGTTATCCTTTAAGAGTTGGAGAACTTGTCGTTAATGCTCAATTTGATCTTCCACTGCTTGAACCTTAGAATTTTCTATTAAATATGATGTGATGGATGGTCGATGATATCCATAAAGTGCCATAAATGGGGTCATTTTTGTTGTAGTATGGAAGGAAGTGTTATACCACCATTCAGCCAGAGGCAACCATTTGACCCATTGTGTCTGTTTATCAGATACAAAGTAACAAAGATATCCTTCCAAACATTTTTTTACTATTTCAGTTTTCCCATCAGATTGAGGATGATAAGATGAGTTATGAGCTAACTGAGTACCAAGACAAGAAAATAATTTTGTCCAAAAATTTCCAGTGAAAATTGGATCTTTTTTGCTTACAATAATCTTTGGGTTTCCATGTAGCTTTTGAATTATTTCCATAAATGCAGTAGAAACTATACTCGCTTTAAATGGATGAGATAATGCACAAAAGTGTGCATACTTGGTAAGTTTGTCAACTACCACCATGATAACACTCTTTCCTTCGGACTTGGGTACACCTGTGATAAAATCCATTGAAACCTCCTCCCAACATTGGCTTGGAATTGATAAAGGTTGTAATAGTCATTGGGTCTTAATTGTTTCAACTTTATTTTTTTGGAAAACCAAACATTCAGCCACAAACTTTTGAATATCTGATTTAAGGAAATCCCAAAAAAAATCCTTCTTAACCCTATGGTAGGCTTTTATAAATCTTGAGTTCCCTCCTAAGGGAGAGGTGTGCAATTCCCTAGGAATGTTTTGTTTGAGTTGGGAATTCTTACATAGGTACAACTGATCCTTGTACCATAACGAATCATTTTTCCAGCTACTTGTATCAGATGTACTGGGATCTTGTTGTATATTTTGAATGAGTGCCCACACTTCCTCTTCATTCTTCAATTCATTCTTTCCTTCATTTATCCAATCTGGTTGGATAATAGAAATGGCACAAAGAAATACTTCCACATCCTCATCCTTTCTTGAGAGTGAATGTGCCACAACATTTTTCTTCCCTTTTTTGTAGATGATTTCAAAGTCATAGCCCGACATCTTTGTGACCCATTTTTGCTACTCTTCTGAAGATAATCTTTGTTCTAAAAAGTATTTAAGACTATCATGATCTATTTTTACCTTGAAGTGTCTTCCCATTAGGTAGGGTCGCCATTTCTTAAGTGCATGTAGTATTGCCAACATTTCCATCTCATAAATAGCTTTGTGTAAATACTTTCCTTTTCTTGGATGACTTTCGAAAGAAATGGGTCTTTCTTCTTGCATTAAAACAACACCAATTCCATTTCCTGAGGCATCACATTCCATAATAAAGGTTTTTATGAATTCCAGTGTAGCTAAGACTGGTGCATGAAACATTGCCTCTTTAAGATGTTCAAAGGCCTTTGTTGCTTCTAGAGTCCATGAGAATGCATCTTTCTTCATTAATATTGTTAGAGGTGCTGCTATTCTCCCATAATTCTTAACAAAGTTGCGATAATACCTTGTCAACCCAATAAATCCTCGTAGATGCTTTATGGATGTGGGAATTTTCATTCCTTAATGGTTTTAACTTTGCTAGGGTCTGCTTTAACACCTTCATGAGATACAATATGACCCAAATATTCTACCTCTTGTACTCCAAAGAAACATTTGGAGATTTTTGCATATAATTGTTTCTCCTCCAATAGTTTAAGCACCATGTCATCATGTTGGGCATGATCCTTCCAAGACTTGTTGTAGATTAGTATATCATCAAAAAATACTAACACAAATTTTCTAAGGAAGGGTTTGAAAATGGAATTCATCAAACCTTGAAATGTAGAAGGTGCATTAGTAAGGCGAAAAGGCATGACCAAAAATTCATAATGACCCTCATGAGTTCTAAATGTTGTTTTTGTAATGTCTTCAGTCTTCATTCTGATTTGATGATATCCTAAATGAAGATCCAAATTGGTGAAGTAAATTGATCCATGCAGTTCATCCAATAATTCATCAATGACAGGAATGGGAAATTTATCTTTAATAGTGAGCTTGTTGAGCTCCCTATAATCTGGACACATGCGCCATGATCCATCCTTTTTGTGAACCAATACTATTGGAGTAGAGAAAGAACTTTGACTAGGTTGAATTATACTAGCCTCTAGCATTTCTACAACCATACATTCAATTTCACTCTTTTGGACATAGGGATATCTGTAAGGCTTGATGTTTGGAGGAACACTTCCTAGAATCAAATTGATAGCATGATCATGATCACGAATAGGTGGGAGGCCTTTGGGAGTCTCAAATACCTTGGAATGATTGTCGAAGACTTTTTGGATATCTGGAGAAATGGATGATTTCGATGTGGGAACCTCTAGTGAACATAATTGTGCAATTATGCCTCGTTGTTATTTCTTTAGAAGCATTGTCATTCCACTCGAGCTGATTATCTTTCCCGATTTCCCAGCGGTACCCCTTAATTCAACTTCCTTTCCTTCTGCAGAGAATTTCATGAAAAGCTCTTGCAAATTAAAAGTTATTGTACCAAAGGATTGTAGCCATTAGACTCCTAGTACAACATCAGCACCGCCCATTGGAATGGAAAGCATTGGGATATTCAATACATATTCTCCCATGGATAGCTTGATATTATGGCACTTTCCTGAGAAATTTATGGTTCCTCCACTTGCAACCATCACTTGACACTTTGGTTTTGGATATAAGAAGCAATTCAATTCCTTGGCTATCTTACAATGAATAAAATTATGGGTACTTTCTGAATCAATCAACACTATTACCTTTTTCTTCTTGATATGCCCTTTTATCTTGATAGTTTAAGGAGTGGTAATTCCAGCCAATGCATTACAAGATATGGTCGAATTCATTTCTTCTTTTTCTATGGTTTGTTCCTGGTTTATATCCTCTTCTTTTGACATTTCTTATTCCTTTTCTTCATCCTATTCACAATCTATGTAAAATAATTTCTTCTCGACACACTTATGACCTTTCGTGTATTTGCTATTACAACTGTAACAAAGCCGTTTTGCTCCTTTTTCTTCCAATTTTTGTGGTGTTAACCTTGTAGGTTGTGGATAGCTAGGGGCAACAACACTTCCATATTTATGATTTTGAGTGGTAGGCTTCCTTGTTGCCATAATTTTTCTTTCCATTTTTCTTGCCAACCTTAATCCATTCTCCAATGAATTTGGTTCCCAAAGGTGAACCTCATGTTGGACGTTATCTTTTAAAGTCCCTATGAACACATCAATCCTATGCTCCTCTGGAATATCTTTTACCCTTATATTCAATTTTTGGAATTCCTCAATGTGCTCCATCATTGAACCCTTTTGTTTGAGATTTATCAATTGGCTAAAAAAAGTGTTGCTTTTTGTATCATCATAATGCGCTATCATTTCATCTGTAAAAATAACCCAAGTGACAATTTGTTTAGGAGAGCAAAGCCATCGATACCATACAAACTCATTTGGTTCCAAATATAAAGTTACAATGCGTACCTTTTGTGTGTTTTGCACATTATGGAGATAATTAAATGACAAACATGTATATAACCCTAATGCATGTAACAATCCATTAACTAACATAACTGCATGCAAAAAATACAATAGATGTATGACTATATTCTCTTACCCCAAAGTCTAGTGCTACAACCTCACTCTGATGGTCTGCATCTCCTACTCTATCTCAACCAACACATTAGCATCATAACAACCAATAGCATTATGATGATGCAAGACCACAAAAATGACCATCACAATGCATATCTGACCTACTATACATGCATAACCATAACCATGAAAATACATGCACAACAACCTATAAACACTGTCATTCATAGAAAAATCATATACAACCGACATGCATTCATGTTCTTCCATCCAACTTTAGAGTCTATGAAATCATGATTAACATTTATTTTGTTCTCATCATGAGTTTCCTTTCTACCCTTTCTCCATTATTTAGCATTTCTTGTAGAAACTTTGTCAAATATGTCTTCAAATCTTCCATGCTTGTCTTCAAATCTGTCTTCAAATCATCCAACTTAGCTTCCATGTCATCCATCTTAGCTTCCACGTCGTCCATCTTAGCTTCCACGTCAATCATATTAGCTTCTACGCCTTTCTTTAAACCATCCATCTTAGCTTCCATGCATTTCTTTAAACCATCCATCTTAGCTTCTACGTCTTTATTTAAACCATCCATCTTATTTTATGTTACTTTTTGTGCGAGTGAAATTTTTTTCACTTGGTCTCATAATTTTAATATATCATGTTGCATTTCTTCCTCTTCTTCATGAGTCATGCTAGATCTTTCAGGTTTCTTACTAGGTGTTTCCATTTTCTTTCTTCGGGGCATCAATTACCGATAATAATGCTTCACTATGCCCTTTGAATTCCTTCAAACTAATTTTTAAAACCAAGTTTATGAAAAAATTTAAAAATCCTACACACTTTTTTTCACTTTGTGAGCTTGATATTGAATATGATGTATCTCTATCATTTTGCATCTCCCAGGTCTGACATTGCTTCCTGCGGTAACCCTCTGAGTAATCTTTCTAACCCCGCAAGTCTGATCAAGATTAGATTCTCCAATGAAGAGTTATGCCAAATCGTCCAAGATGACCTGAGTATAGACTTGTTCAGTAGAGAAAACTTGTATGACTTGCCGCGGGTCACTGTTTCAACCTTAGGTTCTGAAAATGGTACCCAAAAAACCTACAGTCTCTCCTCTTTCGATAACTTTTTACAAAAATTCAATCTGATGCTCAGAGAGAAAGGTATGACGATTTTCCCAAGGTGGCCTGTTTGGAATGAAATTTGGGGGTCTGCAAAAACCCTAACTTCCTCGACTTATATCTCTGAAAATATAGTGAGACGGGATCTGAAATTCGAAGCCAAGGTTCAGACCAATTTCTTCACAAATGTGTTTTTTTTTAGCTTATGAAACTTCATAGAGAAAGTTTTATAGTGAACATTCCACGATGGTTTGTTTTAGATGATATTGTGGAGCTTGCAAAAAACCTAAATTCCACAGATCATATCTCCGAAAGTATAGCGAGAAAAGATATGAAATTCAAACCCAAGGTTCATCAAGATTTCATCTCAAATGGGTTTTTTTTTCGCTTCTGAAACGTCGCAGAAAAAAAGTTATAGCGAAAATTCCACGATGACCTATTTGGAGCAGCGAAACCCTAGAATCCGAAGCTCTGATACCAAATGTTATGAAACCAGCTCACAAAAAGATAGAAAAGATAGATCAACGCCTTAGAATTTAGCCTCTTCGAGGGGGAAACCTCATTTACATTACACAAATGAGAAATTCTTGGATGATACAAATGAGAAAACCTCCTTTCTATATATAGGAGTCTAAGGGGTCACAATATAACCAAGTCGACCTAACAATAATAATATAAAGGCACAAAAATAACAATAGTGGGATTCTATGGGGCACAATAATAGCAATAGGGGATACAATGACAATAGTAATGGGGGAATCACTAGTATTATAGGGACCTAACATTAATGGTGGGGAAAACATCCTACTGGGTGTTCATTGGGTTTATTATGGCTAAGGAAATTGGCAAAGGCGATGGCAAAGACTTTGGAAAGGCATGAGGCATTTATTGGCATTTTATTTATGACAATAATGGAAATTAGGAGAAAATGGAGGTGAAAGGTCAAAAGTTTCATGTGATGAGGAAAATGAAGGAAAATAATGGAAAATGAAGAAAATAGAGGCCTCATTAATAAAAGGCTTTCAAGGATCAGTGGGTAAGCTTTTGACAGGTATTGGTGGAGCTCTCTTCTATTCTCTCTCTCTCTCTCTCATACTCTTGGACACTTAGAGTTTTCTTGGAACACTCTTGGACATTGTGGCATACTTGAAGTTTTGGAGCAATAAGGCAAAGGAAGAGCAGGAAAACACAAGATGACATCGGGATCAACAACTACAATGGGTTTTGCTTCCTGGTACCGAGTTGCATGTATGTTTTCCTCACTAGTTTCAGCATGCATGGCACATGCATGTGGTTTCTTTGTTATGATATGTCATTGGCATGGAGTATTGCCTGGATTGACAGTGGATTTGTCCAACCTTGCCATTTCTTGCATAGTCATGGTGTTGTGGGTTCATTTCTTTTTTTTTCTGGTTGGTTCTCATGTTTCCTTTAGCTTGGGTTGAGTTATTATTTCTTGGAGCCTTGATTGGACAAACACTCGAGAGCCCTGTAATAGCTTAGGTTGAGTTACAAGTCCTAGAGCCTTGGTTGGAAAAATGCTTTGGAGCCCTAGGTGGGTTGAGTTACTAGTCCTGGAGCCTTGGTTGGAAAAATGCTCTAGAGCCTGGTATAAGTTATGGGTTGAGTTACTAGTCCTGGAGCCTTGGTTGGACAAACGCTCTAGAGCCTAGTATAAGTTGTGGGTTGAGTTACTAGTCTTGGAGCTCTGGTTGTAACAAATGCTCTAGAGCCTTGGAAGGCTTGGATAGAGACCAATCTGATGATGGTGTTGTGATGTCCGACCGTGAGGTGGCATCACTGTTTGATGGGTTGAGGTCTTTGGCCTCTGGAAGCCCTTGATGGTTTTGGATTGATATGTTTTATGAGATCCCACATTCATGCTTGGAATATGACATGAGGGTGAATGGATGAAGAGATAATTAGCTCAGCCATTCTACAGTCGAGTGGAAAGTGGTATTCCCATACCTGGTTGGCTTTTGCATCATCAATATGAGGTTATTTCTCCTTGTGTTTCTATGAGTATTATATTGGCTTATATGTGGATTATATGGCTGTGATTTCCTTGGCATTTATGTTTCTATTATGTTGGTTATGTATATGTTTTATGACGTTATTGGTGTATGGCTCTCATCATGTTTTTACTAGTAAATAAATGAACATTGTATCCATGAATTGATGTATGAAATGGCAGTTGATGTGTTGAGGCATCAATGCTTCTTAGTGATTCTCATCTAAGTATGAGACCCCTATGCTCATATATGTTATTTACACCTATAGACTACATATTCATTATATATTTGACAAAATGCCTGGCATGGCTAGTAGGGGTCTAGTCAAGGTCGTATTCAAGTAATTGCATGTGTACTATCATTTCCCTATTATCTTACTGTTTTGAAGGTGGAATTCAATTATGGGCAGTGACCTGGGCTTTGGGCCTGAAAAAGTGGCTCAAACCTTAAGGATGCTAACACAACATTAAGCAAAATAGTTCCTGGACGCTAGCATGCCAATAGCATGGGAGCGTCCAAAGCCTCTTAGATGTTGGCATGCCTATAGCATGGGAGTGTCTGGGGCTCAACTGGTCCAAAATATTAGTGGGAACTAGGGGTTGGTTAGAAGAAAGATTTGGATGGTTCCTAGGGGTCTTATTTTTTATGTTGAAGGTTTGTATGGTGTGTTTCCATTGATTTCGCTTCCTTAATGTGATTTAGGAGGTCAAATCATATCATAATAATTTCTCATCACATGTTTACCCTGGTTGGTCGGTTGCTTGGGTAGATGTGGGAGGAGGTCGTTAAAACCATGGGGATGATTCACCATTTTTGGCTTGAAAAGGTAAAAAGATAAAATAAAAAATTCCACATCAAACAAGTGTTCCTGCTCGAAATTTGAGTAAAATCATAGGGAGATAAGTTGAAAATGTGAGTTGAAAAAGTAGTTTTTCATTTTTCACTCCAAAACTTAATGAGCTAATCAAATATTATTTTATTATTTCCACTTTTGTTTTATAAATTCCTTAGGAGGCCCATTTTAGACCTGAAAATGTCTCCTATAACCGAAATAACCGAAATACATCATGTTTTGTTGTTCCTAATGATGAGTCTTTCAGACCACTTGAGAGAGAGAGAGAAACGTGTTGTGGAGATGATTAGGGGAAAATACCTTGCTTGAGAAGTGAAAGGAATCCATGCTTGGAAGAAATAATCATACAAAATTGTTTATACGAGGTGTGCATGTCCCATGATTGTTATAATGACTTCCACTGAAATATTACAAATACATAGGAAAATATTCTCAAATCAGCAGTGAAGTGACTAATGTGTTATTAAATGAAGAAGATAACTACTTTCACCCTCAGGGGCATCTTCAACAAATAGATTGAGGTGAGTGCTCCCATGCATCAGATACAAAGCACTGTTGAAGGAAGTGTGATCTGAACACACAGGTCTTCGATGAAATTATAGAACTACATTGGTAATAGAGTAGGGTACACCACTGATGTGAAAACTTAGGTTGGTGTTGAACATAAAGGGATTGATGAAATCAGTGGGAAATGAGGGCTCCCAATGTTTCACTCGAAATTATCCCAAAATAAGAGGGGAGCAACCAAGGTACTATTTCAATTCTAGAAGATGAGTGTTGAAGTTGAAAAAATAAGAAGAATTAACTTTCCAGAAATGGTTTTGAGAAATCCATATGAAGGCGAGGTATGTATTGCAACATGGCATGTCAAAGGCGTGATAATGGAGGTTGATAGTATAGGAGGGATACAAAAAATTGCCCAAGGTTAATGGAGCTATAATACGAGTGGCGATAATGAAAACAAAAACTTTAAGGGATAGGCCACTAGGGTTAGGAGTACGTCCAAGGGAGGTACATGCATGTTCTAACTATCATCGTGGTGATTAATAATGTAGGTGTGAAGTGAGAAAAAAGAAAGCTCCAACCAAAGGTGACTAGGGACTGTTGTCAGGTAAAAGACACAAAAAGATAAGTGAGAAACCTTTTCCAAAAGAATATTTGTACACTTTCCAAAATATTTGCAAAAGTGGTTTAGGATATACAAACACAACTATGGGTGCCCCAAGAGTACGAAGGCCTACTAAATTAGGCAGGTTGGTTCTGCAGAGGGTGGGGGCCCCATTGGTTGGTCTCGGTGTTAGGTGGATAAAATAGATGTGGTAGCGTAGATGGTCTAATGTGATGTGGGTGGATGGTAGGCCAAGTGAGGTATGTGGTGGTGCATTCATGATGATCTAAAAGGAATGGTGACCCGGGAGGGGGTGGTAAGCAAGAAGTTGAAGAAGAAAGATGAGGCTTATCTTCACAATTATGCAGATGAAAGATTGCTGGATTGGAGAAAATTAGCATGGATACTAATAGTGTAATGGGAACTATGAAATGAGTTAATTCATTTAGTTGATAGTTCTATCAATCAATGTGAACATTTACCAAGTGCAAGTGGAAAGCGAAAATAAACGTGGCCGAAATGGTGGACCCTATGGTTTATTTTAGAGAAACGATGTCAATATACGAAAAGTTTCTAAGGAAACCTATCATGTCAGTGAAGAATGATACCTTGACTGTTAGTTGGTGCACTAGGGGTTTGAGTACAACATGAAAGCTACCAATGAATTACAACATAGAAACCAATTCCCTAGATGAAAGCATCTTAATAAAATAAAATGTATGCTAGAAAAAACTAAAGAGGATGTATCGAAAAATATAGGAAGGCGCACTTCAGCACTCTGAGTGTGAAATGGGCCCAAAATGAAAACTTTTGATGAATTGAAAGGAGGATGTCATGATGTGGAGAATAATGCATTGATCCCAATGCGAATGACATTTTGGTGAATGGAGCTTGTGGTCTCCCATATGGGCCTCCAGAAAAATGGTAAAAAGGGTGCATATAAGAGCGGTGGGGCCCACATTGCCATCTCATTTATACCTACTAATATGGCAATTCATGTGAAGCCTAGTTGTTGTCTATGAGTTTACAGTCAGTCAGAGTAACTTTTCTTTGTGTGAGGAGATCCAGGTTAACCAACATTAAACCCCCTTTTTCAATTCAATAGTTTTAGGCTAGATAGTTCGTACAAGATGGCCTATACAGACCTTTTAGGAGATATGGCCCTAACCCTCACATGATATTATCTCACAGTGGTGCAAGTTATCATGGGTTAGGGTGACTTAGTCGCAATGGTATCATGACTGCAAAAGATACATCTACAATTGTATCATGACTGCATGAGATATAGGCATGTGTTACAGATCCATTAGGGCACATCAAATCCCAAAATTCAGATCAGTGTTTTAGGGCTCATAAAACCCTAAATTTATTTGTTTCATGCCCTAAACAAGTCAACCATTTGAATGCTTCCTTCCCAGACAGTTTCATGGCTTGAAGACATCCATAAATTGCCTAGAGGGACCAGCACATGTAAGCCCTTATGAAGGTGCGCTGCAGAGTAGTTAAGTCCACTGCCAGGGTGCTTTGTAGAGCACTTAGGCTTCCTTTCACCTACGTTGGGTGATAATGAGTGAAATTCACATAGGGTTTGGGGAATATCCTTATCTTTTGGAGTCATATAGAAGTTTCCATGTCTTATCAACTCCTATGAGCTCGAAAATGGATGAGGAATGAGTTAAGGATCATCGTATCCTCTCATCCCTTCCTCCATGGAACTAATTCTAAGTATGGGAGGCCATTCAATGTCACAATTAATGACAAAACCTCCTTCATCTTCCTATAAATTGACCACTCATCTAAGTGATCAGGGGTTGGATTATGTTGAATTGTAATGAGATAATGCTGCTATGAGACTTGACTTTGGAGCAAACGATGTGATGCCACAAGCTTGTCTTGCTTTTGATGTGATGTGGATGGGATCCAAGCTGGAGGAATGACTTTGAATCAAACACTAATGGTTGTAATTCCTTCTTCTATCTAATAAAGTGTTTGAATATTTTTCCATATGATGTGTTATTTCATAATGCTTATATGTATGAATTGCTTCTGATTCCTTTCATTTATATTCAATGGGTCGTAAGCTTTGATTGGTTTCCATCTTCCATTGTGTTGACAGGGTACTTTTCAAGCGGTTTAAGTATGGGAAGGAGAAACGGAATCAATACAAGGGAGACAAGAGGAAAGCAAAACTATAGGTAGGCCTTCTATCCTCTTTTCTTATATATTGCTTATAGGGAAAGTCTAAAATACTTTAAACTATTGTTCTAGGCACAACTACTAGCCTAGTGAATTAGTATTTATCTGTAGATGCTAAATTATCCAAAGCAAATTGGCGACTCTGCTAGGGAATAATCCTCTTTCCTAGTAGCTTGTCCACCTCCTAAGACATCCTTGTAGACTCTATTTGTGTTCATAGATTGTATTTCAACTGTTTACATTGAAAAGTTGGTCAAAAATGTGTCAAATTGCCTTTTGAAATGGCTTACTGTCACCAACGTAGGCTTTTGAGGGACACAGTGCACTGCAGAGCACCCCTGGCTTAGGGACAGTGCTTTGAAGCACATTGTCTCCCACTCTGGGCTGCGTTGATCCTCCTAGGATCAGTTTCCCACTTTTGGAAAGAGTTTTTGCCAAGTTTTCTCTGTTTGATTGTTTGTTGATTAATTAATTAATGTTATGTCTTAGAGAAAGAGTGTTTATCTCCTGGTGTAGCCCAGATTTGATTGGATTGATTAATGTTTCTTCATGTTTTCTTTGTCATTATCAATCAATAGTCAAAGTTAGGATATAATTGATTAATCTTCATTCGAAAGAAAGTGTCATAAAGTCTTCTCTTCCTTCGAATTTGAACTGTCGTAAAAGTCTTCGTTCATATGAAAGATTGATTGATTGTATGTGCATATTTCCTTTTTGTTCATATTCACATTAAGGGAATCGAAAATAAATACATGCATGTTGCATTGAAAAATTTTGTGTGTGTTGATAGGAATAGTGTAGGGAAATTGCATTTAGATTGTGCTCTTTGCTCTTTGATCAAAAGAAATCTGATTGCTCTATCCCTAAGTAGCTAGGATTTTCATCGTTAAATTGAATGGAAAGAATGCTTATCATGATAGTTGCATTCCTAGGAATTTCAGAATACATCACGTGGTGAAATTGAAAGGCAAATTCGTAAGCAATATCAACTTAAAATAAACATCAATTTACCTAATGGAGCATTATTATTAATGAGAACATTTAGTGGTTCTAGGCTAGACACGTATTATGGCGTCATAAAACAAAGCACGTGTTGCTAACTTGTCTACAATACATCCCGAGTGTGATACCTACTTCCACATACGTGAGTGTATCATAGCTCGTCCATGTACCTTTGGGTATATAGGGTGGTGTTACAGTACGTAAATTATATGGGAATTCTCTCACTATGCGGTTTTGCATTAGACAACACTTATACAGACTAGGCCTCCACGTACCTTCGGGTATATATGGGGGGACAACTCTAGGTTGCTATCCATCCTTAGGTAACCGAGTTGTCTTCCTTGTAAACTATGATACATTGAACACAACATTTGGGGAGATTGCCTGCCCGTACTTCTTGGTTCGCCAGGAGGTATTTTGCAGTTCATAGTTGCTTGGTAAACCTTTTGCCTAGTATACCCCTTTTTGTTATTTCTTTTTGATAATAAAATTAATCAGCAATCATGGAGGAACATCAACCCATACCCTATTGTTCGCGGAGAACATCGAACAAACTGCCTTTGCCTCTCGAAGCGACACCAATTCAGGAAAAGCGATCTCACTTAACTGAGTCTAGTACATCAAGAACTCCTAGTTCTTCATCTGAATTACCTGAATCATCTATTTCAGTAAGTACTGAGACTCCAGTTACTCCAACTATTTCTAGCCCATCTGTTTCTAAAGAAGAAGTTTCACAATTACCTGAGGACATTAGCACTAATCCTAGTGAAACAGTAACTGAGGTTTTTCAACAAGTTGATCCTCAACTTGAAATTGCTCAACAAGAAAGTACTTCTGAACTTGAATCAGTTCAACCAGAAGTTAATCCAGAATCTATCCCAGTTCAAATAGAAGTTACATCTGAACCTGAAGTTGTTCAGGAACCTCTTTCTGAAACTGTTGTTCATTTACCTGAACATCTGGACTTCGAGTTTGAACATTTAGAAGTTGTTACTTTATCAGAAGACAATCAACTGGCTACCCCTCAGACATCAGTAACTATTGAAACTTCAACTTCATCAACACCAGAAATCTTTTACAGACCTAACGGTGAAGTTCTTCCACCAAGTTTAATTACTATAGAGGAGGAATTAGAAGAAGATTACACACCTAGAACCTTGTTTCACTTTGGAACTAGGCTTTATATTTACCCTAATACTCTTGATTTTTTCCCTCCATTTGATCCTACTTCTTTTCAAGTACCCATTGATTCTTTAGGACAACCTTTGGGTCAGTTAAATATGGCTGAACAACCATCAAAATATCAAATTGTATCATCTCATGTAGTTGCAGCAAAATCTTCTGTTGTAACTTTTTCGATGTTTTCTACCACACCGGAGTCGCACCTGTATGGTGAATCGTCCATCCCGGTTGGTTACCAATCATTTTTAGGAACCCACTCAGGGGTTTCTTCTACACAATGGTCATCACCCATGTCCTCAACTGGAATTTTACCTAGTTCTTCTCTAATGGGAACTCAACAGTTTGATCCTGCATATCAGTACAAGCTGGGCAATCTGGTCAACAAAGGCCTATGTATCCATTAAATACCATATTGCCACCATATGGAGATAAATATGCTTATTCACCGTATCCTCCTTATTCTGGAGGACTACCATATGGTAATATCTCGCAGTATTCAGGTCAATCTAGAATTAGAGTTTGTCAATGGCAACCAACAATGCCTGTTCAACCGAGCCTTGTGTATCCAACACAACCAATGCAAACTATGTCATCTATTCCTACTACACCTGTTGTTACTAATGTACCACAGTCACAAGTTCAAACTATTGTATCTCAACCGGTACAAACTGATCCTTATACCTTGCAACCACAAGTTTCAGGTCTAGAAGTTCAAATTCCTCGAGTTGTTGTACAACAACCACTTGTTCTAAAGTTCAGCAACAACCTCATGTTAGTATAACATTATCTGGATTGACCCAAGCTTACACTGGTAAAGTTTATTCACGACCTGGCCAACCTTTCATTACTGGACAACAACAACCGTTAAATCAACAACAGATGTACCAACAACAACAATAGTTGATTCAACAACTGTGGCAGCCTCAATTTCAACAACCCCAATTCCAACCCCAATTTGGACTTGTTCCACAGGGTCAACCTGGTTTTGGTCAATCTCAAGCTTACCAAGGTCCTGGTTAACCAGGCTTTGCGGGTTATGGACAACCACACATTCAACCTGGTTATCAACAACCACCTTATATTGGTTTTGTTCAACAACCATACCAAGTTTAACAAATGCAAATGCCCTATGTTGGTATGCAAAGACCTATTTCTCAGGAAATTCCATCATATCCTAGGTATGCTCAAATTGGCTTGAATCAACAATTGCTGTTTGTAGCAACTTTAGAATTACCAGATTTAAATCGAATCACTAATGATCCAATCTTATATGCACCATGGTGGTCGATAATTCCCCATAAGTTACCATATGACATTCCGAAATTTAACATAAATCCTGGAGAAGACCTATCAAATCATGTCTTGACCTATCATTTGTGGTGTTCATCAAACTCTTTAAATGATGATTTGGTCAGACTTCGTCCTTTCTAAGAACACTTACTGTTCCAACTGCTAAATGGTACATTGAATTACTAAGAGCTTCTTTCGATAATTTCACCACTTTAGCCACTACATTTTTGACCCACTTCCAGTAACCCATCAGATACAAGACTGGAATAGAACTCCTAACCAACTTTAAATAGACTTCTATTACCCATATATCAGATCATATTCATGAGTGGCAGCGTCGTCATCGAATGGTTAAGACATATGTTCCCAATCAGCGTTTAGCTAAGTGGTTCATAAAAACCTTATTTCCATCAATCACCGAGGATGTGGCAAAAGGTGGAGTTGTCATAGAAGATCAAGTTATTTCTCATGCCTAATACTTGGATTTGATTTACACACAATCTGGCATGCTTTATGAAAAAATTCCCAATGCACCTCGACCAACTTTCACAGTTCCCCATCCCCCACAATCGAGTATGGACTCTCATACCGGAGATGGTGTGATCGGTTCTTCAAGCACGCAAACAGTAGGAAGACCATCTGGTCAAACTCTTTTTATTTCCAATCAAGCTACTAATGCATTAGAAAATACTCTTGCCTCCAAGGTTAATGCCATGTCATCTGACAAAGGAAAAAATCCAAAGTAACCAGGGAGCAAGAAAAAGGGGAAAATCAAAAAGAAATAATAAAATTCCCCTCCAAATAAATCATCTGATTCCTCTACTTCGGCAAGGAAATCTCGTTATCCATGTCTGATATGTAATAATGAGCATTTTACAAGAGTTTGTCCACACTGCTTTGAGGTCTCTAAACTTTTAAAGACTTCAAACACATCAGAAATGTTGACTGATCTGTTTCCAACCCTAGAGACACATTTGGTTGCAACAAACCATGCTTCCACATCCTAAGTACTCATGTTATCCATCACAAAGCCACAAAACGAAGTTTTGGTGTCAACAAGAAACAAAGATTATGGAAATCTGTCGTCATCGTTGAATAATCAAGCCACTAATCAACCTAATCCTTTGACTTCGACTTCATATGAAGTTATTCCACCCATTGCACCTAAATTGACAATAAAACCACCAAATGGAGTTGTGCACAAATCGACATTCAACCCTTGGGTTCGAGCAGCTCAAAATTATAACATAGTAGAAGATCTTGCTCAATCACCTTCTACTATGTCGACATTCGAGGTGTTGCAATACTGTCCCTCCTAGAAGCAGGCTTTAATGTCAGCAATAGGTGGAACAGATCCTACGGATTCAAATCTTGTGGTTTTTAACCATGTGGGATATACACCATAGTTACCGACACAATTAGCTTTCCTAATCCAAGTAAAAGCTCTCAATAAGAATGTTCACCGAACTATTATTGATGAGGGGGCATCTACTTGCATTATGTCCATGAGCTGCTGGAAAACACTTGGTTCACTGTCGTTGTCATGATCACCAACCACGTCGAAAGCTTTTGATGGAAGAACATATACTCCATGTGGGATTTTGAGTAACCTGCAAATCGAACTAGGGGGAAAAACAGTTACTGTTAAAGTTGAGGTATTTGACAAAACCCTTGATTACAACATTTTACTAGGAAGGCCTAGGGTATATGCTATGGCTGCTATGGTTTCCAAGTACTTCCATACTATTGCATTCCATTTTAAGGGTGGAATCATAGTCATTGATCAGCTAGCCTTCTTTGCCAATAGTTCACAGGCTACGAGAACCATTCCGTTGGTACAAAAAATCATGTTGTCACTTCAAAGTGTTGGAGTAGGTCTCTTTAAAGATCCTTCCCTAATGGGTACTTTTACCCTACTGTCACCATCTGATTTGACGGAAGTGGTAAGAGTAGAGACTTGCAATATGATTTCATCCACCTCATCTGATTTAAGGAGGATTACCAACAAAGTTGAAGTTGATAGTAATATTGAGGTGATGCCATTAAGCCCCATTGAATCATCATAGCAATCAATATTTTGAGCTTATGTGGAAAACCCAAATCCGCAGTCAACAATTGTATGGGTAGCTAGGTCATTAGAATATGGTACCTCTTTAGATCCTTTTTCATGTATACATTCTACAGATGAAGGAATCATCCAACCAATGATGATAGGAGAGGAACTATGGGAAGATTATCATCATCATTCCCATCTTCCAAATGGCACTGAATATTATTCAAATGAACTAAACCACCCATCAGTCATTGATTTCCTACTGAATTCAGCTTTCATAGACACAATCGAATCTGAGCGAAACCTGTCAAATATTGAAGAAATGATTTCTATTAATATTTCGACAGAACCTAATGTTGTAGAGAACAATCATGTCGGCAAATCATTTTCTCCATTGGAACTCGATAATTAGCGTGCTCTTTTTCATGAATTTAGAGATATTTTTGCATGGTTTTACAAGGAGATGCCAAGCATTGACTCTAGTATTGTTGAACATGAAATCAAAATGTACCCTGATGTCAAGCCATTTCGACAGCGGCTTCGACCTGTCCATCCGAAGAAAGCTACTACAATTAAAGCAGAAGTTGAAAAAATTGGTTGGTTTCATTTACCCTATTCCTCTTACTGACTGGGTTTCCAACATTGTTCCTGTCATGAAGAAACAAGGAACAATACGAGTGTGCATCGATTATAGGGATGTAAATCAAGCATGTCCAAAAGACAATTATCCTACTCCTTTTATCGACCAAATTATTGACGAATGTGCCGGATGCAAAATATTCTCATTTATGGATGGATTTTCCGGCTACAACCAAATCAATATACGCCCACAGGACCAATCGAAAACAGCTTTTATTTGTCCATGGGGCACATTCCATATAGGAAACTCCTATTCGGTTTGAAGAATGTTGGGGCCACATTTCAGAGGGTAATGAATTATGCCTTCCATGACATCAAGCACATTGTTCAACCTTACCTTGACAATTTACCTACTCATTCACGAAAGTGGACTGATCACCTGTAGCATTTTAGAGCAATATTTTTATGATGCTGAAACTACAAGATTCGATTCAATCCACACAAATGTGCGTTTTGCACTGTTACTAGTCGCTTGCTTGGATTTGTAGTGTCTCGAGAAGGGATTTGATTGGATCCATTAAAGGTTCAGGCAATTCTGGATTTGCCTCCACCTTCAAATCTTTTACAATTGTAGAGACTTCAAGGGAAAGCCAAATTTCTGAGGAGATTCATTCCTAATTACACTGAAATGGCTAAAGGTTTTACACATCTTTTGAAAAAGGAGATACCCTTTCATTGGGATTGGGTCACGCAAGCTTCCTTTGATGCTCTTAAAGATACCCTAATTAGAGCTTCATTAATGTATTCTCCAAATTACCAAAATGACTATTACTTGTATCTCGTCGCTGCAGATACAATCATTGGCATGGTTTTAGTCCAAGAAGAAAATGGGATTGAACATCCTATTTATTACTTGAGTCATAATATTAACGATACAAGAAGTAAGTACTCTTATGTCGAAAAGCTAGCTTTGGTCGTTGTGCAAGCTATTCAAAGATTTCATCACTATATCCTGTTATGAAAAACAACTGTCATTTCAGATTACAACCCTATGACATACATTTTGTCACGTCTATTGCTGGGGGGAAAATATTCAAAATGGATATTATTTTACAGGAATTTGATTTAGATTCATCAAGTCTAAATCAAAGAAATCTCTAGTTTTCACTGAGTTACTATGTGACGTTCCCTCGACCTCCATCAATTCAACATCCAAACCATCAATTTTAGATGAGTCTCTGTTTCTAATTTTGTCATCTAACGCTTGGTATGGAGATATACTGATCTATCTCCAGACCCAAACTTTCCAGCAAGATACCTCTCACTCGCAACAACGACGTATTCGTTACCAAGCTAAAGATTATCTAATCATTGATGACACACTTTACCATCGTGGTATCGATATGCTTTTACGATGGTGCCTCACGCATGAGGAGGCTGAGAAAGCATTGAATGACTGCCATTCAGGTGCTTGTGGTGGACACTTATCTGGATATGAAACCGCACAAAGGATTCTTCATGTTGGTTACTTCTGGCCAACTATATTTAAAGATTGTATTATTGTTGTCAAAAGTTGTCATGCATGCCAGATATATGACTGAAAAACCAGATTACCACCTGCACCATTGCATCCAGTCATTGTTGTTAGCCCATTCGCCAAATGGTCCATTGAATTTATGACATGTAACCCCACCTCGGCTAGGGGGCATGGGTATATTATAGTCGTTGTTGACTATTTTACCAAATGGGCCGAGGTGATGCCAACATTGAACAATAGTAGCGAAATGACTGCTCTTTTCTTTTTTAACCATGTGGTTTCCTGGTTTGGTGTACCACAAGCCATAGTTATAGATCATGGGTCACATTTTCGCAATCACATGATGGCTGAGTTGACTGCTATGTTAGGACTGTCACATGATAGTTCTACCCCGTATTACCCACAAGTGAATGGACAAGTTGAGGCCATCAACAAGGTCCTGAAGCGGATGTTACCAAGAATGATAGGGGTTCATAAAATAAACTCGAACTTAATCTTGTACTCTGCCTTGTGGGCATATCGAACCTTAGTGAGAAAAGCAACTGGATTTACACCCTTTCAGTTGGTGTATGGTTTGGAAGCAATCTTACTGATACAATGTGAAATTTCATCGCTCAAACTCGCGATTGACCTGTTACCCGACACTTCTGAAGAAGAAGCGCATTTCTTGGAATTAATCCATCTGGATGAAACCCATCATGATGCCGCATTGGTTAACGAAGCGCATAAGAAACGTTTTAAGGTGCAATATGATAGGAATGTCAAGCCTCGTATCTTCTCAGAAGAAGACCTGGTCTTGCTTTACGATCAGGAAGTTTATAAGCTTGGAGCAGGGAAATTCGAACCAATGTGGATGGGTCCTTATGTTGTCAAGAGTGTTCTGGAAAAAGGAGCCTACGAGTTAGTAGATTATGATGGGATTCCATTGTTGCAGCCCTGAAACAGGTTGTACCTCAAACATTACTATGCTTGATTAAGTGTAGTAAAACTCACTATATATATGATTTCATTGCATATGTGTGTGTGTGTGTGTGTCTGTGTCTTTTAGATATTTTTATCTGGTTAGTAATCCTCTCTGCATTTGTTGCAGATTTTGAAGTCTTCGGAACCTTTTTTTGGTTACGTCAATGGTTCTATTCGTAGTACGCAGAATTTGTCTTCTGCAACATGGGCCATTTTCACTCCAAGTGGCGAGTTAGTGAGTTTCAAAGGGATTTGTATTGGTCGATCAACAAACAATATTGTTGAGTATAGCGGGTTGATTGAACTACTCTCTGATGCCATTTCAATTAGCATTCGCCGAATCATCGTTAGGCTAGACTCGCAACTCATTATACTACAACTAACAAACATTTATACTGTTCGAAATCCAACAATTTTTCGTTTGTTCCTTAGAGTTCATATTTTGGAAAGACGTTTTGAACACATTCAATATCAACATATTTCCAGAAATCTTAACACATTAACTAATTCTCTAGTGAATTATGTGTTAAATAGACATTTGCAACATATGTAAAAGTAATATTTTCAATTCACATCATTAGTTGAATAGGATTGCATATAACCACAAAAAAAACTCTTAAATAAAATAGATAGGTGTTTTAAAAGTTTTTACAAAATGTGTGCCCAACATGGAAAATTTTAGGGGCGAATGTTCGCCCTTTGGCGAAATTAAGGGGTTTTAAATTTTTAGTGGGCACATATTTTGTATCATAGTACATTTTTACAAATAGCCTCAAATAGCCCACCTTATTTTAAGGGAGAGGGTAAAAAAGGTAAATTTAGCCCTTGAAATTAGGAGTTACAACCTTCCATTCGCCTAATTTTCAAGAATACATTTTATTTAAGTGAACCCTATGGGCTAAATACCATATTTATAAAAGAGGTATGGTAAATTAATAAAAATATAAATAAATGAGAAGTATGGTAAATAAATAAAACATTTTTTATATTTACTCCATAAGTCACCTTATATACATGCAAGGGTGTAAACAGATAAAAATATAAATAAAGTGGAGGTATGGTAAATAAATAAAACCTCTTTTTATACTTACTCAAAAGGTATGGTAAATAAATAAAAATATAAATAAACTACACATATGGTAAATAAATAAAACCTCTTTTTATATTTAGTCCATAATCCTCTTTTTATTTATGAAGGCTCAAAAAAGAGGTTTTATTTAAGTGAATCCTATGGGCCAAATACCATATTTGTAAAAGAGGTATGGTAAATTAATAAAAATATAAATAAACGAGAAGTATGGTAAACAAATAAAACATTTTTTTATATTTACTCCATAAGTCACCTTATATTTACGAACATTAAAAAAATGCATTATATTTAGGTGAAACCTATAGGCAAAATATTATGGGCCAAATACCATGGGCTAGATTATTATTAATACCATGCAAAAAAACATTATTAATCCTAATATTAGTATTAATAAAAATAAAAATGGCACATGGTATTGACCCATGGTATTCATGTGTAATGTAGCCTATTTAAATGGGGGAATTAAACCTGCATAGATCCATCTTTACTCTGGATCTACTAAGCCCCGAGAGGTATCAAATATCGTGATACGCAAACTAGCATAGAGTGAAAAAATATTTGATCCCTCTCGGGGCTTGGTGGATCAAGAGTAAAAATGGATGTTGTAATTTAATGTATGTTAAACATTTTAACTTGGTTAAAATAAAAAATAAAATATCAATTATTAATTTTATTATTGTAAATTACTAATAGTAATTTTTAAGCTCCAGTTTTATGATAACCTGTGGTATTGACCCATGGTAATACCATGGTATTCGCATAGAATATTTAAATGGGAAATTCTATCATCTTAGATCCATCTTAATTCTGGGTCTACCAAGTGCTGAGAGGGATAAATAGATTTCATCCCCCTAAGAGTGGTAGATGTGGAGTTAATATGGATATAGGTTGGTTTTTATGATAATGAAGATATTAAATAGACTTAGGAAATTATATTGTAAAAACATCTTAAGGTGAATGGTTAAAGCTACATTTAGTCACTTCACAAAATTTACTAAAAAAATACCAATATCTCCATTAATATTGGTCTTTAACTTTTTTGATTTAACAAAAAAAATTCAAAACAATCGAACCTTATCACTCTTTCCACATCACACTTGCAGAAGATTTCTCACCATTTTTCAAACATTCTCAATATGATATCTTCATGAAAAAGTTTAGGTACTGATGTTGGATTAGTTGTTTGAAAAATAAGTTGTTTTGTACAACCTTTCATCTTCTGAGATATTCTTAGTTTGTCCTAATGATCTGTAGGGGTTGGAGCCACTGCACCATATTTTCCTAAAAGTTGGAGATTGTTCACCAAAAAGGAAATTAATCTACATGTTACAACGTTGTTAAAAAATGCGAGACCTATGAGGGTAGTGAATTATGCTAATAAGCAATTTAGATTGAGAGAGACGTAATTAAATTTTATTATTTAATTGAAGATTTCCAATTAAAATAATAATAAATCTACATTTATATTTTCATGTATTGATTGGAAGGATTCTCACAATGGTCACTTCTTTCAATTAGATCCCCTTCAAACCCTTGGGATACCTAATACTTTCTTATATAATATAGTTGGGGCTTGCTACTTGTTGGCATGTTGGGGTAAACAAACTTGATTTGTTTTTGTTATCTCACAGTTGGAGTCCATGGAATAAGAAATAAATTTGACAACTTGAAAAAATTGGTAGCTTGACAAAAGTTGTAGAGAAAAGATTAATCTCTCCTACCTTGACAGAACTCGTTGTCAATAACAACACCTACAAGAACTTTGTTGTGGAATATTATCAAAACTAATAGAAGGATATGAAAGAGTATATTGTAAGAACCTTGACAAACATGCCCACTGAAACTTGCAACATTGTTTGTAGGAAGAGAAAATTATGTTTATTTTTCCAAACATGTATGTTAGTATATTACAGTTTATTGAATATGTTTTCTTATTATCATATATGGTTTCATACCTTAACAAAACATTTGCCAAGACTTCACAATGTTTTATTATTCAGTAAAAGATTTGCCAATATCTTACAAGATTTTATAATTCAGAGAAAGATTCTCCATCACTATACAAGATACTATAATCTGGTGAGAGATTCGCCAAAAAAATTATATACACATATTATATTATTGATAAAATCGCCTCCCATTTTTCCTATGTATCATGGGGATTAGCCCATTTGTTATACATATAAATTTAGGGTGGTTCTTAAAATTTTCCCTGTTTCCCAAGACACATTTGGTCATCTGACCCAAAAACTTAAAAATGCATAAAAATATCCTAAGTAGATCTAGTGGTGCTCATGGTAACAGGTCACACCCTGTTCTATCATGCGCAAAAGCCTAGCCCAATGGTTAGGAACACCAATAGTGTGGCGCTGCAGCCTCATAGGTAACTCCTCGATCTAGATATCTGGAATACCAAGGGTTAATCCCTCTATGTGATCCTGCAACTCTACTAAAGTCTTGGCCAAATCCAAGTCCAGGAGAACTGATGTCTCGATGTTTCTCTGTGCTGGCCCACCTGCAACCTATTGGCGTACCGCAGATCAAAAAGTACCCACATCTGTATGCATAAGAGTAATTTTATTTTAGTCTTGGAAACATTAAAAACACAAAAAACATGTAGAAACTTGAAAAATCAAAAAACACTTTGGTCAAACAACTTACCCATAGCACCCCATTATGCTCCAACTAGTAGAATCAAATCTAGATCTCCACAATAATTCATCCCTGAGTATGGATGCTTCTCGATAATGACATGTTTTCGCTCAAGGCAGCTAAAAAATGTAGGGGAAAAATGATTGTTGATTGACCAGCATGTCAGGCCATCAATTCAACCCACCTCTTCATACATGGTCTCTAGGGCCAGCCACACCTAGTGATACATGTTGTGGTTGCATCAATGGGATTTTCTCTAAGGCAAAAGAAATCAAGATCGAACCATAGCAAAAATTATTTGTCTTACTACTTTTTACCTTAGTCAGTTGTTCTTTCAGCAATGAAAGTACAACCTCACACTAGTTGAAAATTTTTGGCTCTAGACACTGCAGTGCATACTACATATAAGATATATTCGCCAGATGTAGTGTCACACTCCCGGCTAATTTTGTGATCGTAAAGAGGATCATTCTTAAACTAAAATCACTTACATCCTAGATGTTTATTTTCCCATCCCTGCTAGGCTGTGTACCTGGCCGAAAAAACTGTCTGATGTAATCTCTCACTGATTCACCTCCATAGGAAAATCCAGAAAGTGAGATGGGGGCACCTCGCCTCGATAGTCTTGTAAGAAAGTAAATATCCTCAATAGTAATAGGGACCATCTTGTCCCTAATGTGAAATGTCTGATCTGTCGGATCCCATGCACGAACAAGGAACTGCAATAGTTCTATTTGTTGCCTCATTCCGGACAACTTAAAGTATTTGAGTAACCCGCAATTCCTGAGGGCCTCAACTGTACCTAGGTTATTTAGGGCAACCATGTCTTGTTATTCATACTCTCTTTCTTGCCATGTAATCAACATTTTGATCTGGTGAAAGCCTGAAACACAATCATAAGCTAAATTAGGATCCTTTCCATGCAAAAAATAGGGCAAATTTTGGAGCAAACAGCTAAAACCAACTTGGAAAATGTGCTTAGCGTAGCCTATACATAGAGACAGTGCGCTGCAGAGCATCTAGCCTTCTATCTAGGTGCTCTTCAGCACAGTTTTTGATGTGAAAGCCTTTGTTGATCCCAAGGAAAAGATATGAAACCCTAGGGGCCCCAAAAAACCCTAAAACTTGCATGAAATGACAAAAGAATGGATTGAAAATAAAGTAGGGAGGTTCAGTTCCAACCTGGTCCAAACAGCTCGAGAAATGGTCCATAGAATCTTTCGTAATCGGCCGGTGAAGTTTGAGGTAAAAACTGAGCTCAGAGCACAAAACTAGATGGTAAGTTCCAAATGGTAAAAATGATATGGTAAAAACTTATTTTATGTTTATTTCATGTTAATTAATCGATTAAACATTAGTATTTGCCTATTTTTTCCTATGAAACAAATATTTTTAATCCATTTGGTGATGTTTTGAGTAGGTTTACAACTGATTTTAAAAATTCAACGTGCTCGATTGTAAGTTGTACTTTTGACCACAGAGCACATTTTTATCTCTTTTTTGAGCTTTGTTAAAAACGAAAAGGGAACCCCCTTGGAGTCCTCTTCAAGCTCTTTTCAGACTCTCTAAACATGGAAAGGTTGTCGAGCGCTTGTTCTTTCCAGCTCGTTAATGGATTGGAAATGATATAATCTCTCTTGTCTTATTTTACGCTTTTTCCGACTTGAGAGATTAACTTACGAAAAAGAACTTGTGGAGTTTTCTTTTTGTACCTTTTCAAACTCTCTAAACATGAAAAGGACCCGGTTATCTTTGTCATTACACTTGTTAAAAACATCAAATAGTGACAAACTTGTCCATCTAGACAAGACCGAGTTTCACCTTCGCTAGACTCATTAAAACATCAAATAGTGATGGATTCACATGAAGGGTGAAATTATACAACAAGCATATGTTATCCTCCTCAGCTTGATAAAAATAAAGAGGTACTGGTCTTCAATGACTGGGGAAAACGGAAAAAGGGTAAAACCACTTTATGTAGCAAGTCACTCTTTAACATGACACTTTCACTCCATCACCGTGACTATTTGGGTTGGGTTATTAGCTTGATGGTTATCATACCATTGGTCTATCATACCATCCATCGCTTTGTTTTGGGTCAATGCTACCAATTCACTTTAGTGTTGTTGACATGTTCAAGAGAAGTCATCCAGTCAAAATCCATCTTTTGCAATACCATAAACCTTCATTTTCATGACCGCCATTCCTGAACCTTGTGTTGTTAGTCAAATTCCATCTCTAAAATCACTACACTCGTTTCATGTCGTTGATGTGGGATACATCAAGGCCCTCCTGCGACAAGTCGCTTCTTGTCAACATCAACTCATTATCCAAGAATTTAACTTAGAAACACCTATTCAGTACCTTGAGGCTTGCATGCATCAATGGTAGGTTTCTTGCTTTTGGAAATAGGCATACATCAATGGCCTTCGACCAAAAGACTTTTTATGGTGTTCAACATCAAATCATCCATTCACACCATGTAGAATTTAATGTAGTACCTTGAGGATCATTATCATTATCGGTGATTTCTCTCGCATCTGTTAACAGCTTACATCATGAGCTAGTAATCAGATGGTGTATTCCCATGTTCGACTTTAGATCACATATTCACATGGTTAGACTCGTACTTGAGCAAGTGGTTGAACGAGATTGAAGACCCTGGATCTAGTTTCATTCATCTAGGGCTACGATATCAGGAGTACTAAATCATATGTATAATGGCTTTACATTGATAATCATTCCAATCATGGGTCTATATCTGTACATGATTGTTTATGTACATGTAATGAAATTTTATAAGTTGAGCATGGGTATGCCTTCCCTCAGAAATTCATGAAAAATAAAATATCATGATATATGTATTGTAATTGATGCAGGTCACCTTCCACTTTGATACCTCCTCATCACATCTTAAAGCATTTCATTCGACATTGGAATTTTTCCGACTTCATGCTTTAGGGGGAAACTATTACAGATCCATTTGGGCACATCAAATCCCAACATTTAGATCAATGTTTTAGGGCTCATCAAACCCTAAATTTAATTGTTTCAAGCCCTAAACAAGTCAACCCTTTGAATGCTTCTTTCCTAAACAATTTCATGACTTGAAGACATCCAGAAACTGCCTCTAGAGGGACCAACGTAGGTAAGACCTTATGAAGGTGTGTTGCAGAGCAATTAAGTCCATGGCCAAGGTGCTCTATAGACCACTTAGGCTTCCTTTCAGCTGTGCTAGGCGAGAATGAGCGAAATTCACATAAGGTTTGGGGAATATTCTTATCTTTTGGAGTCATCTAGAAGTTTCCTTGTCTTATCAACTCCTATGAGCTCGAAAATGGATGAGGAATGAGTTAAGGATCATCCTATCCTCTCATCCCTTCCTCCATGGAACTAATTCTAAGTATGGAAGGCCATTCAATGTCACCATTAATGACAAAACCTCCTTCGTCTTCCTATTATTGACCACTCATCTACATGATCAGGGGTTGGATTATGTTGAATTGTAAGGAGATAATGCTGTTATGAGACTTGACTTTGGAGCAAATGATGTGATGCCACAAGCTTTTCTTGCTTTTGATGTGATGTGGATGGAATCCAAGCTGGAGGAATGACTTTGAATCAGACACTGATGGTTGTAATTCCTTCTTCTATCTAATAAAGTGTTTGAACCTTTTTCCATATGATGTGTTCTTTCATAATGCTTATATGTATGAATTGCTTCTAATTCCTTTCATTTATATTCAATGCATCGTATGCTTTGATCAGTTTTCATCTTCTATTGTGTTGACAGGGTACTTTTCAAGTGGTTTAAGTATGGTAAGGAGCGATGGAATTGATACAAGGGAGATGAGAGGAAATTGGAACTACATGTAGGCCTTCTATCCTCTCTTCTTATCTATTGCTTATAGGGAAAGTCTAAAACACTTTAAACTATTGTTCTAGGCACAACTACTTGTCTAGTGAATTAGTATTTATCCATGGATGCTAAATTCTCCAAAATAGCATGAGACCCCCTCAAAGAGACCTTATGGGATAGGTGAATACAATCATGACTTTAGGGAAAACAAGCACGAGACCTACATGCGACTATGGTAGAAATAGTCATGCACCCATCATGACCATTTTGAAAATAGGCATAAGGGTCACTTTTGGCTTTTTGTTTGATTTCCCCCCCTCCTTTTTCTTTTGGAGACTACCATAATGAAGCCCACACTCACATGATGGTGTTGTGGAGATAGTGGGACTAGGGGAAGCTACAAGATTATGTGACTCTTGATTCCCAGGCCCAGGCAACATTGGTCAGGTGGGGGTTGCTGAAATTTATTCATAACCCTTTATTGAGATCGCAGGAGGAGTTCTCGGCTCGTGATCAGGAGATGGTTGCTCAACCACCACATTTTTGACATCCAAGGGTTCAACCTCCCCACATCAGTGAAGGTAGATATCTAATTAATTATAGGATTGGTTCCTCTAGGGGAGGTACTACCTAAAGAGCCCCCTTGCAACGAAATTTGATTGGTTAACTGGGACAATCAGTGGTGTGGGGTTGATCCAAATGATGCCATGGGCATCAGTATCAAGTCTATATTAGATCTAGATACATGAGCAACAACGATGATTATCATCCACATCTATGGGACCTCATCCCCTCACCAGATTATAAGTGTTATTATTGGAGTGCTGGAGCAGATGCATGCCAGTACATTTTTTTATTGTGCTAGAGTGGTACATCATGGGATGATCGATTAGCTTATGCAAGCAGTGTAGCAAGAGATACTTGGATTCCACTACGAGAACAATTTGTGTATCTTCTTGTATGAGTGGGTGATCCTGCTACAACTGATCATCCAAGTGGACCCGATGCCCCCACAAGACCCACGAATCAAGTACTGGGCACTTGATGCTCCTGGAAAGTAGTGGCAAGGTGGGTTGAGATTGGATTGACATGACTGAGGGTTGGCTCCTATCCAACCATAAGTTGATCTTAGAGTTCTTGTATGTGAGAATGGACTTCAAGGGCAATCCTGACATGGGGTTGCCCCTAGGCAACGCTTGGGGCCTAATAGGTACATAAGTGCATGCTTTTTGATATATGTAGTTATGTTTTTACATGTACATTTTATGATGAAATTCATACTAATATTTGATATGTTACTTGCAGATGTGGGACCTCATGGGCTTCCTTAAGGTAACCTACTGGAGTCAGGGAGGTAGGGCGGAGACAACCTTAGGAGGGGTCTACAATGGTAGGACAACAGCGGCCTCGAGAGGTAGCCGTAGAGGAGTGACTGTGAAATGAGTTAATCCACTTAGGTGAGAGTTCTATCTATCAATGTGAACATTTACCGAGTGCAAGTGGAAGGAAACAATCAACATGGAAAAAATGGTGGACCTTATGGTTAATTTCAGAGAAATGATGTCAATGTATGAAATGTTTCTAAGGAAACCTATCATGCCATTGAAGAATGATACCTTAACTATCGATTAGTGCACCATGGGTTTGAGTTCAACTTTAAGGCTACCAATGAATTGCAACTTATAAACCAACACCCCATGTGAAATCATATTCATAGAATAAACTATATGTTAGAAAAAACTAAAGAGGTTGTATCAATCTCAGTCAAATGCACCCATAACTGCATCCAATGGTAGAAATAAGCGAAACCTAGGTGGAAATACAGGAACAAAGCTAGCTAGAGTGGAGGAAAATATAGGAAGGTGCACTTGATGAGCACTTTGAGTGCGAAATGGGCCCAAAATTAAAACTTCGATGAATTGAAAGAAGGATGTCATGATGTAGATAATAATGCACTGATCCTAATGTCGTTGACATTTTAGTGAATGGAGCTCATGGGTTCCCATAAGGGCTTCTAGAAAAATGGTAAAAAGGGTACATATAAAGGCGATGGGGCCCACATTGCCACCTCATTTATACCTACTAATGTGGCGATTCATGTGGAGTCTAGTTGTTGTTTCTAAGTTTACAGTTAGCTAGAGTAAATTTTCATTGTGCAAGAAGAGCCAGGTTAGCCAACATTAAACACCCTTTGTTAATTCAGTAGTTTTAAGCTAGATAGATTGTACATGGTGGCTTGTACATACCTTTTAGGAGATATGGACCTAACCCTCATAGGTGATTATCTCATAGTTGTGTGAGTTATTTTGTGTTATGGTGATGCAACCGCGATAGTATCATGGTTGTAAAAGATACAACCACAATGGTATTACAACTACATGAAATATAGGCGTGAGACACCCTCACAAAGGCCTTGTGGGATAGGTGAATACAATCACAACCATGGCCACAACTGTAAGTAAAACATGTGCGAGATTCCTCACACCTATTAATAGAATAGGTGTGAGGCTATATGTGACTATGGAAGAAATATCCATGCACCTATTAGGACCGTTTTGAAAATAGGCATGAGGGTCAATTTTGGTGTTTCTATGTGTTTTTCCCCCTCCTTATTTTGGAGACTGAAAGAATGAATCCCATACTCACAGGATGGTTTTATGGAGAGAGGAGGACTAGGGGAAACTACAGAATGATGTGGCTATTGATTCCCAGGCCTGAGAAATATTGGTCGGGTGGGGGTTGTTGAAGTTTCTTTAGAACCTTTTGTTGAGATAATAGGAGGAGTTATCATGGCTCATGATCATGAGATGGTAGATGAATTGCCAGGTGTTCGACATCCAAGGGTCCAACCTCCCCACATCAGTAGAGGTAGATACCTGCTTCATTATAGGATTGGTTTCTCAAGGGGAGGTACTACCTGTAGAGCCCCCTTACAATGAGGTTTGATTGGTTGATTGGACCAACCAATGATGCAGGGTTGATCCATATGATGCCATGGGAGTCAGTATTAATTCTATATTATATCTCGATACATGAGCAGCGACCACGATGATCATCTATATATATGAGACCTCAACCCCTCACCAAATTACAGGGGTTATGATTGGAGTGTTGGATTAGATGCATGCCAGGACATTTTTTATTGTGCTCAAGTGTTACATCATGGGATGATCACTCAGCTGACGCAGGTGGTGCAACAAGAGATACGTGGATTCAGATATGAGAGAATTTTGTGTAGCTTCCTATATGAGCTAGTGATCCTGCTACAAATGATCATCCAAGTGGACCCGATGCCCCCACAAGACCCACAGATCTGGTAGTGGTCACCATTGACGCCCCTGGCAAGGAGTTGCAAGGTGGGTCAGTGTTGGACTGACACGGTTGAGGGTTGGCTCCTATACAACCCTCATTTTATCCTAGAGTTATTGTATGTGGGAATTGACTTGAGGGGTAATCTTGACATGGGGTTTCACCTAGGCAACGCTTGAGGCCTGATAGGTATGTGAGTGAATGTTTTTTTATATACGTAGTTATGTTTTTATGTGAACATTTTATGATGTAAGTCCTACTCATATTTGATATGTTTCTTGTAGATTTGGGACCTCATGGGATTCCCCAAGGTAGACTAATTGGAGTTAGGGAGGTAGGAAGAGACAACCTTAGGAGGGGCCTACAAATCTAGGACAATGATGGCCTCAGGAGGTAGCCATAGAGGAGTAACTCGAAAAAAGGGTGTGTCTTGAGTTAGGTGGCCCTCATGAGTGGGGAGAGGTGGTAGGTCTCTAGGAGGAGATTCATAGGATGTGGTCATATGTGAGGGACATAGAGCAGAGAGATGTTGACACACGAAGGAGGTTTTCAAACCTCCTCCTAGGCTTACCAAAGGTTGATTGGGCCATGCTCAAGGAGGATGTCATCAAGAGGATGATGGCACTAGACAGAGAATGGTGATTGATCCTTTGAAGAGTAGCGTTTGTTGCAACCACAACATGACTAATTTTAGCTCCTAGATAGGGGAAGCAAGCAAGACTTCGATGGGTGGTGAGCAGGGCGATAAGCCCTGACCTTAGGTATTGATATTGGATCAGGGGATGTCCCAATTATGAGGATGCTTCCCTCCTTTGTAGATGACATATTTTTTCTGGCGAAAACCAGTTGATGTTATGTGATGTGATGTTTTACTATTTTATTTTTAAATTACATGTTTATTATAATGTGATGGATCATTTATCTTATGTTTTATGTGTCTCGATGATGACTTGTATGCAACACTTTCCAGTCTAGGATTAGATTAGCTATGCGGTCAAAAACATGATTTTGATTTCTTAGTATATGTGAAAATGTGATATGATAAAAACCATGTGCTAAAAATTGTGCATGAAAGTATTTCCAAAAATGATAAGGGTCACAAACATGGAAAGTTCGATTCAACTATGATATGAAGAACTGGGAATCAAGTAACATATGAAAATGGAAAATACCTAACTGGAAGGCATCGACCAAAAGGCCTATGATTGTATTCGACTTTATTATTAGTGACTAACCCGATGTAGAAACCATTCTAATGGATAATAGTTTGATCAGGAGAATAAATGGCCCATGTTGCCGCACCAAGGTTCTGTGACATTCGAGAAGCACCATCAACAAACCTGTGTTAGTGATCTAGTTGATGATCCATCTATGACACACAATAAGAGTACAATTCAAAGTACAACAATGATGAGGAAATCATAAAATTAAATCATGGTATATATCAACATCATAAGGTCAACAATGTGTGGTTGAGGATGGAATTTTTTAAGGTAGAGCCCGTTGACAAGATCTTTAAGGTAGGTCTTGTCGAGTTTTGCTAATAGATAGGAACCTTTCAAAAGTAAATGTTTAAAAATGTATCACCCTTTCCACGATGTTTCAAAATTCCCTAGTCCTAGGGCTTCATTAGCAACATTGTACCAAAGTACTATATCCCCCCTGAATAAATGAACAAGGGATTACATGGCGATCAAAGGAGGCTTTGGTTCACTTCTTGTGGACTTCATTATGATTGAGAGGTTCTCACTGACTTTCATCAATGTGTCTAGTTGTATGATCCTTTGTTCTGAGGGAGAAGCATCTGGGAGAAGCTCGATGGCCATGTGTATGGTAGAGATTTCACACTCGATAGGGGCTACAACCTCGATCCCATATACTAAGTGAAATGGAGTAAATCTAGTGGACATTTTGCCTGAGATATGATACACCCATAAGGCAAAGAAAAGAAAGTGGTGCCAATTGGTTTTATGTTTGTTCATCATATGCTGCAACATTGTTTTGAAGACTTTGTTTACAACTTCTACCTGGCCATTGGACTAGGGGTAGTATGGGGAAGCAAACTCATGAGTAAACCACAAGGAGTTGAGATAATTCCTAAAATATATCATTCTTGAAATGCTTTCTGTGGTCATAGACAAGTTCCTTGGGGTCGTCGAACTATGTGAGGACATGCTTAAAGAAAAACTGAGTAGCGATATCAATAGCGTTATTAAATGTGGGCATAGCTTCGACCCATTTGGTGAAGTAGTTGACTGCAAATACTATGTACTTGTTTCGATTTTTGGATGGCAGATTACAAGTCATGGAATTAATGCCCCATTTGCGGAAGGGGTCGAAAGCAATGACATGATGTAAAGGAGTAGGAGGGGATCTAACTTTATGGGCATATTGTTGGTAGTGTTCACATTATTTAACTTCTTGGGTACAATGTTAGAAGAGGGTGGGCCAAAGATAACTAGCGCAGAGGATATTTTGGGTGGTGGCCATCCCTGAGAGGTGGTCACCATAGGCCCCACTATGGTAGTAATTTAATACTTTTTCATCTTTGTCAACTATAGGCCATTGATGTTGAATGGTGTACCTACCTTGACGATAGAGAACGTCTCGAATGAGGAGGTAGTGTGGTGCTTGATTGTGAATGCATCGTCGATCATCATGTGTGAGTTGAGGATTGAAATCATGGGTTAGTAATTAGAGGAGGATTTTTCCATACCAAGGATCATCTGTCAATATAACAAATAGGCGTTCATTCGGGATAGAATCATAATCATTTCTTCTTTTACCTTTGACTTATCATAATCATTTCTTCCTTCTGGGGGTGAGTATTTTCTAATGGATTTTTTTATGAGCATGGCTTTTCAAATTCTATTATAATTCAAATTAAACTCTTTGATGAGGGTTTATGACCTTGTAGATCGAATTATTTTTGAATTAGATAAGGGATTGAAGTGTAGGCTACTAGAACAAGAATCGAAAATGCATTCCCTCATCTCCATAATTTTAGTACTCATTGGTAAGGAAAACTACCATTAATAGTCTAGAAAGATCAGACAAACCCTTATCTTCAATGACTTATGGAAAGGTGTTTGTGAAGGAGAAGGTGAAAATTGGCTTGTTAATCCCACATTAGATAAAGAGATAGTCATTTGGGAGAATAAGGACAACAAAGCTTATGTGCTGATTTTTGTTTTTGTAAGTGAAGAGGTGAGTTTTCATATTATTCCAGTTACAAATTCTTATGATTCATTAAAGAAGTTGAAATATTTATATGACTCGTACTTGGAATTGGAATTAGTTCAATTGATGATTAAGCTCTTTAACCTAGAGTTGAAGGACGATGGACCCTTGGCCCTAGCCTAAAATATTAGAGCTATCATGCATGATGTAGAAGCCATTGGAATTAAAATGGGTATCCCTCTCACAACTTTTTTTAAGGTCCTCTATCATACATATTCTCACTATCTTGAATTTGTACAAGCTAACACCCAACTCAATGACATTACTTTTGACACTCTTATGGAAAACTTAGAAAGATGGGAAAAATGTTTACTTTTGACACTCTTGTGGAAAACTTAGAAAGATGGGAAAAATTTTTGGGAAGAGGAAGACAACTTCTTAATCCCCTGAAGAAGTATTGTGCCATGCACGAAAGGGGAATAATTACTCACAAGATTCTTCTGGTGGAAGATGTGGCAGAAGAGGATGTGGAACGAAGAACAATAAAGGCAAGGGGTAAACATCACCAAGGAGGAAGACATAATATCCATTGTATTCATTGTAATAGAGATGGACATGATGCATCCACATGTGAAATCCCATGGGAAAGAATCAAGCAAGAAGGAAAAGAAGGCAAAGGTAAAACACTAGATCTAGGGAAAGGTAAAGAATCTAAATTTGTTCATTATATTGTCATCCATTACAATATTGGAGTAACTGAAGATATGTTTCATACTTCATTTGATTCTTAGAAAGATGCATGGATATATGATACAGGTGAAACTTTCCATATGACCTTCCAAAAATACTTCTTTGAAGACCTTAATGACAATGTAGATGGAGCAGTTTTGTTTGCAAAGAAATTAAGTATCAAGCCATTTGGACTTGGAAACATTAGGCATAAATTTCTTGGACTTCTTGAATTTCTTTTGCATGATGTACTCTACCTTCCAAAGTTGTGGAGAAACCTGTTGTCCTTTGTCCACTTTTGCCAGCAAGGACACTCCATTTATATGTTTGATGGAAAAGTAGAGATAATGAAAGCATTAGACAACACAAGTGTCATGACTAGAATAGAGGAAGAAAGACTATTAAAGTTGCAAAGAACATTTTCTCATGCACATAACTCAGCATACAATTCTTAATACAATGCAGGCATATTGCCATCTAGTCTTCTTTGGCATGCAATATTTGAACATCTTAATTATGATAGCCTTCATTTGTTGAAATAAATGGTGTTTCTCATTTGTTGACTATTCTAAGGAAATTGAAGCAATGTGATGCTTGTATCCTAGGAAAACATAGCAAACAACTATTTCAATATTCTGTTTCAGGAGCACATAGAAATCTTGTGCTGATTCATTATTATTTATGTATCTCTATGCATATTCTTTATACAAATGGAAATAAATATATGATGACCTTTATTGTTTATTACACTAGAATGTGTTGGGTATACTTGTTAAAAACTAAATCATATGCTTTTGAAACTTTCATAAACTTTCATGCATGGAATGAAAATGATGTGCAATCACATATTCGCTCTCTTATTATAGATAATGGAAAATAATATACTTCTAATGAGTGTGAAAACTACCTTTGTTAACATTTGATTCAACATCAAACAATTGTGCCATACAATTCTCAACAAAATGGTGTAGTTGAAAGAATGAACATGACTATCTTAAATATGATTTGCTCAATGATGTTTTTCAAAAATATAAAGCTATTTTTTTGCGCAGCTGCAACTCTATTTGTAGTATATATCAAAAAAAATTTCTATATCATGCTCTCAAATAAAGACTCCTTATGAAATGTGATATGGCCACATTCCTTCAGTAATACATATTAGGATCTTTGGTTCCACTTGATAGGCCTTGATTCCCAAGGAATAAATGAGCAAGCTTGATGTGATTAGTCAAAAGTGCATCTTCTCAGGGTACTCAGACACTGCCAAAGCATATCATCTCTACGATGATGCAAATAAGAAGTTTATATTGTCTAGAGATGTGATTTTTCTTGAATATTCTATGACTAACAATACTTAAGTATTGAGGGGTTTTCATAGTGCATTATATTATATATCATTTTTTGGGATTCAAATGTGTTAAGTCATTCATCTATGACCATTTCCATGAGAGGTAGTCATAACTGACTAATTTCTCATGATTTTTAATAGTCCACTTAGCACTCATTGTACCGGTGATGCTCACAAGGGTGAAGTGGGATTGAAACTAGTGAAATGAATCACATGGTGTCAATCATCACTTCTAAGGCTTGCACCAACTAACCGAGAATTCTCGGGAGGTCACCCAACCCAGATCGCCTCTCACTCAAGTGCGCTTAACTATGGGTTTTTCCCCACAATCAAGCCCACTTAGCTTGTTAAGCAGTAGCTAGATCATTTGGATAGATTCAGTCATGTAAAAGCATATTATGGATTTGATAATGAGACTCCACATCTTGAAAGGGGGATCCTTATCTTGGATTAATCTATGGAATATCATTTTGAATCAATCTCTCCCCCTCATGAAGTTCTAGCCACTTCTTTAGATCAGGAAGACCCATCGATGGATGTGATTGAGAGGATTGGAATGCTAAATATTGATGCAACCCCATCTCAATAAAAATAATAGCCTAGACCATCTCAAAAAGGTCCTCAAAAATGGCTCATTAAAACACTTGAAAGTTTTCATCGTGATGAGATTGTAAAGACAGGAATTAGAAATCCCACCAAACAAAATGGAGGTGATGTAGATGATTCTAATTTAGTTGATGATATGGAATTTTTTATTATTGTGATTTAAATTTGTCTATTAACTTTGAACCAACTTCCTTTTAACAAGTTTCTTCTCATGATGAATGGAAATAAGCAAGGTAGAAGGAGTATGATTCTCTCATAAAGAATAGAACATGGAATCTAGTGGACCCTCCATTTGGAACCAAACCAATTGGCTGCAAGTGGGTCTTCAAGAACAATTATAAATCACATGGGTCACTTGAGAATCACAAAGCAAGGGTCGTGGCAAAAGGATTTGTACAGAAAGTAAGTGTCAATTATGAAGAGACATTTGCCCCCACAACAAAATGGGCCACCATCTAGAATCTCTTTGCATTGGTGGCTCATAATGGATGGAATGTCCATCAAATGGATGTAAGTACTTGAAAAAAAAAATCAGACTTCAAAAAATGTTTGTATGTCTAAATTAGAATGTTTTGTTGAGAAGGGATAAGAACAAGAAGTATGCAAACTCATTAAACCCTTGTATGGTCTAAAACAAGCACCATGAGCCCATTATGAAAAAGTGATTGAGCATCTTCTAAAATTAAATTTCAAACACTTTGATCTTGATGATGCGACTTTATTTGTCAAGAAAGTTGACAAACGTTTTGTTTATATTGTGGTATATGTAGATGATTTGTTTATAACATGGAATAATGAAAACTATATTGCATCCATAAAGAAAGAATTGGAGAAATAATTTGAGGTGACATATTTGGGACACCTTGATTAGGTGCTCAGTATTTAGCTCAGAAATAAAAGTTCTTAGATTGACTCGAAACATATATGATTGCGTTTGTCTCATCAAGATGATCGAAATGCAATTTGTTTCACTAAAAACTGAGTCTAGATGAAGGAGAAAAGGCCTATTGTTCATTTTCCTAAATAGCTAAAAAAATCACAGAACATGATAAAATGATGACATGGAAGTACAGTCAGCATGATGGGAATATTATTCAGTTTTTTCCTAATGAGGCTATGACAAGTGTCACTTCAGGATTCACCAGTTTGGTTGTGTGAAGGTGAAATTACCTAATGTCCTCCAAGGTGGAATTATTGGTTCATGGTGAATATTGTGTGGAAATAAATAAATAAATAAATAAATAAATATATATATATATATATATATATATATATATATATATATATATATATATATATATAATTTTATATGTTTTTATTATCATATATTATATTATATATTAAATATTAAATATTACAAATCCACATATGTATTGATCCAAAGTCCAAATGTATATGGTGGTTCCAAAGTCCACATATATAATATATATTTTGTATTTACAAAATGTGTAAGGCACGGGCAGAGGGCGAGTCGAACCCGTGACCTCCCCCTCCCAAAATCTATTGCTTTACAAATAGACCAAGCAGTGGGACTTATAAACCATAGCCTCAAACAACATATTTAATGGGACAGTGTATGCTGACAGTGGGAGAGGAGGGAGCCAGCACTGCGGGCTAGCCCCCTCTCCATACGACCACCCAATAGAACCCATGGCCAGCGCTAATGGGTAAGTGCGATTAGTGCGCCACTAATCCCATTTAAATTTAATTAATCTATGATTAAGGTTGGAGGAAGTTTTGGAGGCACTCCAAATTTGGTGGGACTGCCAGTTTTGGCGGCATTAACTAGAGTCTTCTCCAGTTTTAGCAAGGTTTCCTAGGGAAAAATTGAATGAAGCGTATCTTGAGCAATTTTTTACCAAATTGAGCTCAGAAAGAGGTGTACTTGGCCAATTTGGACATTCTTAACTCATTGGTATAGGTTTTAGAGGCAATAGAAGACTTCTACAAGTGATTTTGCCACAGGGAATTTCAGGGAAGCCTAGGGCCACCAAGGAAGGAGGTCATGCGTAGATCAGCCAGAGTCAGTGTTCAGTGATCTAACAGTCATTTTTTTGCTAATTTGAACATTATAAACACATTGGTGTAGGTATCAGGAGCCATAGAGCTTTGCAAACAATATTTTTTCCACATTGAGCTAATACAGAAGCCCAAGCCATGGATGTTGAACCAAGGAGATGTAGCCCAGGAGTGGTGAACTCCTTCATCAAAACATTGTGTTAATGTGTCTCTTTGATGGTTTGTTGCACTGTACATGTTTTTTGTTCAGTATTTATTTCTAAAGATATTTTTCTCATGAATGTATTTTAAAACTTAAGGAAATTTAACTGATTGTATGCACAAATAGCTAATGAAACCTCAACACAAGGAGCAATATGCGAGCACATATTTATAAATTTGTAATTGTTATTAGCACAGAAAAAATAATCATACAAAAATAGATCAAGTTGGTATCAGAGAAAAGGTTGAATTGCTTGATTTCTTGAGTTTGTACAATTAGGGTTTCAATTGTTGCAAAATTGTGATGCTTACAAGGTTAAAGTTGTAGAAAGGAGAAGGGAAGCTATTGGTTGCAACTCCTGAGGTAATGCCCAAAAGAAGGAGAGCCACAAGGCCACAATCTCCACCACCCAAAGTTCCAATTCCAGCTGCACTTGAAACTCCTTAAGATTTGTCTTCAGCTGAGATTGAAGAGGTACAAGTAGTACCAATTTCTGAGCTTGAATCCATAGCCATTATGTTTAGAGAAAGAGAGCCCAAAGGTCCCTCTTTAGAAGAAGAAGAATTCAAGAAATCTATCTATACATTGAGTGAGATGGTTAAAGTCTTCTATGAAGAGAGGAACACTAGAATGGTTGGAGAGAGTTCTAAACCTCCACATGGAGAAGGAAGCTTAGAGGACAAAAAAGATGAGAAGAAGGATTCCAAAGGGAATGGTGGAAATCCACCTCCACCTCCACCATCCTCATCATCTCCTCATCATCTCCATCATCTCACATAGCATCATCTTCCACTACCACTATTGAAACTACCCACACTCATTCCAAAAACCCAATAGGAAAGACTCCATTACTGAAATTGGACATAAAATTTGAACTTCCCATGTACAATGGAGAGGTGAATGCAGAAAAGTTGGACAATTGGATTCGACAGTTGGAGGTATACTGCAGAATTCAGAACCTTCAAGAAGATGACATAAAGATCCATTTGGCTTCACTGAGGCTAGAAGAAGCTACACTAGTTTGGTGGGAAGCAAAGACTCAAGAGGAAATGAGAACCCATGGTAAGATATACATCACTTGGGGTTAATTTGTTTCTGCAATTAAAAGACAGTTTTAACCTTTAGCCTATATGCAAAAATCCATTATGAGTTGGTAGAATTTTAGGTAGCTTAAAGCCCAAATAGTCCAAGATTATACACAAGAGTTTAGGAAAAGGGCTTTGTTATTAGGATTGAATTTGAATTCCCAAGATACAATGTTGAAATATATTGGGGGTTTACATTCCTATCTTAAACACACTATTCTTATGTTCAATCCAACTAATTTGGATGAAGTATGTGTGCAAGCCACACATCTTGAATCTAGAGGAAAGAACACTTATGAAGAGAGTAGTAATAAAAAGCCACCTAAGGGTAAGGAGAAAGAGAAAGGAGGAAAATGGAAAGGGAATAAAAATGCAAGTGTGAAGAAAGAAGGGGAGAAAGTTATCTGTAAAAATTGTTCAAAAGAGGGACATAATGAGGATCATTGCTGGAAACTCCATCCAAAAATGAGACCAAATAAGTTCAACAATAAAGGGAAACAGAAAACCACTGCTATCACTCAAGAAGATTTAGTTTCTGAATCAGGTGGCGAAAACAAAATCGTTGTCATGGGAATCAAAGGAAAACAAGATATTGCAAGCACTATTTCACAAAATTGTAACACTACTACTACTCCAGATGAAAAGAGACAAATTGAGTTATTTCATGTTAGGGTCATATCTAAACACACCAATATTGACACACTCTTCGATAGTGGGTCGGAAGTGAATCTAATCTCTGAAGACTTAGTCAATAGATTGAATCTTGAAACTGTACCTCACCATAAACCATACCCTTTGGGATGGATAACAAGAAACACCGATTTACAGGATACAAGAAAATGTTTGTTTAAGTTTGAAATCATTGCAAATTTTGTCGACGAAGTAGAGTTAGATGTGGTACCGCTTTCAGGTGTGGTGTTGGGTAGTCCATATTTGTATGATCGGAAAGCAATCTTTTACCACCATGAAAACAAGTATCACTTGTTCAAGGATGGTGTGGAGTATATAGTGAGAGCCCATCGCAAAAATCTAAACATTTATTTAGTTAATGTAGGGCAGATGAAGAGACTAGTGAATTCAAGTAAAAGTTTAGTACTTCTCATGTTCAAGCCAAATGATGATATTGTTTATGAAAATGTTGTTTCATGTAATGCAAGTTTCAATTCTGATTTCGTTGGTTCAGTTCATCAAAGTGATGAAGTATTTCAGGTTGTGAAAGAATTGTACTTCAGGAAAAAGTAACTTCACATGAAATATCTTTGCAGCAAGAGGTTTCTCTTTGTGATGTTAGCATGCAAGGGTTGACAAAATTGCAAAGTGTAGAGACACCAATGCAATGCAAACGTTTGTTGAACAATGGGCTCATTCAATCATCCCTTATGCCATGTTGTGCACCAATGGTTACGGTGCCAAAGAGGAATGGTAAGCATTTCAAGAAAGAGGACAAAAAGAGTAGTTTTTGCCAAAGAAAAGTTGTAAAAAGAGGTAAGTGCAAGAATATACATAACACAAAACAAGAATGGTTTTTATGGATTTTAATGTTTTATGTTCTTTGTAGCACTTCTATTACATACATGTATTTGAATTATGGCAAAAAGAGTCCATTCTTGAAGAAATTGTCCACTTGGGTGACATAAACATGTTTAGAAAGTTTTCATATGCACATGTCATCTATGAAGGAAAATTTTTTGATGTTTTGAATATATAAAAGTACAAGTTGGGTTTCACTTATTTGATGCAATTGGGCCATCATATTGGAGGAGGTAAGTTGAACGAAAACCCTCAAAGTTGGATGCCATTGTTGATCGGTCAATGCCCAAGATCATCATTTTGATAAGAGGTTTCTTGGGAGCAACCCAATGTTGGAGGAGAGTTGTTGTTGACATTTCTTCTTTCGAAGCTCCTTGGCATGCATTTTCATGTATGTGCAAAGTCTTCCAGTGGGGAGGCAAACAGCAAGAGGCATATGTTGCTTCAAACCAAAAGATCAGTTCAATTCTTTTTTATTCTCTTTCAAACTTGAAAGGTTCATTTGAGTTTCAGGTTTTTGCAAGCAACTTCACCATCTTATTTCATTAAGAAGATTTCAGTGGTGTAAAGATTAAGTTGCAATGATCCATGCACTTTCATTATATGGATACTTATCAAAAATTTCACTTGGTTCGAAGGTACAAAAGAGGTATAAGCAGCAAGTTCATTGTTATGCCTTTTAGGCCTATTGGTTATGTAATTTTTGTATTCAGACGTCATTATGTTTTACATGAAAGTTATGTTCAGAAAATTTCATACTTCAAGATGTATAATCGGGCTTGAGTCATGTAAACCAAGTAGTGAAATTTTTCATCCATTTGCATTATATTTTGTTATGTCATCTTCATAAGAAGGATGTTGCTTTTGATGGTGACATGGACAAAACCATGAGTTTCTATGAACGACTGAAAATGGTGTAACAAACAATGCAAGATCAGCTTGAAAAGGGCAAGGACATGTACAGGTATTATGTTAATCACAGGTTTCAAGTTGACAATGCAAGCTGGTGTCAATTTTGCAAAAAGAGGCTTCAAGTTGTTGAACAAGGAGAGAATGTTCAGGTTTCACATTCTGAATGCATTTTTATAAAAATTTTGAATCAATTTCAACTAGACGCCATCTGTGATAGAAGAATGGGATCCTCAAGGCAAGTAAATGTTGATTTCCTTAGAGAGGATCTCAAGGAAGCAAATTCGTCAAAATCCAATTGGATCAAACTTGGAAAGGTGAGGGGGTTGTACCCTCATCTACTTGTCAGATAATAGTATATTTTGGGGTGTAAAAGGCATCTAGTGGAGAGGAATGATCAAGTGCTCAATATTTAGCTCAAAAATCAAAGTTCTTAGATTGGCTCGAAACTTGTACAATTGCGTCCATCTCGTCAAGACGATCGCAACACAATTCCTTTCACTGAAAACCAAGTCCGGATGAAGGAGAAAAGACATGTTGTTCGTTTTCCTAAACTGCTAAAAAAAATGCAGAACATGACAAAATGATGACATGGAAATACAGTCAACATGATGGGAATCTTCTTCAGTTTTTTCCCAATGAGGCTATGATAAATGTCACTTCAGTATTCGCCAGTTTGGTTGTGTGAAGGTGAAATTTCCCAATGTCCTCTAAGGTGGAATTATTGGTTCATGGTGAATATTATGTGGAAATTGTTTTTTAATATATATATATATATATATATATACATATATATATATATATATATATATATATATATTTATTTATTTATTATATTATTTTATATGATTTTATTATCATATATTATATTATATATTAAATATTAAATATTACAAATCTGCATATGTATTTATCCAAAGTCCGAATGTATATGGTGGTTTCAAAGTTTGCATATATAATATATATTTTGTATTGCAAAATGTGTAAGGTAGGCAGAGGGCGAGTCGAACCTGTGACCTCCCTCCCAAACTCTATTGCTTTACCAATAGACCAAGCAGCAGGACTTGTAAACCGTATCCTCAAACACCATATTTAATGTGACAGTGTATTCTGATGGCAGGAGAGGAGGGAGCCAAACCTGTGGATCAGCCCCCTCTCCATATAACCACCCAATAGAACCCATGGCCAGCGCTAAAGGGAAAGCGTGATTAGTGCGCCACTAATCCCATTTAAATTTAATTAATTCATGTTTAAGGTTTGCAACATTTTTGGAGGCGTGCCAAATTCAGCAGGACTTCTAGTTTTTGTGATGCTAACTAGAGTCTTCTCCAGTTTTAGTGGGGTTTCCTAGGGAAAAATTGAATGAAGCATATCTTGAACAATTTTCGACCAAATTGAGCTGAGAAAGAGGTGTACTTTGCTAATTTTGACATTTTGAACTCATTTTTATAGGTTTTAGAGACAATAGAAGACTTCTACGGGTGATTTTTCAATAGGGAAGTTCATGGAAGCCCAGGGCCACCAGGGAAGGAGGTCATGCGTAGATCAGCCAGAGTTAGTTTTCAGAGATCTAATAGTCATTTTTGGCTAATTTGGACATTCTAAACACATGGTTGTAGGTATCAGGAGCCATAGAGCTTTGTAAACAGCATGTTTTCCACATTGAGATAATACAAAGGCCTAAGCCATGGAAGCTAGACCAAGGAGATGTAGCCTAGGAGGGGTGAACTCCTTCATCAAAACATTGTGTTAATGTGTCTCTTTGATGGTTCGCTACACTGTACATGTTTTTTGTTTATTATTTGTTTGTGAAGCTATTTTTCTCATGAATGTCTTTTAAAACTTAAGGAAATTTAATTGATTGTATGCACAAATAGCTAATGAAACCTCAGCACAAGGAGCAATAAGCAAGCACATATTTATAAATTTGTAATCATACAAAAAAAATAATCATACAAAAACAGATCACACCTTAATTGATCAATAAACTATCATGGATATTCCATTAGACAATTCGTCACAACAGTTATGATAAAATTATATTTAAAAAAATTGAATTCTACACTATTACAATTTTATTTCCCTTTAGAATTCTCGATATGTAGATTATTGTTACTAATGTATGCATGTGATGTTATCTAAAAAATAGACAATAAAAAAATAAAATCTCACAAGCACATTTGACACAATATATAACTTGGGAAACCATTTCTGGAGAAAAATCCAGCTAGAAAGTGAGGCCACTCTACTCTCTTTCTTTGAAGAGAAAATGGTTGTGAGTAAAAAGAAGTATGAAATGTGGCCTATGGACTACTACAGTGCACAAATCCTCTCTATGTGCTCTATCTCCTATCCCTCTTAGTGATTTTTTCTCATTTATGGGACAAATGCACTTGAAAGCCATGGAACCCCTCTTCCTCCCAGTGGCGCAATTATAACACAACCTAATAACCTACTAGTAGTTAGGTTTGACTACCTTAACTCTTAACTAGAGTTACAATATAGACTTTTCTAGAGAATTATTCATCATAAGCATGTAGCTAGCCCCATGTTCATGATAATGGGGGTTGACGTGGCATCCTCTCAAAATTATGGTGGTGAAAACAAGAACGTCAACTTTTGAGTCATGTTGCTTTGACAAGAATATAATTGACATGATTCTTACACGTTGGAAAGGTATTTGTGTGTAGAATATGAAAGAAAGGTGTGGCGGTAAAGCGGAAAAGTTTCACCCCCAAAAAAATTCATGTGATGTCTCAAAACACTCCCGGAAGGTTTCAGACTCCAATTTGCCAATTTGGGTCCCACCAATAAAAATGCTCTTGAGAGATGATTACTCCACTTTTTCCATTATAAATGCATCGAGATGGATGAAAAAAATATAATGATCCAATCCAAATCATTGATTAATAGTTGGGCATTAAAGTGGCCCAATATCTAAGATATATAGTCCTTTCTCAAAATAATTACATTGGAGAATTGTTGAACAAGTTTGGCATGGTTGAATGCAATCAGTTATCCACTCTAATGGAACAAAATATGAAGCTCACATCTAAAGAAGGAAATGAATTTGAGGATGCAACTAAGTATAAACAACTTGTGGGAAGTCTTATCTACCTCGCAACCACCAAACAAATATTTCATTTGTTGTCATAATCATTTCTAGGTTTATTCAAAAGCCTTGTCAAGGACATTGGTCTATTGCAAAAAGAGTTATAAAGTACTTGAAAGGAACTTAAGACTTTGGACTCAAATATTCACAGGTGGATAACTTCAGCTTGATTGGACATTTGGTTCAAAATTTGATAGAGAAAAGGAAAATAGAATGTTTACTTCAGTCTATGTTATGAGTCTTATATTAGGAGCTATCTTCTAGAGGTCACACAAACAATTCGTTCCAGCGAATTCCACAACATTGGAAGAATATGTGGCAATTTCAAAATCAACCAAGGAGATTGTGTAGCTTAGGAAAATTCTTGAAGATTTGAAGGAAAAACAAGTGAATCGTACTCCTCTTCTGATTGGCAATACTTTTGCAATTAAATTGGCCAAGGATCCTAATTTTCATGATTGAACCAAACATATCAACACAAAGTATCATTTGATTTGACATCATGTAAAGGCCAATACTATTCACCTATGACATTGTTCCATAAATGATAAAATTGCAAGTGTCTTCACCAAAGAACTAGGAAGAGAAAACCTTGAAAGATTCATAATGATTCTTGGACTCAAAAACACCCCTTCAGATTGGGAGGGGCAATGTTAAACACCTAATCCTCAGGGATAGGGAAAAATATGTAAATATAGAAATAAAAATTGTTAGAATTGGAAAAGACCTTGCAATTTGGGATCCCAAATGTCACCACTCTTCTTCTATATAATGATGTTGACATTAATGGAAATCATACAATTGGGAGTTCTCTTATGCCTAACACTTTTACTCGTCGATAAAAGAATAAGTCAATGTTTGCATTTATTCTTGATGTTCAAAGCTTTTCACATCACAAGGGAGTTGAACTCCATGATAGGTGCTCTCAAAAATCAAGCTACAAGAAGACCCTTTCGAACCTTGTGGATCAATGGAACCTCCCTCCTCCATCTAGTTCCATAAGAACACTTAGAACCCCACAACAACTCAAACTTGTACCTCATTGACCCAAAGCCAAAGGAAATAACAAGGAAATAAATTATGAAAGAAAAAATCACAATGAAATTTCATTTTAAAGGTAGGTGGATGGTGTGTTCTATCAGTGGAGTGATTGCATATGCATCCATTTCCATTAAACCATCAATCATGAGGTTACCCTTCATATGTGTGAGCATAATTGGGCAGTACACACAAGGCCTCAACATTGTAGGATAATTAAATTACTTGTGGGAATTGGGGATTCGTAGGCTATATGACACTAGAATTTTACAGCTTGAAATCATAAATGGAATTTGGAGGATGTGTCTCATCCATACAAAATTAGAGCCACTCCTTCTTAGCTCACATGGTTTGATGGAAAATTTAATTCAGGCCCAAATCAAGGTTCTTAACATTGGTCTCTCCTCAATTTTGATCAAATAACTTGTACTTTCGAATAATATTTAATATCTAAATTTTGTGATGATAAACGTATTGTTGTAGACCAAAAATAAAAGTCTACATATTTTTGAGGAATTGAGAATAATGAGTGAAAATAGGGATGGAGATTTAATGAGATATCCATGGAAATATCTAAGGATGTAGTTATGGGAACACATTTTTCTAATTTGATGTATTTGTTATGGTCCCCGTAATTATAATTGATGACCATCTCATACAATAGAATACACATGAGAATATTTTCTTTCGCATAAGGAAAGGTGCCAAGATTTAATATTTTAAGGAAAAGGTGATGGTTATATCAATAAAGTGAGAACTAAAGATAAAAAGGGCATGATTGAAAGGATTGCGTTTGATGTAATTACTTGAGAAATGGAATGATGTGATTGAGATGATGTTTTCTAGCTTATAAGCAGACAATATTAATTCCAACACGATTTAAACGGTGGTTGAAAAAAAAAGAGATCACACTTTCTTCAGTGTCTTTAAAGTGCATTTTTCAAGTTTCTAGAGTGTTTTTGAGTTTCTAAAATGTCATTAAGGCTAAATTTAGGAGGTTGAGAGTTTTGAATGTAAAGAGATGTATCAAATGTCACAAGTAAGCTAATTTGTAAATAGAGAAAGAGTCACAAAACTATTGCTTATGTAATTAAGCAAAGTAAATTCTAGGAGTCAAAAGTCTCAATTAAAGTTGAGTTTGAATTAGGGTCAAGTTAAAGTTTAAAGCCATGAATAAATCATTGCCGCATTGTATGAAAATGGGTGCATTTTTTATTGTACCAACGCCCAAGATATGTTGATATAAAGACTTAAAGTCAAGTTGATAGTTTGGAGTCAAAAGAAACACAAAGTTATAGTCAAGTCAATGTCATAAGTCAAGTTATGTAACTTTAGATGAATGAATAATATTGCAAGTATGTTGTTGGATGGAGGCACCCCTCCTACAAGAAACTATTTATGCAGGTACAATGAATAATTATGCATGAAGATGATAAAAGCAGATAACGAAAGAAGCTGAAGAGAAAATGAAAAGAGAAGAAGACTCCATTACTGAAGTAGACAAATGAAGATAGAAGCAGAATCCATGATAGAAAAGGACAAGAGAGAAGAGTACAAGATGTAGAAAGAAGAATATGAAAGAAGTTGATGGACTCCTGGACATGAGTAAGGAAAGAAAAATGTATGAAGTAGAATGCAACAGTGAAAGGCTAAGGAAAAATGATGAAAGTTGATGTAGTAGGAATGAAGCAGTAAAAGCATCCAAAGGATAAGAAGAAAAAAGAGTGAATTAACTTAAGAGAAGCAACTTAAGAGAAGCAACAATAAAAGGAGGCAAGATAAGTGAAAGAAGAAGGAGAAGGAAGATAAAGATATAGGCAGAAAAACATGAATCAAGGTAACTAATAGTACCACGTGCTCAAAATTTAAATGGAGATGTAGTGAATCGATGAATATGATATCCCTAAAAGGTCTCTAATGTTTCTAATGTAAAAATGAAATGTTTGTATTGATATGGAAAGGAAAGGTTAGATAGGCCTAAATTGAAATTAAATGTTAATTGAATGTACCTGAGTTGATGCAATGTAAGATCGATGAGGCAAGTATACCCCTATTAATGAGGCTATGGTGTTGAATAACAAATTATCATGAAGGAAAAAGTGGTGTTGAATAACCACTTGTGATTTTTGTGAGAAAGGAAGGTTTGGGGTGGCGAGAATAAGCCACTTGAAGTTTGTAAGTTCACAGGTAATCCATAAAACCTAAGTTGGTGATGATGTTGACGATGTAGGGGGGCTTGAATGTACATATGTGTTGTTGAACCATGTACGAGAAAAGGTTTCCTAGGAAACTAACGGATACAACTGTTGGGGACCCATGTATTTTGACAGATGGTAACCTTTTTATATGGACTTCAACAAGTACATCTTGAGAAATGGCAACAAGAAATTCTAGTTTAAAGTTTTCCTTGAATTTAAACTGTAAATTAAAATCGAATTCCATTCTCATAGCAACTTGTAAATAGTTAATTAAGTTTAATTAACTTAATTAGCTTAGGAATTTCGAGTTGGAAGTCTTTTGAAGTCATGTATATGTTCTCCCTAAGTTTTAGGGGTCCAGGATGAGTTTAAATTGAGTTGTAAATTAGATAACTCGGTTTAGTTATGTTCAATTAATTTAGTTCCAAACAGTTTGAGGAACTAATAGAGAGTTAACAGTTAGTTGGTGCACTAGTGCATCCAAAAGTGTCACTCTTGTTAACTAAATATTCCCTCATCAAAAGCTCATGCATGTTGATTCTAAGAAAGACCTAGTTGAGACTAGAGTGCAGAGACAATCTACTATCAGTTGTATGATTTATTGAGTTGTATAGATCATCTATGCAATCATAGAAGAACCTATGTTTGGATTGCGCAGTTTTGGAAGCATGAATTCCCTTTAAATACAGGCTATTCATCCTAGGAGGTACACAAGAGATTAGGGGTTTGGAAAGCTACAAAATTGGCTAAGTGTTGGCCAAAACCTTGCTTGTGATCTAATAGAGTTGAGCATACTTGTGTAGAATTGTTCTAGTGAGAAAAATCTTTGTATCTTCACTCATATTTATGATGTGTACAATACACATAGCTTGGTTTTGAGTAGTGGATTGCCCTAGATATATCTTGTGATATGTGCCATTGATTTATCTTCTTCTTGTTAATATTGTTTTCATCGATCTATTGGTTTCTGCTGGTTGAAAGTAGATTCTTGTTCAGTGCCTTAGTAAATTGCATGAGCTTGTGAATCTATAGGATTTTGTACATGATATCGGAGTTGAATTCAATATACTAGAAGAGATTTCGAAGTTTTGATTTTTGGATTACAAGTGAAACTCGAATTTGCAATGCATACTTCAGGATCGGCAAATGATGTTCTATGTTTTGTGACTCGAGTATACCTTAGAAGGCAGCTCAAATTTTATAGCCTGAAGGGACATAATGGAGGTTGTGCTTGAGGATAATTGCTTGAAGGAATTCATTGATCAAGACATTGCTAAGCCAGCAACATCGGATGCACAGAATCTGGTTGAATGAAATAAGTGTGTGGCGAAGGTGAGGTGGATAATCCTTGAGGGAGTTAGAGACCACATTGTCTCAAGTATCCATGGCAAGGAAACTCTATATGCTATGTGGAAAGTATTTACAGACTTGTATCAGAACAATAGTGACCAAAGGAAATTGGCACTGAAGGACAAACTTCGAAAAATCAAGATGGAGAAAGGTAAGGCTATTCCAAAATACTTGACCAAATTCACTCAATGTCGTGATGAACTTGGAAGTGTTGGAATCATTGTTTCCGAGGATGATATGGTGAGTCTTTCTCTTCTAGGATTTCCAAAGAGTTAGCATATTTATCAGGACTCTGTCAATGGTCAGGAGAAGCTGCCAGATTGGGAATTATTGTAGTTGGATTTGATGTAGGAGGATATCAGGAGGAACACTAGGGATGGCTCTTCACCAAATATTGATGATGAAGAGAATTGTGCCTTAGCGATTAAGGCGAAGAAGGGGAAAGGGAAATATTCCCTTTCCAAATCAGATTCTTATCATGGAGGTAAGAAGAAAGACATGACAAAAGTTAAGTGCTTTCATTGTCATGAGCTGGGCCATTTTGTTACAAATTGTCCACTCAAGAAGTCCAAGAAGTCCTCAAGAGGAGCAGAGCGTAAGGCTTTGGCCTCTCAATTCGAATTGGATTTTTCCCTCATTGCATGCATGATGTCATCAATGTTAGGAATTGTATGGTACTTAGGCAGTGGAGCTTCATTCCACATGATTGGCAAGAAAGAGTTATTCAGTGACCTGGAGGAGAAAGATCTCCAGATGCATATTGAGATGGGTGACGACGGGAAGTATATTGTTACTGGATTAGGCACGATTACTTTTCAGAGGGAGAATGGGGCTCCATTCACCTTGAAGAATGTTATGTATGTGCCCAGGCTGAAGAAGAAATTAGTATCCTTTTCCATGCTTGAGGATAGATGCTATGATGTGATCTTCTCGAAAGGAAAGGTGTTAATTCGACACATAGCCATGGGTCAAATAAAGAATATAGGGATTCGAGTTAAGAATCTCTATAAGCTAGAGGTAGAGGAGTGTGCTTCTTTGAGCACAAAAACAGAAAGGTTGGAAAGCTGAGACATTGGTGAGTTATGGAATAGGTAATTGGGCCACTTGCATCATGGGGCTTTGAAGATATTGTAGCAAATCTCTACCGGTCTTCCCAAAGGTATGCTTGAGCAAGTTGATATATGCAAGGGGTGTACTTTGCGAAAATACACCAAGTCTTCCTTTCACAACAGAGACAGTTGAGCAGAGGCTATTCTAGAGCGAATCCATTCAGATGTGTGTGAACCATTCTTGACATAATCCATGACCAAGCACAGGTATTATGTTATATTTGTTGATAACTTTTCTCAAAAATGTTGGATATTTTTCATGCAGAAAAAGGATAAAACTTTCACAAAGTTTTGTGAGTTTAAAGCATTGGTGGTGTTGTTGATTTTAATGGCACCTTCAGCACGAGTGCTTTAGGGAACATAGAAAGCCTCCTAAAGACAACCTTTGGGTTGATTGTAGACCAGTTCCTAGGACATCTTAAATAGAGGAGTGTGCAGAATATTATGGGTGGGGTTTCAGTCACACTCCAATTGTCACGTAAGTAAAAAGAGAATAAAGGGGGGCTTGGTTCAATAGGCCTTCATTAAGGTAGACTCAAGCCAACACATGGATCCAAATGCGAAGGGCTTATTAGGGAAATCTCAAGGAGAAATGTCTTCTTCTGGTGGTTGACACACAACTATGAGACAACTTAATACTGAATTTGTAGAGATGGTGGAGAGGAGTAGAGGAAGGAGGGAAATAGATGCGTAGGGTTGTAGACAAACAGAATCCTCAGCAACAATGTTCCAACAAAAATATGGAAGGTGAAGGAGGTGAAATGGTAGAAACAACGGTATGCTAATTAAGTTTTTCATGCCAGATATAACATAGGTATCATTAGTGCCAAACAACATGAGTAAATCTGGGTTCACACAGGTACTATAGGTTAATCTAATAACACAAATAAAACTGCAATTACAATAGGTATTGTAGCTATTGAATAACACAAGTAAGTATGTAATATAATGCAGGTATTGTTCTATATTTAGTAGCCTAGATAAATCCATGAATCATAGAGAAACCAACAGCTTCATTACATGAAGGGGAAACACAAATAAAATGAGATTACAAAAGGGAAAACATAATGTGCATTGATATGCTTGGAATCACCAAGGAGTTTCATTAATCCAATATGATTCCAACATACCAGTCCATTTACATTCAGCCAAGTTATCACTCAAATCACTCATGGATAGGCAAGTAGAACCAAAGTGGAATCGCAAAAATCCTGACCCGTAGGTGCAGAATTCAGAACCTTTTCTTAGTGTTTCTTCCCCCTATTTATAAGAAGAGGGCGAGCTTGGACTTTTAGTTTACAAAATATCTTCTCTTGCACTCCAGCTGTCTCATAGACTAGCTATCTAGGCATGACAGACTATGCTGCCCAGAATGATTACAATCGGGATTTGATCCCTTCTGGGAAATAAGCAAAAATTGCAAAAATAAAAGGAAAACTAGAGGACGATGGAGGAAAAAGTCCTTTTTCCATTCCTATGAAAATCTATGGCTAGACCACATCTCTATCATCGTGTGTCCCTTTAGCTACTCACCCATTTCCTATCACTTCCGCCTTAACTGCCTGAATAGCTCGTCCTCTGGATTAGGGATTGGGTCGACTGTAAGTGTCTGTCGCAGAGTAGAGATGGAGCCCCTCTCGATAGTCCTTTGTTGTGTATAAGAGTGGAGCACCATGTCATGCCATTAAGTCTTCCTGAGTCCCCCTTACCAGTTTACCACTGCGTCACTACTTCATTCAACACTTTCAGCTGTCAACCCATCCATCTTTAAATATTTGTACCACGTTATCAAGGCATTGCTACATTGAGACCCTTACGCTAAGAGGCATCATAGAACAACGAGTCCCAATCTCTTTTGACCCCCCTTGGTTTAGCCCCTTTCTTCCTTTCTTCTCATCTAACCAGGGGCTATGACCAGGTGCTTAGTCCTTGGGCACTAGGGCCTTTGGACTCCACTCTGGGGGTATTTTTCCTTTGTTGCATAGAATCCCGCATATCAGTGGTTTCTAGCAGTCGTCTTTGGTATCTCCCCATGACACCTGCGATCGTCGATCTGTGGGAATGGGCCCACCTGAGATATCACAATTGAAATATAAGGAGAGGACCTTCCTACCATACTTCATAAAGCTTTCTGATTGTCCGAACGTGAAAATTCCATAAGGCATATCACATAAAATATTGCGTCCAGGAGACTTCCCACATATCACAATTACAAGTCGGAAGGGACTTCGTTGGAGGAGAAACTTTGACCTGTGCGATCGCCGATCTATGGGATTGGCCCATTTTGTTCTTATCCCTTGGTCTTTCGGCCCTGCATGTGATCACGGGCCAACCCCTTTACCACAAATCGCAATCAGAGACTTTTAACTGGAGTTGCGACCTTTTACCTTCATCTATTACCGATCTGCGGGATTGATGACATCATCAGTGCCACATGTCACTTTGTGAGTGGTGACATGTGTCACCCTGTTTTGGCCCCTTTTGACCCCTTAAAACATTGAATCTGCATGCCATGTGTCCTCCGTACTGCCATGTCATGCATGACATCATTTTCCCCATGTCATTATCAAATCCAATGGTGCTTTGCCACTTGGGCCCCTGGAGGAAAGAGAAAAGGGCCCATCTGCCCTTGGTTTTTCTTTGAATTTCTTTGTTAAATGAAATTAGCCTCTCCCAATGCTTTAACACTATATCAAGAATTTTCCATTTCACAACTTTTCGGACTTTGTCCCATCTCGAATTTTCAATCGCTGATATTCCATGACCTCCAATATTGCGGGATCTTTGATATGCAAGAAGTCTGGTATGCAAAACCTCCGATATACGGGATTGTCGATTTCTTGGATTGCCTCTTTAGTGCTTAGCCCCTGGTTCTTCAATCCTCCATGTGATCATGGGCCATCCCCCTTATCGAAGCCTCCTTTACCACAAATCACAATCAGAGACTTTTAATTGGAGTTTCACCTTTTAACTTTGTTGATCGTCGATCTACAGGAATGATGGGACCTCCGATCTGCAATACATTATGGGCTAAGGACCTTTGACATTTCGATCATCGATATCGATGATCATTGATCGCAAGTTTCTTTGTTCTTTTCCCTGTCGCTGCTCTTAGGAAACTGCAATTGCGATTAGACTCCCCTTGGTGTTTTCCTCTTTGTTTTCTAGCTTTCAAAGGGTATCTTCAATTTTCTCTAACTTCTGATCCAAAGATCCATTTTTGGACTTCCACCAACCATTGGAAAGCTCAATCTAAGCACTATGCAATGGAAAGGGACCTATTTAGCTTTGGGTGATTCTATGGCTTGAGAGATGGGTTTAAACTTCACTGCTCTTTTCACTTTGGACAAGTGAAAACTCATAATGCAATGAGTGACAAGATTGGCTCTAATTGGGGACAATGCCTTACTAGAAAGGTGTTGAGAACCTGTAGATGAGTAGCCTTCACCATTGGGCATGGAGTCAAAAATATAATGAAACTTCCTTTACTCATCAAACTAAAATGCAGAAATAAAAATTCTAACAACTAGAAAGTAAATGCTCATCTAGTGAGCTTATTTATATACACTCCAAATTATATACAAGGCTCGATTCACCTAAGTGAGTTCAACCCTCTAATGGAACCACACCAAAATTTGGGTACTGGACCTAATGCCTCCCTATTGTTGCAATTTAAAGATTAAAATAAGCATGCACCATGAAAAATCTTCAAACAAAGAACTTGATGCATACTATAGGAATAACCCCTGATGCTGACGTAAGAATTTGGTCATGTAATCAACTACAAGGTCATATAACTAACAAGAAAAATTTGCAGATTCCTCTTTTTCATAGAAAGTCCACTGACCAATATATTCTTGGTTAGGGCAACTACAAGTGTTGTTCAGCTCCTCAGCCTTAGATTTTTTAAGAAAAACTTGTTGCTGGAAGCTTTCTCCCCACTTGTTGGTAAACAAATCCATTTGAAACTCTACAACCATCTCATCCTCCAGAGATTCATACACATCATAAATAGGAGGAGGTTCTTGAACTTGTGCTCCAGGTGAAGGATGTGCATTCTAAACTAGAGCCTCTTCTTTCTTTGCATCTTCCCATGATTGGGACTGTTGTAGTTATGCACTGCTCGACTTCCAATCGGATTCATACTCATCATAAGAAGGATGATCATCAAATTCGGATGAATAGGATCTCTGAGGTTTTATTTGTAGCTTGATGATGTTTCCTTCTTTGCTTTCTTGACCACTAGGTAATGCTTCCTAATGTGAGTGTATATCTTCTTGGAATGGAGTCTCACAAACATCTTCAACATGATTATTACCCTCAAGGATATTTTTCGACATTAAAATGTGTGCAACAATCTTAAAACAGAGCATTTGGTGGATATGATATTTTGCAATAAAGATGGAATGCCTTATGAAAACATTTTAGGGAGGATATGTTTCCATGAGCTATTGTTTTGTACCAAACTCTAAAATCTTCTTCTAAAGAGTACATGAACAATTTTATTTGCGCATCTTCAAAAATAATACCTTGTTGCTCCATGCATTCATGAAAATACTTAAGGTGCTGGTCCAACCTTCTATTTGTGTTTCCATTGAATCTAGGCAAATAAGTATTCTATTCATGAAATGAAGGGACATGATTGGGATAACAACCAATAGAATAAAAATTCAGTGGGGCAAATTGGTTGGCCAGAAATGCAGGGATAGCCATTTTGAAGACCCCCTAGGTGAGTGATCTCAATTTTAAAGGTAGGGAGACCTTTTGGTTGTTTTAGCATCAGAGTGAGTAAGAGGTTGCTTGAAAGAAAAAGTGATCAAATAGATAAATGAACAATGGAGTCGGCAGGATGTTTACCATAAAATTGAAATAGTGGAGTCGCCAAGGTGAGAGATCTTCAACCCACACTTCCCTTGCTCACCTAACAAAGGGAATGTAAAAATTTGTCGTACGTAGGGAAAAATATTCTAATCTGTTCCCCGGCAATGGCGCCAGAAATATATTGTAGCTTTTAATGGCACCTTCAGCATGAGTGCTTCAGGGGACATAGAAAGCCTCTTAGAGACAGCCTCTGGGTTGATTGTAGACTAGTGCCTAGGACATCTTAAATAGAGGAGTGCATGGAAGATTATGAGTGGGGTTTCAGTCGCACTAGAATAAAGGGGGGCTTGGTTCAATAGGCCTTCATTAAGGTAGACTCAAGCCAACACATCGATCCAAATGCAAGGGGTATATTGGGGCAATCTCAAAGATACATGTCTTCTTCTGGTGGCTGACACACAGCAATGAGACAACTTAATATTGAAGTTGCAGAGATGGTGTAGAGGAGGAGAGGAAGGAGGGAAATAGATGCATTGGCCTGTAGACAAACATAATCCTCAAAAACAATGTTCTAGCAGAAATATGGAAGAGGAAGGAGGTGAAATGGTAGAAACAATGGTATGCTAATTAAGGTTTCATGCCAAATATAACATAGGTATCATTAGCGCCAAACAACATGAGTAAATCTGGGTTCACACAGGTATTGTAGGTTAATCCAATAACACAAATAAATCTAAAATTACTACAGGTATTGTAGGCTATTGAATAACACAAGTAAATCTGTAATATAACGCAGGTATGTTCTCTGTTTAGCAACCTAGATAAATCCAAGAATCATAGAGAAACCAAAAGCTTCATTACACTATTTCAGAGAAGGGGAAACACAAATAAAATGAGATTACAAAAGGGAAAACATACTGTGCATTGATATGCTTGGAATCACCAAGGAGTTTCATTAATCCAATATGAGTCCAACATACCAGTCCATTTACATTCAGCCAAGTTATCACTCAAGTTCCTCATGGATAGGAAAGTATAACCAAAGTGGAATCGTAGAAATCTTGACCCATAGGTGCAGAATTCAAAACCTTTTCTTGGTGTTTCTTCCTCCTATTTATAAGAAGAGGGGGATCTTGGATTTTCAATTTAAAAAATATATTCGCCTGAGCTCCAACTTTCTCATAGACTAGCTATCTAGGCGTGCCAAGCTATGCTACCCAGAATGATTACAATCGAGATTTGATCCCTTCTTGGAAATAAACAGAAATTACATAAATAAAATGGAAACTAGAGGATGATGGAGGAATAATTCCTTCTGTCATTCCTATGAAAATCTCTGGTTAGGATGCATCTCTATCATCATGCGTCCCTCTAGCTACTCAACTATTTCCTATCACTTCCGCCTTAACTGCCTGAATAGCTCGTTCTCTAGAGTAGGGAGTGGGTCAACTGTGAGTGTTTATCGCAGAGTAGAAATGGAGCCCCTCCCGACAATCCTTTTCTATGTATAGGAGTGGAGCACCATGTTGTGCCATTAAGTCTTCCTGAGCCCCCCTTATTGGTTTACCATTGCGCCACTACTTCATTCAATGCTTTCAGTTGCCAACCCATCCTTCTTTAAATCTTTGTACCATGTTGTTGGGGAATCGCTGCATCGGGACCCTTAAGCTAAGAGGCATCACAGAACAATGAGTCTCGATCTCTTTTGGGCCCCCTTGATTTAGCCCCTTTCTACCTTTCTTCTCATCTAACCGAGGGCTATGACTAGGTGCTTATTCCTCAAGCTCTAGGGTCTTTGGACTCCCCTCTGGGGGTCTTTTTCCTCTGTTTCATAGAATCCCACATATTGGTGGTTTCTAGTGGTCACCTTTGGTATCTCCCCTTGACACCTACAATTGTCGATCTGTGGGAATGGGCCCACCTGGGATATCAAAATCGCAATATAGGAGAGGGCCCTCCTACCATACTTTGTAGAGCTTGTCGTTTGTCCGAACGTGAAAATTACATAAGGCATATCACATAAAATATTGCATCCAAGAGAGTTCCGAATATCACAATTGCAAGTCGAAAGGGACTTCGGTGGAGAAGAAACTTTGACCTGTGCGATCACCAATCTGCGGGATTGACCCCTTTTGTGCTTAGCCCTTAGTCCTTCATCGCTCCATGTGATTGTGGGCCAACCCCCTTATCAGAACCCCATTTACCTCAAATTAAAATTAAAGAATTTTAATAGGAGTTGTGACCTTTTACCTTTGTCAGTCTCTGATCTGTGGGATTGATGACGTCATTAGTGCCAGGTGTCACTTTGTGAGTGGTGAGATGTGTCACCCTGTTTTGGCCCCTTTTGACCCCTTAAAATGATGAATTTGCATACCACATGTCCTCTGTACTACCACATCATGCATGGTGTCAGCTTCCCCATGTCGTTATCGGATCCAATGGTGCTCAGCCACATGGCCTCCCCTAGAGGAGAGAGAAAAAGGCCCATCCACCCTTGGTTTTTCTTTGAATTTCTTTGTTAAATGAAATCAGCCCCTCCCAGTGCTCTAACAATATATCGGGAATTTTCCATTTCACAACTTTTCAGACTCTGTCCTATCCCGAATCGTCGATCGTCGATATTCCATGACCTCCAATATTGTGGGATCTCTGATATGTGGGAAGTCCGATATGCGGGACCTCCAATATGTGGGAATGTTGATTTTTCAGATTGCCTCTTTAGCGCTTAGCCCCTAGTTCCTTAGTCCTCCATGTGATCATGGGCCAGGCCCCTTATCAGAGCCCCCTTTACCACAAATCGCAATCAAAGACTTTTAACTGGAGTTGCAACCTTTTAACTTCGTCGATCACCGATATGTCGGAATGTCAGGACCTCTGATCTGCTATACACTATGGGCTAAGGACCTTCGATGTTTGTGATCATTGATCACTGATAGTAAGTTTCTTTTTTCTTTCCCCTGCCACTTCTCTTAGGAAACAACGATTGTGATTAGCCTCCCCTTGGTGTTTTCCTCTCTTTTTCTGGCTTTCAAAGGGTATCTTCAATTTGCTCTAACTTCTGATCCGGAGATCCATTTTTGTACTTCCACCTACCGTTGGAAAGCTCGTTTTGAGAACTATGAAATGGATAGGGATTGATTTAGATTTGGGTGATTCTGTGGCTTGGGAGATGGATTCAAACTTCATTGCTTTTTTTCACTTTGGACAACTGAAAACTCATAATGTAATGAGTGACAACAGGTGGAGAAAGAGTCAGGCAAGAAGGTTAAAGATCTACAAAGTTATAACGATGGTTAGTATGTCTCAAACGAGTTTAAGAACTTCTAAGCAGCGGAAGGGATTAAACAGGAGTTGATGACACCCCATAACCCTCAGCAAAATGGGGTGGTCGGGAGGAAGAAAAAAATCATAGTAGGGGCAGCGAGGGTGATGTTGCATGATCAGGGCCTACCACTACATTTATGGGCTGAGGCATGCAAGACAATGGTTTATGTTCAAAACCATAGCCCACATCGGATACTTGAGATGAAGACACCAGAGGAGGCTTATTCCAGTAAGAGGCTAGATGTTGGTTGCTTTAGGATTTTTGGGTCATCGGTATATTTCCATGTGACCAAAGATGAATGGAAGAAGCTTGAGCCAATAATAGAGTTGGGGATATTTGTGGGGTACACTAATACACCTCATAACTATTTGGTGTACTTGCCGACCAGCAGGATGACATTGGTTCGTAGAGATGTCAAATTCAATGAGGAGAAGGCCATGCCAGTTTCCCTTGAGAGAGAGCTTGAGCTACATACAGGAGCTTTTAGCTCCTTGAGGAGCCTCAGATTTATGTGGAGAAGCCACATGCAGAGGATCCAGGAATGGAGACATCCATTCAGGAAAAGTCCTCTAGAGAGGGAATAAAGCACACCAAAGAAGCTGACATATTTTTGGATGATGCAGAGTAGAATGTGGGAGCACCCACTTCTAAGCATAGGAAGAGAAGGTCACCTGAGAGGTACATTGGATACATGGCTCTTATGGGCGAATTTGAGTGATAGAGCCATCTTCCTTTAAGGAAGCAGCGCAACAACTAGTTTGGGTTGATCCCATGGTGGAGGAGTATGACTCCATAGTTTGTAACAGAGTTTGGGATGTGGTCCCGAGACCGGAGGACAAGTCAGTGGTGAGCTTCCATTAGATTTACAAGTTAAAGCAAGCTACAGATGATAGTGTGGAGAAGCATAAGGCTAGATTTATGGCCCGTGGCTTTTCACAAGTAGAGGGGATTGGCTATGATGAGACCTTTGCTCATGATGCAAGGTACTCATCAATCAGATCTATATTGGCACTATCATTACAAATGGTTTGGAAGGTACATCAGATGGATGTGAAGGCAACCCTCCTTAATGGAATGATTAAGGAATAGGTGTACATAAAGAATCCTTAAGGTTTTGAGATCTTTGACCATGTGTTGCATGTGTGCCAACTCAAGAGAGTGTTGTATGGGTTGAAGCAAGCACCTGTGCTTGGTACACTAGGAGAGATAGCTACTTCACTAGGTTGGGCTTCACGAAGAGTGAAGCGGATGCGAACTTGTACCACATAGTGGTGGAAGGTAAGTTGTTGATCATTGTACTTTATTTTGATAATCTCATATTGACAGGTGATGATCAATTGATAAAATCTTGCAAGGAGAACCTTGCAAGAGAGTTTGAGATGAAGGACATGGGGCTCATGCATTACTTTCTTGGCATGGAGGTATGGCAGGAGATGGGGAGTTGTTTGTGTCTCAGGACAAGTATGCCAACGAGATACTTAGGATATTTCGCATGGAGAGTAGAAAACCCATTAAGTCTCCTCTAGCAGGTAACTGGAGGAAGGAGGATGCTACTTCAGGGGAAATAGTGGAAGCAATTGTTTACAGGTAGCTTGTGGGTTCACTCATGTACTTGGTGAACACACGACCAGATATGTGTTATGCAGTTAACTAACTTAGTCAAGTGATGGTTAGGCCTACCAATATGTATTGGAAGGTGACAAAGCATGTGTTGAGATACCTCAAGGGCACTTCTCAGTATGGATTATGGTACAAATGGATAAAGGGAGTGAAGTTTCAAGGCTTCACTAACATAGATTGAGTAGGAAGTCCATCTGACCAAAAGAGCACATCAAGAGGGATCTGCAGTATTGGGTCAACGACAGTTTCTTGGTATAGTAGGAAACAGAGATCAGTTGCACTGCGTTCGGCAGAGGCAGAGTACATGGCTGTGAGTGAGGCAACATGTGAGGCCATATGGATGAGGAAGATCTTGGTTGGTTTGTTTGGTCAATAGATGGATCCAACTGTGATTTACTGTGATAATAAGAGTTGTATGAAACTCTCTAAAAATCCAGTTTTTCTTGATCGGTCCAAGCATATTGATATCTCATCTCATCATCTCAGAGGTTTTGCATTGAGTTGGATTATGTTGTTAGAGTACATTCGCACAGAGGAGCAAGATTCTCACATTTTGAAAAAGGCATTGTCAAAATGTAAATTCGAGTTTCAAAGATATAGGATCGGGGTAGTTGATAATCCCTTTCTTGTTGAGAGGGAGTGTTGAGAAATGGCAACAAGAAATTCCAGTTCAAATTTGTCCTTGAATTTAAACTATGAATTGAATCGAATTCTATTCTCATAGCAACTTGTAAATAGTTAATTAAGTTTAATTAAATTAATTAGATTAGGAATTTCGAGTTGGAAGCCTTTATGAAGTCATGTATATGTTCTCCCTAAGTTTTAGGGATCTAGGATGAGTTTAAATTCAGTTGTAAATTAGATAACTCATTTTACTGAGTTATGTTCAATTAAATTAGTTCCAAACTATTTGAGGAGCTAATAGAGAGTTAACAGTCAGTTGGTGCATTAGTGCATCCACAAGTGTCACTCTAGTTAGCTGAAGATTCCCTCATCAGAAACTCATGTACGTTGATTCTGAGAAAGACCCAGCTGATACTAGAGTGCGGGGACAATGTACTACCAGTTGTATGATTTACTGAGTTGTATAGATCATCCGTGCAATTAGAGAAGAACCTATGTTTGGATTGCGCAGTTTTGGAAGCATGAATTCCCTTTAAATACGGGTTATTCATCCTAGGAATTACGTAAGATATTAGGGGCTTGGAGAGCTATAGAATTGGCTAAGTGTTGGCTAAGAGCTTTCTTGTGAGCTAAAAGAGTTGAGCATACTTGTGCGGAATTGTTCTAGTGAGAACAAACTTTATATATTCACTCATATTTATGATAAATGCCATATAAATAACGGGGGTTTTAGCAGTGTATTTCCCCAAATACATATTGTGTTATGTGCCATTGATTTATCTTCTTCTTATTCATATTGTTTTCATCAATCTATTGGCTTCTGTTGGTTGAAAGTAGAAGCATATTCTTGTCCTGTGCTTTAGTAAATTGCATGGGCTTGTGAATCTAAGGATTTTCTACAATAAATTAGTTATGTTGTTGTAGGTACAAGATGAAGGGTTAATATAAATGGAGATGAAAGGAAAAGGCAAAAGAAGAAGAATGTAAAAGATTGAAGATGAAGATGAGACTAATTCAAATGACAATTGAATATAGTGAATTCACAAGTACTCATTAAGGGGGAGTATGATGGAATAGCTCCTTCTTATGAATAATATTTAATATCTAAATTATGTGGTGATAAATGTAACGTTGTATACCAAGCATAAAAGTCTAGGTATTGTTGAGAGATTCAGAGTAACGAGCGAAAATAGGGATGGAGGTTTAATGAGAGATTCAAGGAAAGATTTGAGGAGATAGTTTTCGTGATGGTTCGAACAAATTTTTCTAATTTGATATATTTTTTATGGTCACCGTAATTGCAAGTAATGTCTAAGTTGTACAAAAAAATACACATAGGAATATAGTTTTATAATATATTCCCCCCTTTGGGGTTTTCTTGATTTCTTGAATATTATTTCATGTGTCTATTACTTCATGAATGATTATTAAAATCAAGAAATTTATTTTTGGATGTTGATGTATGGTGACATAATTTTGGCTCACTACGGATTGTGGGTGTTGAGGCTTCCAAACCTAGTCCAGAGTAGGAAAAGACCAGTGATCACAGGGATGTTTTGGTGTAAGGCAATGGAAACTGAGGAAGATCTTCGGGAACCCTAAGAAAAATACATGGCTCTCAATTTATGTATCGACCAATTGGTTCTTGGATTATGTATTGAAGAATTAATAGTCTACAAAGGAAACCAGAAAATATGAAATTGAGAGAAGCATGGTCCTCTATGCTAGTAGCCCCCTTAGCAACTCCAATGAACCCGTTGTGTCCACCACCCCTAGTTCAACTCGATTTGAACATTCCAACCCCCTGGTAAATCTGGATATGGAGGAAGTAATGTTTGGTAATAATGTATGCTAAATCTATTTAATGGTTAAGTTTTGTAAAATTGGAGATGTATTTTACAGAATTTACTCATACATACCTCCATGGATATTTGGTTATTGGTGGAGAAAAAAGGTCAATAACAAGCCACCTATATGGAAGAATATAAAAATATTGGCCAAATATGCACTACTATGTACTATCTATGTGAGCATATATAACTTTTGCTAATATAATTTACCACTCATTGTTTTAAAAAGAAAAATTGTCTTATCATTGAGAGTGTATGGGGGATAGGGAGACATTACACTTAGTGCTTAAAAGGCTTAAGATAAAATAAATATATGATAATTTACTTATTAATTTAAATTGGATGTCAATTTTTTCCATTTTATTTTATTGTCGTGACTTACATATACATGTTGTGTATCTCATTCCACTATGTCTTAAACCATTGTATTTGGAATGACCATTTTTTATTGATCTTTTGTTCTAAACGAGTCATATGTCACCAAATGAGCCTTTCCTTAAAAATCCAAAATTCAATATAGTAATTATTATGTCAATTGGGTCTAGCTTGGGTGGTTGGGAGAAATGATTGTTATCCTCCCCATTTTAGTTCAATTCCCACAAGTAACATGTTGATTTATTCAACCCATTGGGGTGGGCCAAACAATGGACGTCCCACATTGAAATGTGTTTGCTAAACAATATAAGGGCCTCACACAAGTTCAAAATATGGTTTAGTCTTCTGGTGAGGATTCTGGGTGGTTGCACTAGTCTTAGGAATATAGTGGTAGTCCCACTGACTCGATCTCAGGTCTCCCCAGTGATAAATTCTCATGGTTAAAAGAGGAAGAAGAAGAAAAAAAAGATGATATATTTAGGCTTTTTCTGTCAGTAACGTAATTTTGGAGAAAAACTATTTTAAATTTTAAGTATATTTGAAAAAAGAAAAAAATCATTAATTATTATTATTAAATTTGAGAGAGTTTCTCCTAGGAAAAAAATATATTAAACATTAAATGTTCTTAGCAAAAAAAATCAATAATTATTATGATTTAATTTTAAAAAAACCATCATATCAATTTTGGGATTTTTTATTTAATTTTAAATGTATTAAATAATGGAAAAGAAACTTGATAATTATTATTATTTAATTTGAGAGAGATTTTCATCAGTAATGTAACTTGGGAAAAAAATGTTTAAACTTTAAATATTCATAACATGAAAATAATGATAATTATTATGATTTAATTTGAGAGAAAGAAAACTCATATTAACTCAGGGATGGGGAGGGAAAGGTAAATTAAATTACTAATTTTAGAATAATTATAAAGATAACTTTTAAAATTTGAAAACTGAGTATATAGAGAGGTAAAACATGATATCTCTGCACTAAAGGATAGAGGACTATCTTGGATATGATCTGAGAAAAAAAATTAGATAGACCTTTAGGTCAAGATCCGCATCTCAATATTCCTAAATGAACAAGGTATGCAAATTTATTGAGAACAAGAGACCATACTAAGCAGACTTTATTAATATCTTCTTGTTCTCCATATAAATGGTTACTCACATTGATCAATTGGTTGCATTTTTGGGTTGAATAATAGTTTGTGCATTTTGTAATTCACCCACAAAAACACCAGTATGCATTGTTATTAATTTGTTGAATCTATTTCAATAATGTGTTAGTAGAGCACTGTGCACATGCTTTATATAGTCACAACCCAATTTCCTCTTTAATTAAGTTGTTGGGTAGATCCTAGAGCCCAATCAACCTCTTGTTTGATCCATGGTATAAGAATTACAGCTGGAACATTATAGAAACATATGCTACAATGTTAATTTCTCCATTCCTAGAACCATTGGTTTCCAAATACAGTACCATTTATTAATTTCTAAATCATTGCTTGATGGGATTACATTGTATGCTTTGTACATAACATTGGGAGTCACCTACAACACAATTATTAATGTTTGGGTTTGCTAATATGAAATATAGTTTTGAATGATGTAATAGCATGCTACAACCATATATTCCCAAGTCCAAGCCTACAACGGGTTTGCTAATATGAAATATAGTTCTGAATGATGTAATAACAGGCTAAAACCATATATTCCCAAGTCCAAGCCTACAACCATAAATTCCCTATCAATGACCTTCATGAATTGTGAGTAACGGAACTGTATGGTTTAATCCCAACCTTATTCTTTGCAATTTCTAAAACTACCAAAACTGTGTGTCATGATAGTATGAATTACACAATCCAATGAAAATCATGGTAACAATGCCACATAATATTTTGATGGTGCTGAAGATATCATTGTTTTCTGCGTAGATGGGCACTATTTTTATCATAACTTAGTTGTTAGCCTCATTGAAAAAGGTAGCCCATATCCAAAGGAGCATAAATTTGACAAAGAACATTGCTTTGCTACTCAAAAGCAACAAGAATAATAGCCCCAATCCTTATGTCATAGAAGATGGTCATTTAAACAAGGATGGGGCCATAGCTAACATTCCATATCAATATTTTAATTTGATTCCTTATAGGGAAACTAAATTTATGACAAACCCAAAGTTCAATAGAATTCAAAGAAAGTTCTACTAAAAATAATGAAAATTATACATTGACATAGTATCAATGTGACCCAACCAACCTATATTTGCAATTATAGTTGGAATGAAAAGGTCATGTGCTATAGTTTGATGGTGATGAAAAGGTTAATATGGGGTGGATACATTAGTAAAAAGAAATAAAATAATCAAATGATTAGATTTTTGATGCAACTGGAAATGTTTTCTCTTTTTCTCCTAAAATTGAGAATGAGGAGATGGGTAATATCGGTAATGTTTAAGCAGCTACTTAGGATACAATTTTAAGTGAAAAGGAGACCAAGGCTCTTGCAAAAAATCAATTCAACAATGTCCAAAGTACTCTTCAAGAATATAATGAGACTATGCGTTATATATTTAGCATCCCTAATTTGCATTCATATGTTGACCATAATAGTTAAAGGCCTATAGGATTGCATGATGATCGTAGGGATATACTAGGAATCATATATGGGAAAGGAGATAAGTCACTCATGGATACACCCGATTAGGGTCATTGCATTTATAAAATCGTGTTTGAAATATTTATTAGAAATGGGGCATTCTATAGCATTATACAGGGTGTAATGAAACTAATGAAGTTTTTTCTTGGATACCAAAAATCATGTTGAGAATGGTTTGTTTCTATAATTTGCATCCAGTTTGTAATAAGGTGATGCAACCCTTAATGATGATAAGGGAGTAGGTTTTTCAAACTTCATAGACGAGACATATTAGGTTGAGTATTGTATTGGTGATGCAAACAAGAATATTTGCATCCATGATCCCTCTAAATTCATTTGAATTGGTATTGATGTGCTTCCCATACCTGAACACAATGATTGTGCATCACATATGATACAATTTGAAGACTAGTATGATGATGTAATGATCCTAAATAGGAATACAAGTGATATAAAACAAACAATCTGTGAAACATAATATAAAAACGAAATACACATTAAACACCCATGGAAATGCTACAAATAAGGAACTGTTGAGCCATTTTTTTACTTTTCTAAAGGCAAGATACAATGGATAATAAGATGGTGCACCTAGGATTGTCTTAATGGACAAGCATGACCAAACCCAGGTGAGAAAATGGTTGAACTGAAGGTTGCCCAACTGTTGCACCAATTTACACTGCGTTACCGATAAAACTCCCTTTCTACTGAAGTTTGAATGGCTCAAAGGTCCACTTCCTATGCCCAAAAAATTATATGCTTTTAACCTCAAACTCCTTAGCCTAAACCCAAAAAAACTCACAAAGGATTTTGGTTGGTTCGGACTTCTAAAATTCGACCCCCTTGGAGCCCAACTTTAGTTGCAACTACAAAACTCAGCCTGCTAGAATTTGCCTATAAATCCTCCCAGAAATGGTCCCAAAGTGCTAGGTTGATCTCTGCGATCAATCCTCTGACTTCTCGGATGGGCTCCCAGCCTATGGCACCTTCTCCTTAGCTCCACGAAAGTGTTGGACTAGCCTTCTTCGTTGTCCCGAAGCCTGGCAATTCGAACTGTGGTGATGTTGGCTCTACGGGATCCAAAATTCAATAGAAATGCTGGCCTTTTTCTGCTATTCCAATCCTCTGACTCACCTGGAAGATGCTTGATCATTGATAGCTCCAAACTCCCCCTGTGTATTCTCCAGCTAGCCAAAAATATGCACTTCCTGTTATCGTTGAATGTTAGTGTTGTAACACACTCTCGAAACTCCTGAAATACTTATGGAACTACCTATCTAGGGTAGGCACGAAAGGTCCCCCGAAGTAGAGGTTGAATCTCATGCTTGAGGGATTCGTGGCTAAACAACCGATTGACTCAGCTAAACAGTAGAGTGAACAATTCCGACTGTAGATTAACAGATTATGCAATAGACTAAAGCAAAATACAAGATCTACTTCTACAACACTTTACAAAATCTTAATCGAATTCAGCAAGATCAAGAGAACACATATAATTGAGAATGAGAAATCAATCAAACATAACACAGAAGAAATAACTCAGGGAAAGCCTCAGCCTAAAACCCCAATCTATGTATTATCATACAAGCGGAAATCTTGTTCAAGTTAGAGAAAGAATCAGCTCTCAAGCTATCCTACTCCCTCTGCAATCAAACAATACAGCTCACAGACTGAATAAACATAGTATATGTCCTCCTCAAGCTCTCCAAGCCTCCTATTTCCTTGGGCAGTTTTTCTTGGGGTCTAATGATGTCACATGTGTGAATTGGCCTCATCAAACTCACTAAACCTAAATAAGTAACTATGCAATCCTCAAGGAAAGAATTCCTTCTGCATGCAAGGAATATTCACAATGGAATATTCTAGCAACTGATAGTACACTTCCCCTCCATCTGATCTCAACTGGGTCTCTGTCTGAACTGACATGCATGAGTTATTTATGAGAGAATACTGAGTTATCTGAAGTGTAGTAGTTACATGCATGCAAGCATTAACTAATTGAACTTACATTAATTCAACAAATTGTTTGAATTAATCTAATTGGACTTGACTCAGTTAGCTAAGCCAACTAATTACAACTCATCCTTATCTCTCTAACTGATGGATAAATTCCTCAATTAATGGAGAAACTGTTGCATGTCCCCACATAGACTTCATGTTTGATTTTACTTAACTAATTAACTCAAGATGAATTAATTAATTATTTTACAAACAACTACTAAGATCAAATTCGAATTTTACTTCACTATTTTAGTTTAGGGACTGACTAAAATAGGAAGGTATCCCGAAATTCTATTTATAGAATGATATTTTTAGCACTTCCATTTTTCCATCCACTATTGCTAAGATTAACGCTGGTTGAACTGCTATTTATAGCAATGCTATTTATAGCAATTGTATTTTTAACATTCCTTGTTGCTATTTTCAACACTCCCTCTCAATAAGAAAGGGATTATCAGTAACCCCAATCCTATCTTGTGGAACTCGAACTTGCATTTTGACAATGCCTTAGTCAAAATATTTGCATCCTTTTCCTCGGTCGAAACATACAACAACAACATGATCCTCTTAACCACACAGTCTCAAAGATGGTGATACGGATACCAATGTACTTGGACCTATCATGAGAAACTGGATTCTTGGAGAGTTTGATACAACTCTGGTTATCACAATAGATCATTGTAGGATCCATCATCTGACCAAACAATCCCACTAGAATCTTCCGTATCCAAATGGCCTCACATGCAGCTTGACTAGCACCCATGTATTCAGCCTCTGCTAAGTTAAGTGCACCTGATCTATGTTTCCTACTGTGCCAAAGACTGCAGTTGAACCAAGGTTGAAGATTCCTCCAGAAGTTCTCTTCCAGTCTTATGGACTCCCTGCCCAATCCGCATCTGTGAAGCCCTGAAGCTTCACTCCCTCTATCCATCTGTACCATAATCCGAACTGAGATGTGCCTCTAAGGTATCTCAGCACATGCTTCGCTGCCTTCCAAAACAACTTGGTAGGCTAAACCATAGCTTGACTCAGCTGGTTCACTACAAAGCATAAGTCGGGTCATGTGTTCACCATATACATAAGTGAACCCACCAACTACCAATAAACAGTATCAGCTGCTACCTCACCTAAAGTAGCATCCTCCTTCCTCCAGTTCCCAACTAGAGGAGTCTACATGGGCTTGCACTTCTCCATGTGAAAGCACCTGAGTATCTCATTAGCGTACTTGCCTTGAGACACAAATACTTCCCCATCTTTCTGTCGCACCTCCATGCCTAGAAAGTAGTGCATAAGGCCCATGTCCTTCATCTCAAAATCTCTTACAAGGTCCTCTTTGTAAGACTGTATCAGCTGATCATCACCTGTCAAAATCAGATCATCGACATAAAGAATAATGATCAATGGTTTACCTTCTACCATGATGTGGTAAAGTTTCACATCTGCTTCACTCTTGGTGAAGCCCAAACTGGTGAAATAGTTGTCGATCTTGGTGTACCAAGCACGGGGTGCTTGCTTCAACTCATACAGAGCCCCTTGAGTCTGCACACATGCAACTCATGATCGAAGGTTTCGAAACCTTCTGGCTGCTCAATGTACACCTCCTCCTCAATCTTCCCATTGAGTAATGTTGTCTTCACATCCATCTGGTGGATCCTCCACCCCATCTGAACTGATAGTGCCAACATCGATCTAATCGATGAGTGCCTTGCTACAGGAGAAAAATTCTCATCATAGTCAATCGCCTCGACCTATGAGAAACCTCAGGAAACAAATATTTCCTTATGTTTCTCAACACTGCCATCGACTACCTACTTTACCTTGTAAATCCATCTGGAACTCACTACTGACTTGCCCTGAGGCCTTGGGAAAACATACCACACATTGTTCCGAATCTAGAGTTGTAATCCTCTACCATTTCATCAACCCAGACGGGTTGCTGCATTGCCTCCTTGAATGAAGAATGTTCAGTATCTACACACTCCCCAACTAGGGCCATGTACCCAGTGTACCGCTTGGGTGACCTCCTCTGTCTGCGCTGAGAAGATGGTTGTCCCACATTCTCCGACGCATCAAGCATCAACCTGTCAACTTCCTTTGAGCGTTTCCACCCATCTCTGGAAGTCTCAGAATGAGTGGATGTGTCCACTCCCAGATCCTCTACATGTGGCTACTTCACATCAATCTGAGGCTCCTCCCCCTTAGGAACTAAAGGTTTCTCATCTGCATGCAACTCAATCTCCCTCTCAAGTGATAAGCACATGGCTTTCTGCTCATCGAACTTCAAATCCCTGCATACCACTATCCTCTGAGTGGAAGGCAGGTACACCTGATAGTTGTGGAGTGTATCCGTGTACCGCACAAGTATTCCAAACTTAGCTGTTGGGTCCAGCTTCCTCCTAGCATCTATGGTCACATGACAGTAAACTGATGATCCAAATATTTGGAAGTGGCTTACATCAGGTCGCTTCTCGGAATAGGCCTCCATACTTGTCTTCATTCCTAGTATATGGTGCGGGCTTCTATTCTGCAAGTATACTATTGTATTGCATGCCTCAGCCCACAAATGCAATGGTAGGCTTTGGTCATGCAACATCGCTCAAGCTGCTCCCACTATTGATCTGTTCTTCATTTCGACCACCCCATTCTACTGTGGGTTATGGGGTGTCGTCAATTCCCGTTTAATATCTTCTGCAGTGTAGAAGCCTTTAAACTATTGGGAGACATACTCTCCACCATTGTTGCTACACAAGGATTTTATTTTCTTTCCAGATTCTTTCTCTACCAAGGCTTTAAACTCACAAAACTTCAAGAAGGTCTAATCCTTCTTTTTCATAAAGTAGATCCAGTATCTACGAGAAAAATCATCAATAAAAATAACATAGTGACTTTGTTTAGTGGTGGAGGCTATAGAGAAAGGTCCACAAACATCTAAGTGAACTCGCTTCAGGATTTCTCCAGCTCTACTGTCTCGATCTGGAAAAGAAGATTTCACATACTTACCCAAGGTACAACCATTGCATGTAGTTTTCTGCTCAAGTTTTCCCTTGGGTAATCCGGCAGAAATCTGTTGCATGATCTTCAAGGCTCCATGGTGCAAGTGGCCCAGTCCTCTATGCCATAGCTCACCAATATCTTTGCTTTGCACCATCTCAGCTTTGGAACTCAAAGAATCACAATTGTCTACGTCCAACTTGTAGATATTTTCGACTCAAATCCCTATTCGCTTTGCTTGTCTAGTACCGATATGCCTCAGGAATACCTTTCCTTTACTAAATACTACATCATAGTCTTTATCTTCTAGCATAGCGACAGACACAAGATTCTTCTTCAGACCAGGTACATACATTACATCAGCTAGGGTGAGGGGAGCTCCATGCTCCCTCTGAAACACAACCGTACCTTCACCTGAAACATGGTACTTTCCATCATCGCCCATCTTGATCTACATCTGGCAATCCTTCTCCTCCAAGGTACTGAAAAGATTCTTGTCACCTGACATGTGGAATGAAGCTCCACTATCCAGGTACGACACACTTCCCACCATGGATGAAACCATTCATGCAATAAGCGAGAAATCTAGCTCAAACTGTGAGGCCAGTGCCTCACCATCAGATCCCTTTGAGGAACCCTTCTTGGATTTCTTTTGTGGAAAATTCATAGCATAATGGACCACTTCATGACAATGAAAGCATCGTACTTTCGATTTGTCAATCTTCTTCCCACCATGGTAAGAACCGGATTTGGAATGGGATGCGTTCCCTTTCCCTTTCCTTGCCTTACTCGCTAAGGCTAGATTTTCCTCATCATCTTGCTTCGATGAGGATCCATCTCTAGTGCTTCTTCTTATTTTCTCCTGCATTAGATCCGACCAATGTTGTTCCCAATCTGGCAGTTTTTCTCTTCCATTAACCGAGTCTTGGTAGCTAGGACAACTCTTAGAAAGACCGAAGAGTGCAAGACTCACCATGTCATCATTAGTGGTCGTGATCCCTACACTTCCAAGCTCATCACTGCAGGTGGTGAGCTTGTTCAGATGTGTAGAGATCGTGTCGCCATTTTCACACTTGATCTTACGAAGCTTGTCTTTCAACGCCAGCTTCCTCCAATCGATGTTTTTCTGATATAAATCTTTCAATGTTTTAAACATCAAAAACAGTGTTTCCTTCCCATGGGGGCTCGAGACAATGTTGTCTTGAACTCCCTCCAGGAGGATTCTCCTTGCTCTAGCCACATATTTCTTCCATTCTGCCAGTTGAGTAGCATCAGTTGGCTTGGGAACTTCTTGATCACTGAAGTCCTTTAGACCGTTATCCTCTAACACTACCTCCATGTGATCCTTCCAGGCTATATAATTTGAGCTGCCATCAAGGGCATACTCGAGTCTTAAACCACTAAATGCCATCGATGAAATTGAGATGTGATAAGAACTGAATTTCTATATTTAGGAACCACAAACTTTGAACTTCTCCTTCTTGTATACCATTCTTCACCTTGATCACCTTTGCTCTAATACCATGTAGAAATTCCCATTGTAGATCAACATATTATGCAATAGAATAAAGCAAAATACAAGATCTACTTCTACAACACTTTGCAAAAGCTTAATCAAATTGAGCAAGATCAAGAGAACACATATAACTGAGAATGAGAAATTAATCACACATAACATAGAAGAAATAACCCAAGGAAAGCCTCAGCCTAAAACTCCAATCTCTGTATTATCATACAAGTGGAAATCTTGTTCAAGTTACAAAAAGAATCAGCTCTCAAGCTATCCTGCTCTCTTTGCAATCAAACAATACAACTCATAGACTGAATAGACATAGTATATGTCCTCCTCAAGCCCTCCAAGCCTCTTATTTCCTTGCGCAGTTTTTCTTGGGGTCTAATGATGTCACATGTGTGAATTGGCCTCATCACACTCACTAAACCTGAAGAAGTAACTGCACAATCCTCAAGGAAAGAACTCCTTCTACATGGAAGGAATATTCACAATGGAATATTCTAGCAACTGATGGTACACTTCCCCTCCATCTGATCTCAACTGGGTCTCTGTCTGAACTGACATGCATGAGTTATTTATGAGAGAATACTCAGTTATCTGAAGTGCAGTAGTTACATGCATGCAAGCATTAACTAACTGAACTTACATTAATTCAACAAACTGTTTGAATTAATCTAACTGGACTTGACTCAGTTAACTAATCCAACTAATTACAACTCAATATTACACCTCATCCTTATCTCTTTAACTGATGGATAAATGCCTCAATTAATGGAGAAATGGTTGCATGTCCCCACATAGACTTCATGTTTGATTTTCCTTAACTAATTAACTCAAGATGAATTAATTAATTATTTTACAAATAGCTGCTAAGATCCAATTCGAATTTTACTTCACTATTTTAGTTCAGGGACTGACTAAAATAGGAAGGTATCCTGAAATGCTATTTATAGAATTCTATTTTTAGCACTTCCATTTTTCCATCCATTGTTGCTAAGATCAACACTGGCTGAATTGCTATTTATAGTAGTGCTATTTTTAGCATTTCTTGTTGCTATTTTCAACAATGCTGGCCTTTTATGCTCTCCCAATCCTCTGACTCTCCTGGCAAATGCTTGATCATTGATAGCTCCAAACTCCCCCTGTGTATTCTCTAGCTAGCCAGAAATATGCACTTCCTGTTATGGTTGAATGTTAGTGCTGTAACACACTCCTAGAACTCCTGAAATACTTATGGGACTAGCTATCTAGGGTAGGCACGGAAGGTCCCCCGAAGTAGAGGTTGAATCTCACGCTTGAGAGATTCGTGGCTAAACCACTGATTGACTTAGCTAAACAACGGAGCGAACAGTCAAGTGGTTTTGATTGCAAGGTGTAAGAATGAATCCAAAATAAGAGTTACTTCCTCCTTATAACTCCTTGGGCCTCCCTTGCCTCATTTGGGCCCCTTCATCCACCTATTCGACTTCCCTCCAAGCCATTCGAATGGCCCTATCCGAATTCTCATGTGGGTGGCCCCCACATTCCACTAGCAGCCAAATAAAATCGAATTTCCTCCTAAGTCCCTAAGTCGAAAATGATGAGTTCACTTCCTTAGCCAAAATTGTGCAAAATTGTGTAGCAGAACCCTGTTACAAATTTATTTGAGAAGGGACATGACAGTCCTCCCCTCCCAAATGTTGCTTAACCTCAAGGAACCTCAAAGTTGGGTGCTCCAAGATGTAATTACCCTCCCAGGTGGCATCCTCATCTGGCAAGTTCTTCCAATGCACCAAGAACTCCCTAATGGTCCTACTCCTCAGTTTCCTTTGCTTTCTCTCTAAGATGGCCTCAGGTTCCAAAACCAAGTGGCCCTCATCATCGAGTGGGGGTAAATCAACTGTTGCTATCACCTGTTGTCTCAACACCCTTTTAAGGCATGAGACATGAAAGACATAGTGGATCCTACTCCCCTGAGGCAACTCTAGCTCATAGGCCACCTCTCCAACTCGTCTAATCACCTGGTAGGGCCCATAGAAGTGTGCTTGTAGCTTCTTGGCCCCCTTCTGCTTCAACGTGGACTACATGTAAGGTTGTAGCCATAGGTATAATAAGTCCCCCTCCTCGAAATGCCTCTCCATCCTATATCGGTCTGTATATACCTTTTGTTGATTTTGGGTTGTCACCAAGTTATCCTTGAGACCCTTGAGGATGTCTTAGCTTTCTTGGACCCATTCTTTGGCCTTTGGGGCCCGAATGTCTCCAAAATCAATGTCAGCAAAAGATAATGCATCATATCCATATAAAGCATGAAAATGAGTCATACTAATTGACAGGTGATGGGTGGTGTTGTAGCAGTACTCGCCCAGATGCAACCACCGAATCCAAGCCCTTTATTTATCGGCCACATAGTTCCTCGGGTACCCCTCCAGCCACTGATTAACCCTCTCAGTTTCACCATCTATCTAAGGATGGTAGCTGGTGCTAGGAGTGAGCTCGGTCCTAACCAATTTGAAAAGTTCTTGCCAGAAGCCTCCCATGAACGTGTTGTCCCTATCACTCACAATGCTCTTGGGGATCCCATGCAACCTAAAAATATCCTGAAAGAACAGTTCTGCAAAATGTGCAGTTGTGTATTTGGTGGGTATGGTGAAAAAGTGGGCATATTTGGTCAATTTGTTGACCACTACGTAGATGCAGTTCTTCACCTTTACTATGGGGAGCCCTGTGATGAAATCCATAGATATACTTTCCCATTTTCCCTCGGGGATGGGAAGTGGTTGTAACAATCCTACAGGGTGGATCATCTCCCCCTTGTTCCTCTAACATGCCTCACACTCCTATATGTGCTTCAACACATCCCCCTTAAGACCCTTCCACGTGAATCTCTCCCTGATTGCCATATATGTTTTCTGGAACCCCTGGTGCCTGGATAATGGTGAGTCATGTGTTGTCTGGAGCACCCTCTCTCTCAATTTTGAGATGGGTACTAAGAAAATGCACCCCTTGTAATAGATGACTTCATCCATCACTCTGTAATGCTTATCTGCCTGGGTACCCTCCAATACTTCACACACCCTCCTGTCCTTGGAGTACTCCACCAATAATTGAGCCTTCCAATCATGGCACATGCTCATGAGGGATAATCCATCTGGTCTTCGAGATAGAGCATCGGCCATCACATTATGCTTTCCTCACACATACTTTATGTCGAAGTCATATGCATGGACCTTGCTGACCCATCTCTGTCACCTGCCATTGAGGCCATGATGGCCATCATCTCTTTGTCATATATGGAATATGAAAGCTCATGTGGTATGAGCTTCCGACTCTCGAAAGCAATGGGATGCCTCTCCTGTGACAATACTACTCCAACTCCCACCCCGGATGCATCACACTCCATCGTGAAGGGCTAGGAAAAATCCAGAAGTGCCAAGACCGGGAAACTGCTCAACACCTCCTTGATGCAGTGGAAGGCAACATGTCCTCCATCAGTCCATGCGAAAGCCCCTCTCTTTGTCAAATCAGTCAAGGGTGCTGCTAGCTATGAGAACCCCTTGACAAACTTCCTGTAGTAGGTGCAAATTCCCAAGAAGCCCCTCAGTGCAGTCACATCTCAGGGTACTGGCTATCTCGGATGGCCCGTATCTTCTCCTCAAGGACCTTCACGCCATTAGCACTAATGATATGCAATAGGAAGAGCATCTCTATCAAACCAAACTTGCACTTGGATAGCTTGGCATAAAACTACTACTCCTCCATAATTCGTAGTACCTCCTCCAAGTGTTGGAGGTGCTCCTCCCACATCCGATAGTAAATCAAAATGTCATCGAAGAAAACTAGCATGAACCTCCTCAACTCTCCCTGTAAGACACGGTTCATGCATGACTGGAAGGTGGTTGGAGCATTGGTCAGCCCAAATGGCATGACCAGGAACTCGAAGTGCCCATAGTGGCACCGAAAAGTTGTCTTAGGGATATCTTGATCCATCACCCTGATCTGGTGGTACCCTGAACGCAGATCGATCTTAGAGAAGTAATTGGCTCCTCTAAGCTCATCCATCAGCTCGTCTATGTGAGGAATGGGGTACCAGTTCCTCAGTGTCTTCCGGTCGAGGGCCCAGTAGTCAATGCACATATGAAGGGTTCCATCCTTCTTCTTCAACAGTGCTACTGAAGAAGTGAAGGGACTAGAACTTGGCCTAATATGGCCCAATGCTAATAGCTCCTGAATGGCCTTCTTTATCTCATCCTTATAGGCCTTGGGATGCCTATAATGGGTGGTGATCACTGCCTACACACACACTTCCAACTCAACAGTCCCCTGTATAGTGGTTTCCCTGGTGGAATGTCCCGAAACACCACTGCGTATCTATCTAGCAAAGCCTGTATGTCTGGTGGTGGTGGTTGAGCCTGTCCCCTAGCCTCTGAAATCATCAACTCAACTGCGCATGCAATGTCCCCATGTCACAAATTTGCCTCCATCCCGTGCGCTGAGACTATCTGAGGTGAATAAGACTGCATGCCTTTCAAAACATCTAGTTTGCCATCCGACCCAATGAACTCCATCTCTGGCTTCCTCTAATCTATCGTGACTCACCCAAGGAAATGAAACCATTGGACACCCATCACCACTTTGGTGTCTAGCACAATGACCATAAAGAAATGGTTTCGTCATCGAGTAGTTCCCCATAACTACTGTTAACGAAGGCACATATTGAGTGCACTATATGGTACGACCACCTGGTACTAGGACTGAAAAGCCCTCAAACTCAGCCATGGTGAGGCCCCTCCTCTGAACCAACTAGGCATCTATGAAACTGTGGGCAGTCCCAATATCAACTAGGACTGACACCCTCTACTGCTGTACAGTGCCTCTGATCCTCAGTGTCAAAAATTTGGGAATCCCACATAAGAAAGCAAGGACTCCCCCAGCTAGGGTAAGGGATGCCCCACCCTATGGAGGTGGTGGTGGTGGCCCTCTATATGCTAGACTCTCACCATATTCCACACCACAATCCTGCTCCACCTCGTCCTCCTTGTCACTATCAGAAAAAACCTCAATATAGTGTGCTCTACTGGTATTGTACCGATGACCTAGTGCCCAAGGATCCTTGCATGTGAAGCACAACTTACTCCTCCTAATGTCCTTTTGTGTCTCATCATCTAGTTCCCCCCTCCCTTGTGTGGTCCTCTGAGGTGGAGGTCTAGTCTCATGCCCCTTTTGTGGAAAAGGGGTCCGTGCAGGAAAAGGTGCTCTAGTCTTAGGGATGGCCCCCTGTAGATCTCTAGTGCACAAAATTGCTTCCTGTAGCATGAAGGGTCTGCATGACTTCACCATTCCACGCAAGGGCTAAAGTAAGCCCTCAATGAAGGTGTACACCCTCCTAGCATCTGATAGCTAGGGAACCATCCCTGATGCTTGCAGAAACTCTAAGATGTACTACTCAGAGTTGCATGTTTGGTGCAATTGGGTCAGATCTTTGAAATGGGCCTCTGGATCTCTCTATTCAAAACGCTCCATCACCCCCTGGTGAAGTCCTCATAAGAAGCCACATTGGCATGCCCTAGGGTGGCCAAGCCATGAAACCACCAGTCATGGTTTCCCCCTCAATGTGCAGTGTGGCCCTCTTGATCGATTCCTATTCCATCATCCGATTGACTTGGAAGTAGGTGTTCATCTTCTCAACCCAAGCCCTAGTCGTGCACTTGGTAGTGTCATCGAAAGTAGGGAAGTACATCCTTCCTATGGTCCTCTACAGCTCGTAGCTATGGGTTCCCTGTCCTCCATAACCCTTGTTCTTCTCACTCTGCTTGAGCTTGTAGAAATCTCTGAAAGAGAGGGCTACCTTAAAGTCTGCATCCATAGACTGTCACTCTCTGAAATAGTCTGCCATCTAAATGTGGCCTTCACCCCTTGCAGGTTTGATTTCTGCCACTGACCTACAAAAGAAGATAGTGTAGCACGAGTTGGCACACTCGTTGATGGGTGTCGTGCTGCTGGTGAGGGACGATCAAATGGATGACAGGCCCCAGAAGTTTCCCCAAACAGAAACCCTCTAGGAGTGGTCCTCTCTCTACTCTACAACTTGATCTCTTCTAGCATATCTTTCTGACACTTGGCTAAGTCATTCAGGGCCCTTAGGAGGCTGTTGAAACCCATCTCTTCCCTGCTCTTCAGTTCCACCATGTCCTCCTATTCTACTGTTTCTTTCCCTCTGTCCTCTATGTTTGGAGTAATCTCCAGCTCTCTTTCTCTGCTCCGGTACCTCTGCCTTCAGTAAGTGATGTTCTGATGGTCCCCTTCTCTCATAGGAGACAATCCCAACAACTGAGCCAAGAACAAGGCTCTGATACCACTGTAATGATCCTAAATAGGAATACAAGTGATATAAAGAAAATAATCTGTGCAGCAGAGTATAAAAACGAAATACACATTAAACACCCATGGAAATGCTGCAAATAAGGAACTGTTGAGCCATTTTATTACATTCCTGAAGGAAAAATACAATGGATAATAAGATGATGCACTCAGGCTTGTCTCAATGGACAAGCATGACCAAACCCAGGTGAGAAAATGGTTGAACTGAAATTTGTCAAACTGCTACACCAATCTTCACTGCACTACCGAGAAAATTGCCTTTCTATTGAAGTTCGAATGGCTCAAAGGTCCACTTCTTATGCCCATAAAATTGTATGCTTTAACCTCAGACTCCTTGGCCTAAACCCAGAAAAACCCACGAAGGGTTTTGGCTAGGTTAGACTTCTGAAATTCGACCCCCTTGGAGCCCAACTTCAACTGCAACTACAAACCTCGGCCTACTGGAATCTGCTTGTAAATCCTCCCGGAAATGGTCCCAAAGTGCTAGGCTAATCTCTGTTATCAATCCCATGACTTCTCGGATGGGCTCCCGACCCATGCCACCTGCTCCTTAGCTCCACGAAAGTGTTGGATTGGCCCTCTGCACTGTCCGCAAGCCCAATAATTCGAACTTCTAGGATGTTGGCTCTACTAGATCCAAAACTCACTACAAATGCTAGCCTTGTGCTGCTCTCCCAATCCTTGACTCTTCTAGCAAATGCTTGATCACTCATAGCTCCAAACTCCTCCTGTGTATTCTCCAGCTAGCCAGAAATATGCACTTCATTTTATGGTTGAATGGTAGTGATGTAACACACTCCCGGAACTCCTGAAATACTTATGTAACTGCCTCTCTAGGGTGGGCACAGAAGGTCCCCCAAAGTAGAGGTTGAATCTCCCGCTTGAGAGATTCGTGGCTAAACAGCCGATTGACTCGGCTAAACAACATAGCGATAGTCAAGTGATTTTGACTGCAAGGTGTAAGAATGAATCCAAAATGAGAGTTGCGTCTTCCTTATAACTCAATGGGCCTCCCTTTCCTCATGTCGACCCCTCCATCCACCTATTTGACCTCCCTCCAAGCCATTCGAATGGCCTAGTCTGAATTCTCATGTGGGTGGCCCCCACAATGCACTAGCAGCCAAATAAAGTAGAATTGCCTCCTAAGTCCCTAAGTCGAAAATGATGGGTTCTCTTCCTTAGCCAAAATTGTGCAAAATTGTGTAGCAACACCTTGTTACAAATGTGTTTGAGAAGGGACACAACAGATGAAATTCATGGATTATTTTTAGATGTTGATGTAATTTTTTTTGAACATGAACTATTTTTTTTGGCTTGAGGTTATGATAGGAATAAAGAATTTAATACATCATTGATTGAAATTTCAGCATATCGACATTCATGCCTTGATGTTTCCTTTTTCATATGATAATTAGGCATAGAAGAAGGTGGTGTTGTTTTGGATGAAAAAGATGTAGGGAACATCTTTGAGATTTTCGGATCCTCATGCATTACTAGAGAAGCACATCTCCCCAAGTAGAAACCATATGCTTTTTTTTAACCATGATGAAAATATTCTATTAAATTACATCAAAATCCATGATGAAAATACTTTCAGGCCATTTATACCTATAACCTCACAACGATCTTTATTCTCAACATCTATTAGATTTTTTACTATCCTAAAGGATACAAAGTCTTTGGAGGAATAAATTCTTCAAGAGACCTATAAATATAGACAAAATTTTGCATCGCATATCAAATCCACTATTAAGGAATAATTGTGAAGGAAGGAATACCATTTCTCATTAGGACTTCAATGTCTAATTAGAAACCAGATGTTGTCCACAACCCATGGATGAATTCTTGTTCAAAATATGGGTGGGGAAGGAAGAGGAATTGAATTTGGTTCCAAATGGAGGACTTATATATTACATTTGGAGGATTAACTATTAGAACAATTCTAGGATTATTTAGTTGATGACTATCTTTTTTACAGTTACCCAATTTCTATTAGACATAACAAACTATATAAGCCCTTGTATAACATCTACAATGATGCAACCTAAACTAAACCATGTAGAAATTTTCACTTAAGACTCATCATTTTACAAAATGGAAAGAAATCAAGAAGTTTCTTTACCCAGATACAAGATTATTGATAGCATATTTGAATGAGAAAATGACTACATTGTTCACAAAATTAAACAAACCATTGGTAGGATGCGTGATCGATATACTAGGGTCAAATTCTTTCCTTTGAGTATCATAAGAGAAACCAACACATGACATATTTTTCCTATATCAACAATAATATTTAGTTGAAGAAGTTGATGTTGAGGAATTTGACTCTAAAGCTAGAGATAGTGAGCAAAAGCTTTGTATGAAACTGTGACTGATACAAAATTGCTCATTGAAATCACGGAGGTTTTAAAATATGTATAGGATGCCAATATAATCTGGATGCTCTCAAAACATTATGAAATGAAATATAGGCCAAACTTAAATAATGCCAAACATTTGTTGCAACTTCATATGAAAGAAAAAAAAAATTCCTTTATAGTGTCATATATTCTAATGTCATATTATGAATGTGTAAATGACCATTAAAAAGGTGATTGGAGAAGATATTCGTATTGCTTTACTTCAACAATGGCTACATTAGTATTTGCAAATCTTGCTATCTTGTGCTCATATGATGAGGTCATTTCAAGGAATGAGGAATAATGACAAAAAGATAGATGCCTAAGTTTGCTAAAATGAAAAACTATAGATGTTGTAAGATAATATCCTTTGTTTATTCCATTGATCAAAGTTGGAGATAGGTCATGACATGGAAGGAATGTAATGGAAAGTGAGGAAGATCTTTGGGAACCCAAAGAAAAATACATGGCTCTCAATTTATGTATTGACCAATTGGTTCTTGGATTATGTATTGACCAATTAATAGTCTACAAGGGAAACCAGAAAAGATGAAATTGCGAGAAGCATGGTCCTCTATGCTAGTAGCCCCCTTGGCAACTTCAATGAACTTGTTGTGTCCACCACCCCTAGTTCAACTCGATTTGAACATTCCAACCCCCTGGTAAATCTGGATATGGAGGAAGTAATGTTTGGTAATAATGTATGCTAAATCTATTTGATGGTTAAGTTTTGTAAAATTGGAGATGTATTTTACAGAGTTTACTCATACATACCTCCATGGATATTTAGTTATTGGTGGAGAAAAAAGGTCACTAACAAGCCACCTGTATGGAAGAATATAAAATATTGGCCAAATATGCACTACTATGTACTATCTATGTGAGCATATAAAACTTTTGCTAATATAATTTACCACTCATTGTTTTAAAAAAGAAAAATTGTCTTATCATTGAGTGTGTATGGGGGAGGGGGGGACATTACACTTAGTGCTTAAAAGGCTTAAGATAAAATAAATATATGATAATTTAATTATTAATTTAAATTGGATGTCAATTTTTTCCATTTTATTTTATTGGCATGACTTACATATACATGTTGTATATCTCATTCCACTATGTCTTAAACCATTGTATTTGGAATGACCATTTTTTATTTATCTTTTGTTCTAAACGATTCATATGTCACCAAATGAGCCTTTCCTTAAAAATCCAAAATTCAATATAGTAATTATTATGTCAATTGTGTCTAGCTTGGGTGGTTGGGAGAAATGATTGTTATCCTCCCCATTTTAGTTCAATTCCCACAAGTAACATGTTGATTTATTCAACCCATTGGGGTGGGCCAAATAATGGACGTCCCACATTGAAATGTGTTTGCTAAACAATATAAGGGCCTCACCCAAGTTCAAAATTTGGTTTAGTCTTCTAGTGAGGCTTCTAGGTGGTTGCACTAGTCTTAGGAATATAGTGGTAGTCCCACTGACTCGATCTCAGGTCTCCCCAGTGATAAATTCTCATGGTTAAAAGAGGAAGAAGAAGAAAAAAAAGATGATATATTTAGGCTTTTTCCCTCAGTAAGGTAATTTTGGAGAAAAACTATTTTAACTTTTAAGTATATTTGAAAAAAGAAAAAAATCATTAATTATTATTATTAAATTTGAGAGAGTTTCTCCTAGGAAAAAAATATTTTTAAACATTAAATGTTCTTAGTAAAAAAAATCAATAATTATTATGATTTAATTTTTAAAAAACCATCATATCAATTTTGGGATTTTTTTTTTTAATTTTAAATGTATTAAATAATGGAAAAGAAACTTGATAATTATTATTATTTAATTTGAGAGAGATTTTCATCAGTAATGTAACTTGGGAAAAAAATGTTTCAAACTTTAAATATTCATAACATGAAAAAAAATGATAATTATTATGATTTAATTTGAGAGAAATAAAACTCATATTAACTCAGAGATGGGGAGGGAAAGGTAAATTAAATTACTAATTTTAGAATAATTATAAAGATAACTTTTAAAATTTGAAAACAGAGTATATAGAGAGGTAAAACATGATATCTCTGCACTGAAAAATAGAGGACTATCTTCGATATGATCTTAGAACAAAAATTAGATGGACCTTTAGGTCAAGATCCACATCTCAATATTCCTAAATGAACAAGGTATGCAAATTTATTGAGAACAAGAGACCATACTAAGCAGACTTTATTAATATCTTCTTGTTCTCCATATAAATGGTTACTCACATTGATCAATTGGTTGCATTTTTGGGTTGAATAATAGTTTGTGCATTGTGTAATTCACCCATAACAACACCACTATCCATTGTTATTAATTTGTTGAATCTATTTCAATAATGTGTTAGTAGAGCACTGTGCACATGCTTTATATAGTCACAACCCAATTTCCTCTTTAATTAAGTTGTTGGGTTGATCCTAGAGCCCAATCAACCTCTTGTTTGATCCCTGATATAAGAATTACAGCTGGAACATTATAGAAACATATGCTACAATGTTAATTTCTCCATTCCTAGAATCATTGGTTTCCAAATACACTACAATTTATTAATTTCTAAACCATCGCTTGATGGGATTACATTGTATGCTTTGTACATAATGTTGGGAGTCACCTACAACACAATTACTCATGTATGGGTTTGCTAATATGACATATAGTTTTGAATGATGTAATAGCATGCTACAACCATATATTCCCAAGTCCAAGCCTACAACGGGTTTGCTAATATGAAATATAGTTCTGAATGATGTAATAACATGCTAAAACCATATATTCCCAAGTCCAAGCCTACAACCATAAATTCCCTATCAATGACCTTCATGAATTGCGAGTAATGGAACTGTATGGTTTAATCCAAACCTTATTCTTTGCAATTTCTAAAACTACCAAAATTGTGTCACGATAGTATGAATTATAGAATCCAATGAAAATCATGGTAACAATGCCACATAATATTTTGATGGTGCTGAAGATATCATTGTTTTTTGGGTAGATGGGCACTATTTTTATCATAACTTAGTTGCTAGCCTCATTGAAAAAGGTAGCCCATATCCAAAGGAGCATAAATTTGACAAAGAACATTGCTTTGCTACTCAAAAGCAACCAGAATAATAGCCCCAATCCTTATGTCATAGAAGATGGTCATTTAAACAAGGATGAGGCCATAGCTAACATTCCATATCAATATTTTAATTTTATTCCTTATAGGGAAACTAAATTTATGACAAACCCAAAGTTCAATAGAATTCAAAGAAAGTTCTACTAAAAATAATGAAAATTATACATTGATATAGTATCAATGTGACCCAACCAACCTATATTTGCAATTATAGTTGGAATGAAAAGGTCATGTGCTATAGTTTGATGGTGATGAAGAGGTTAATATGGGGTGGCTACATTATTAAAAAGAAATCAAATAATCAAATAATTAGATTTTGGATGCAACTGGAAATTTTTTCTCTTTTTCTCCTAGAATTGAGAATGAGGAGATGGGTAATATCGGTAATGTTTAAGCACCTAAGTAGCATACAATTTTAAGTGAAAAGGAGACCAAGGCTCTTGCAAATAATCAATTCAACAATGTCCAAAGTACTCTTCAAGAATATAATGAGACTATGGGTTATATATTTAGCATCCCTAATTTGCATTCATATGTTGACCATAATAGTTAAAGGCCTATAGGATTGCATGATGATTGTAGGGATATACTAGGAATCATATATGGGAAAGGAGATAAGTCACTCATGGATACACCCGATTAGGGTCATTGCATTTATAAAATCGTGTTTGAAATATTCATTGGAAATGGGGCATTCTATAGCATTATACAAGGTGTAATGAAACTAATGAAGTTTTTTCTTGGATACCAAAAATCATGTTGAGAATGTTTTGTTTCTATAATTTGCATCCAGTTTGTAATAAGGTGATGGAACCCTTAATGATGATAAGAGAGTAGGTTTTTCAAAACTCATAGACGAGACATATTAGGTTGAGTATTGTATTGGTGATGCAAACAAGAATATTTGCATCCATGATCCCTCTAAATTCATTTGAATTGGTATTGATGTGCTTCCCATACCTGAACACAATGATTGTGCGTCACATATGATACAATTTGAAGACTAGTATGATGATGTAATGATCCTAAATAGGAATACAAGTGATATAAAACAAACAATCTGTGTAGCATAATATAAAAACGAAATACACATTAAACACCCATGGAAATGCTGCAAATAAGGAACTGTTGAGCCATTTTTTTGCGTTTCTGAAGGCAAAATACAATGGATAATAAGATAGTGCACCTGGGATTGTCTCAATGGACAAGCATGACCAAACCCAGGTGATAAAATGGTTACACTGCGCTACCGAGAAAACTGCCTTTCTACTGAAGTTCGAATGGCTCAAAGGTCCATTTCCTATGCCCAAAAAATTATATGCTTTTAACCTCAAACACCTTAGCCTAAACCCAGAAAAACGCACGAAGGATTTTGGTTGGCTTGGACTTCTGAAATTCGACCCCCTTGGAGCTCAACTTTAGTTGCAACTACAAAACTCAGCCTGTTGGAATCTGCTTGTGAATCCTCCCAGAAATGGTCCCAAAGTGCCAGGTTGATCTCTATGATCAATCCTCTGACTTCTCGGATGGGCTCCCAACCTATGGCACCTGCTCCTTAGCTCCACGAAAGTGTTGGACTAGCCTTCTTCATTGCCCCCAAGCCCAGCAATTCGAACTGCGATGATGTTGGCTTTGCAGGCTCCAAAATTCACTAGAAATGCTGGCATTTTTCTACTCTTCCAATCCTCTGACTCTCCTGGCAAATACTTGATCATTGATAGCTCCAAACGCCCCCTGTGTATTCTCCAGCTAGCCAAAAATATGCACTTCCTGTTATGGTTGAATGTTAGTGCTGTAACACACTCCCAGAACTCCTAAAATACTTATGGAACTACCTATCTAGGGCAGGCATGGAAGGTTCCCCGAAGTAGAGGTTGAAACTCACGCTTGAGGGATTCATGGCTAAACAACCGATTGACTCAGCTAAACAGCAGAGCGAACAATTCCCATTGTAGATCAACAGATTATGCAATAGACTAAAGAAAAATACAAGATCTACTTCTACAACACTTTATGAAAGCTTAATCGAATTGAGTAATATCAAGAGAACACATATAACTGAGAATGAGAAATCAATCACACATAACACAAATGAAATAACCTAGGGAAAGCCTCAGCCTAAACCCCTAATCTATGTATTATCATACAATTGGAAATCTTGTTCAAGTTATAAAAAGAATCAGCTCTCAAGCTATCCTACTCCCTCTGCAATCAAACAATACAGGTCACAAACTGAATAGACATAGTATATGTCCTCCTCAAGCCCTCCAAGCCTCCTATGTCCTTGTGCAATTTTTCTTGGGGTCCAATGATGTCACATGTGTGAATTGGCCTCATCACACTCACTAAACCTGAAGAAGTAACTACACAATCCTCAAGGAAATAATTCCTTCTGTATGCAAGGAATATTCACAATGGAATATTCTAGCAACTGATAGTACACTTCCCCTCCATCTGATCTCAACTAGGTCTCTGTCTGAACTGACATGCATGAGTTATTTATGAGAGAATACTGAGTTATCTGAAGTGCAGTAGTTACATGCATGCAAGCATTAACTAACTAAACTTACGTTAATTCAAAAAATTGTTTGAATTAATCTAACTGGACTTGACTCGATTAATTGAGCCAACTAATTACAACCCAATATTACAAGTCATCCTTATTTCTTTAACTGATGGATAAATTCCTCAATTAATGGAGAAACTATTGCATGTCCCCACATAGACTTCATGTTTGATTTTACTTAACTAATTAACTCAAGATGAATTAATTAATTTTTTTACAAACAACTACTAAGATCAAATTCAAATTTTACTTCACTATTTTAGTTTAGGGACTTACTAAAATAGGAAGGTATCCCGAAATGCTATTTATAGAATTCTATTTTTAGCACTTCCATTTTTCCATCCATTGTTGCTAAGATCAACACTGGTTGAACTGCTATTTATAGTAGTGCTATTTTTAGCGATTCTATTTTTAGCATTTCTTGTTGCTATTTTCAACACTCCCTCTCAATAAGAAAGGGATTATCAATAACCCCAATCTTATCTCTGTGGAACTCGAACTTGCATTTTCATAATGCCTTAGTCAAAATATCTACATCATGTTCGTCAGTCGAAACATACAGCAACAACATGATCCTCTTGACCACACAGTCTTGAAGATGGCGATACCAGATATCAATGTACTTGGGCCTGTCATGAAAAACTGGATTCTCAGAGAGTTTGATACAACTTTGGTTATCACAGTAGATCATTGTAGGATCCATCATCTGACCAAACAATCCCACTAGAATCTTCGACATCCAAATGGCCTCACATGCAGCTTGACTAGCAGCCATGTATTCAGCCTCTGCTGAGTTAAGTGCAATTGATCTCTATTTCCTGTTGTACCAAAGACTGCAGTTGAACCAAGGTTGAAGATTCCTCCAGAAGTGTTCTTCCGGTCTGATGGAATCCCTTCCCAATCCACATCTTTGAAGCCTTAAAGCTTCACTCCCTCTATCCATTTGTACCACAATCTGAACTGAGATGTGCCTCTAAGGTATCTCAGCACATGCTTCGCTGCCTTCCAAAACTACTTGGTAGGCTGAACCATAGCTTGACTTAGCTGGTTCACTACAAAGAATAAGTCAGGTCGTGTGTTCACCAGATACATAAGTGAACCCACCAGCTACCGATAAACAGTAGCAGCTACTACCTCACCTAAACCAACATCCTCCTTCCTCCAATTCCCAACTAGAGGAGTCAACATGGGCTTGCACTTCTCCATGTGAAAGCACCCGAGTATCTCATTGGCATACTTGCCTTGAGACACAAATACTTCCCCATCTTTGTGCCACACCTCCATGCCTAGAAAGTAATGCATAAGGCCCATGTCCTTCATCTCAAACTCTCTTACAAGGTCCTCCTTGCAAGACTATATCAGCTGATTATCACCTGTCAAAATCAGATCATCGACATAAGGAATAATGATCAATGGTTTACCTTCTACCATGATGTGGTAAAGGTTCGCATCTGCTTCACTCTTGCTGAAGCCCAAACCGGTGAAATAGTTGTCGATCCTGGTGTACCAAGCACGGGGTGCTTGCTTCAACCCATACAGAGACCTCTTGAGTCTGCACACATGCGACTCACGATCGAAGGTTTCGAAACCTTCAGCTGCTCAATGTACACCTCCTCCTCAATCTTCCCATTGAGTAATGTTGTCTTCACATCCATCTGGTGGATCTTCCACCCCATCTAAGCTGATAGTGCAAACATTGATCTAATCGATGAGTACCTTGCTACGAGAGAAAAAGTCTCATCGTATTCAATCCCCTCGACCTGTGAGAAACCTCAGGAAACAAACCTTACCTTATGTTTCTCAACACTTCCATCGGCTGCCAGTTTTACCTTGTAAATCCATCTGGAACTCACTACTGACTTGCCCTGAGGCCTTGGGACAACATCCCACACACTGTTCCGAATGATAGAGTCGTACTCCTATACCATTGCATCAACCCAGACTGGTTGCTGCATTGCCTCCTCGAATGAAGAAGGTTCAGTATCTACACACTCCCTAACCAGGGCCATGTACCCAGTGTACCGCTTGGGTGACCGCCTCTGTCTACACTGAGAAGATGGCTGTCCCACATTCTCCCATGCATCCAGCATCAACCTATCAGCTTCCCTTGAGCATTTATGCCCATCTCTAGAAGTCTCAGCATGAGTGGATGTGTCCACTCCAAGATCCTTTACATGTGGCTGCTTCACATCAATCTAAGGCTCCTCCTCCTTAGGAACTGAAGGTTCTCCATCTGCATGCAACTCAATCTACCTCTCAAGTGATAAGCGCATGGCTTTTTACTCATCAAACTTCAGATCCCTGCGTACCACTGTCCTTTAAGTGGAAGGCAGGTACACCTGATAGTTGTGGGGTGTATCCGTGTACCCCACAAGTATTCCCAACTCAGCTGTTGGTTCCAGCTTCTTCCTAGCATCTGTGATCACATGACAATAAACTGATGATCCAAATATTTGGAGGTGACTTACATTAGGTTGCTTCCCGGAATAGGCCTCCATACGTGTCTTCATTCCCAGTCTACTGTGTGGGCTTATGTTCTGCAAGTATACTACTGCATTGCATGCCTCAACCCATAAATGCAATGGTAGGCTTTGGTCATGCAACATTGCTTGAGCTGCTCCCATAATCGATCTGTTCTTTCTTTCAGCCACCCCGTTCTGCTATGTGTTATGGGGTGTCGTCAATTCCCATTTAATACCTTCTGCAGTGCAGAAGCCTTTAAACTGTTGGGAGACATACTCTCCACCATTGTTGCTATGCAAGGCTTTTATTTTCTTTCCAGATTATCTCTCTACCAAGGCTTTAAACTCACAAAACTTCAAGAAGGTCTAATCCTTCTTTTGCATAAAGTAGATCCAGCATCTACGAGAAAAATCATCAATAAAAATAACATAGTACCTTTGTTTAGTAGTGGAGGCTGTAGAGAAAGGTCCACAAACATCTGAGTGAACTTGCTCCAGGATTTCTCCAGCTCTACTGTCTCGATCTGGAAAGGAAGATTTTGCATACTTACCCAAGGTACAACCTTTTCATGTAGTCGTCTGCTCAAGTTTTCCCTTGGGTAATCTGGTAGAAATCTGTTGCATGATCTTCAGGGCTCCATGGTGCAAATGGCCCAGTCTTCTATGCCATAGCTCACCAATATCTTGGCTCTACACCATCTCAGCTTTGGAACTCAAAGAAGCACAGTTGTCTACCTCCAACTTGTAGAGATTCTTGACTCGAATCCCTATTTTCTTTGTCTGTTCAGTACCGATATGCCTCAGGAATACCTTTCCTTTACTAAAGACTACATCATAGCCTTTATCTTCTAGGATAGCGGCAAACACAAGATTCTTCTTCAGACCTAGTACACACATTACATCAGCTAGGATGAGGGGAGCTCCATGCTCCCTCTGAAACACAACTGTACCTTCACCTGAAACACAGTACTTTCCATCATCACCCATCTCGATCCGCATCTGGCGATCCTTCTCCTCCAAGATACTGAAAAGATTCTTGTCACGTGACATGTGGAATGAAGCTCCACTGTCCAGGTGCCACACACATCCCACCATGGATGAAACCATTCATGCGATAAGCGAGAAATCTAGCTCAAACTGTGAGGCCAGTGCCTCACCATCAAATCCCTTTGAGGAACCCTTCTTAGATTTCTTCTGTGGACAATTTGTAGCATAATGCCCCACTTCATGACAATGAAAGTATCGCACTTTCGATTTGTCAATCTTCTTCCCACCATGGTAAGAACCGGATTTGGAATGGGACGCCTTCCCTTTCCCTTTCCTCGCCTTACTCGCTAAGGCTAGATTTTCCTCATCATCTTGCTTCGATGAGGATCCATCTCTGGTGCTTCTTCTTATTTCCTCCTACATTAGATTTGACCAAAGTCGTTCCCAAGCTAGCAGTTTTTCTCTTCCATTAACCGAGTCTTGGTAGTTATGACAACTCTTAGGAATACCAAGGAGTGCAAGACTCACCATGTCATCATTAGCGGTCATGATCCCTACACTTCCAAGCTCATCCCTGCAAGTGGTGAGCTTGTTCAGATATGTAGGGATCGTGTCACCCTTTCCACACTTGATCTTACGAAGCTTGTCTTTCAACGCCAGCTTCCTCTGATCAATGTTGTTCTAGTATAAATCTTTCAATGTTTTCCACATCGAAAACGGTGTTTCCTTCCCATGGAGGCTCGAGACAATGTCTTCTCGAACTACCTCTAGGAGGATTCTCCTTGCTCTAGCCACACATTTCTTCCATTCCACCAGTTGAGTAGCATCAGTCAGCTTAGGGACTTCTTGATCAATGAAGTCCTTTAGACCGTTATCCTCTAACACTGCCTCTGTGTGATCCTTCTAGGATATATAATTCAAGCTACCATCAAGGTCATACTCGAGTCTTAAACCACTGAACGCCATCGGTGAAATTGAGATGTGATAAAAAATCAATTTCTATATTTAGGAACCACAAACTTCGAAATTCTCCTTCTTGTATACTGTTCTTCGCCTTGATCACCTTTGCTCTGATACCATGTAGAAATTCCCACTGTAGATCAACAGATTATGCAATAGACTAAAGCAAAATACAAGATCTACTTCTACAACACTTTGTGAAAGCTTAATCGAATTGAGCAAGATCAAGAGAACACATATAACTGAGAATGAGAAATTAATCACATATAACATAGAAGAAATAACCTTGGGAAAGCCTCAACCTAAAATTCCAATCTCTGTATTATCATACAAGTGGAAATCTTGTTCAAGTTACAAAAAGAATCAGCTCTCAAGCTATCTTGCTCTCTCTGCAATCAAACAATACGGCTCACAGACTAAATAGGCATAGTATATGTCCTCCTCAAGCCCTCCAAGCCTCCTATTTCCTTGCACAGTTTTTCTTGGGGTCCAATGATGTCACATGTGTGAATTGGCCTCATCACACTCACTAAACATGAAGAAGTAACTACGCAATCCTCAAGAAAATAATTCCTTCTGCTTGCAAGGAATATTCACAATGGAATAATCTAGCAACTGATAATACACTTCACCTCCATCTAATCTCAACTAGGTATCTATTTGAACTGACATGCATGAGTTATTTATGAGAGAATACTCAGTTATTTGAAGTGTAGTAGTTACATGCATGCAAGCATTAACTAACTGAACTTACATTAATTCAACAAACTGTTTGAATTAATCTAACTAGACTTGACTCAGTTAACTAAGCCAACTAATTACAACTCATCCTTATCTCTTTAATTGATAGATAAATTCCTCAATTAATAGAGAAACTATTGCATGTCCCCACATAGACTTCATGTTTGATTTTCCTTAACTAATTAACTCAAGATGAATTAATTAATTATTTTACAAATAGCTGCTAAGATCCAATTCGAATTTTACTTCACTATTTTAGTTTAGGGACTGACTAAAATAGGAAGGTATCCCGAAATGCTATTTTTAGAATGCTATTTTTAGCACTTCCATTTTTCCATCCATTGTTGCTAAGATCAACACTGGCTGAACTGCTATTTATAGCAGTGCTATTTTTAGCATTTCTTGTTGCTATTTTCAACAATGCTGGCCTTTTTCTGCTCTCCCAATCCTCTGACTCTCCTTGCAAATGCTTAATCATTGATAGCTCCAAACTCCCCCTGTGTATTCTCCAGCTAGCCAGAAATATGCACTTCCTGTTATGGTTGAGTGTTAGTACTGTAACGCACTCCTGGAACTCCTGAAATACTTATGGAACTAGCTATCTAGGGTAGGCACGGAAGGTCCCCCGAAGTAGAGGTTGAATCTCATGCTTGAGAGATTCGTGGCTAAACAACTGATTGACTCAGCTAAACAGTAGAGCGAACAGTCAAGTGGTTTTGATTGCAAGGTGTAAGAATGAATCCAAAATGAGAGTTTCTTCCTCCTTATAACTCCTTGGGCCTCCCTTGCCTCATTTGGGCCCCTCCATCCACCTATTCGACTTCCCTCCAAGCCATTCGAATGGCCCTATCCGAATTCTCATGTGGGTGGCCCCCACATTCCACTAGCAGCCAAATAAATTTGAATTGCCTCCTAAGTCCCTAAGTCGAAAATGATGAGTTCTTTCATTAGCCAAAATTGTGCAAAATTGTATAGCAGAACCCTGTTACAAATGTATTTGAGAAGGGACATGACAATACTCCCCTCCCAAAAGTTGCTTACCCTCAAGGAACCTCAAAGCCTGGTGCTCCAAGATGTGATCACCCTCCCAGGTGGCATCCTTGTTATAAACATTTTTGTGCCTTGCAGATATAAGCATGAAATGTCCATAATTCAAGGGATCCAAAGTCCCTAAAGATGTTGTTACATCTCCTAAAGGAACAAGGTCAACCAATGACAGCTTCTCCCAGAAATTCTCCACCAAAAACCACTCAAAAATAGTCAATTCAGGATCAATTCAGAGGCTCCACTAGATGCCTGCGTTGAAATGCAGAGACTACACTGGCTAGGTGCACTGCAACGCAGGTGGAAGCACTACCAGGGTGCGCTGAGCGGGAAATGACAAATGGAAAGCTCATTCAACGAGGTGGAAAGACCATGGAAGCTTCCAGAATCTTCTCCAATGACACTTGCCTCAATGAATTCGACTAGGGATGAGTAAGAGGTTCTCAACCTCCAAGTGGAAGCAAGAACTGACAAAGAGAAGCCACAAGTCAAATCATAAGCTAACTCATCCTCTCTGCTTACATCTATATATGGATCTCTCACCCAGAGGTTCAGGAGGCTGGAATTTTGTACTTTGCAGAGAATTGTTGTTGGTTTGAGATTGAGATTAGCACATTGGGTGATTTATGCTTTGTTGGAGGAGAGGAAGGGATTCCTTTGCTGGGAGGTAGATGCTGGATTGGAACTCACTTGGTTGTATCTCCTCTTGGACTTTCTTATTCTATCAATAAACTATTTGAGTTTCTCCTACATGCAGTATACCAATGATGTTTTGTTATGCTTACATGTTTAGCTTAATCTGATCTTGAGATTTTTATGAATGTATATCTGTATCTTCGTGTAGTTTCTCTCTCTTGTGATCTTGCAGGAATTCGGTGAAGCTGGGCTGGTGAAGGAGCAAGGAGCTGAGAGCCACTGAAGAGAGGAGTGATTGGATCAACAAACTAGCGGAAGACACAGGTTAGTTACATCCTTTCCCCTCATCTACATTTCATAAAGAAGAAATACTCAAATAAGTTTCCTTGTTTGTTGCTAAGGCACTATCACACCTTAGAGTGGGATAGGGGCATTCCGAATTGGATACTTTTCCCAACAACAAATTGGCGACTCCGCTGGGGAACGTATCTTGTTAGTCTATTTGTGTTTCTATTGTTGTTCTTCTCATAAACTCAGAAGTGTCGAATCGAAATGCATTTTCCATTTTCAAATGCAAAGTAGAGATTTGCCACTCTAGTCCACTCACTGGGCCTGTTTTTATGATCTGAACAAACTGATCCACAAGTGCTCTAACAGCCCTTTGTGATAGATCTTAGTCCTCCTGTAAATCATCCTCCTAATTGTACCTAATTGATAGCTTTTATCCGGCCAAAAACTGTAGATTAAACTGCAAACCGTGACCCAGAACCCAGAGACAATTCTCGTTTCTGCTTCAGTGCAGACTCTGTGAAGAGGTTCTGCATTTCAACGCAGGTCCCGTGAAGGATACCTGCGCTGAAGTTCAGTTTCTCTGTGTTGAGGGTGCGCTGATCAGCCTTTGCCTTGTCCAGCTGTGGTTCCCTGCTTCCTTTTGCTCAGTTTTGTCTCTGTTTTTTGCAGCCTGTTATCAGTCAGTGTACCTATCTGAAACCCCTTTTCTTTGCCTCAATTCCGCCTCAGTTGTATAAAGAAATTGTACTTGTTATTTTTGTATTTGTTACATCATTTGCAGTTTCCCATTACAAAAGTAAACTAGTCATATTGTCGCCCTTAGATCTAGACCTGTCGTAAGTGTCGTTTTGATCTTAGGAGTGAGTTTGTTTGTTGTTCACAGTTGATTAAGCTTTTACTTTTGTCTTTTGGTTTGAATTTATGCATTTCTAGTGTCGAAACAAGTGTTTACTTCAAAATCATAAAGTGTCGTAATCGTCTTTTTGTTTTCAAAAAGAAACTTGTTTATGTTTTCACTTGAAATCGAATTCAAATTTGTACAACAACTTTCTTTTTAGGCATCAATATTAAGAAAGCGAAAACAAATACATGCATATGTGCATTTGCATTTTGATAGTTTGCATGCCTTGATTTAGGAAAAGTGCATTTACAGTGTGCTCTATGCTCTTTGAGAAAAGATTGTGTCTTTCTTTTCCCCTCGTAGCTAGGATTTTCATTGTTGAAAAGATATAAAAGCTTGCTTATCATCTTTAGACTGCATTTAGGAATTGTATCATACATCTCGTGGTGATCCAAAAAGGCAAACTTCTAAGAAAGATCAACCTAAAATAAATTGAATGAACTTAACAACGCTTTGTAACTTAACGCACAACATAGAGGTCTAGGCTAGAGACGTGTTCCGGCGTCGTAAAACCTGGTGACTGTCGATCTCGCGGATGGTTGGGTGATTCCTCCTGAGAGACGATAGCGCCAGTACGGATTGTGCTCCCACGTACCATCGAGTATATATTGGGAGACCCCTATAGGAATAAAACCTTTATCCTTAGGAAGCCGTGTCGGCCGCCCTACTGATCGCAATGCACTGAACACAGCATTCGGGAAGATTGATCGCCCGTACCTTAAAAAGTATTCTGCGGTTTTGCGAAAAGTTTGGCACACCCTCTACCTAGAACTCCAGAGCAGTTCCTTTTGGCCTTTTTCAGACTCTATAACGGAAAAAGTCCATCCGAGCATTTGTCACTTCGGGCTCGTTAAAACATCGAAGGCGACTAGAGTCATCTTTTGCTTTTTCTCGACTCTTTAAAATTGAAAAAGCAAGTTGTGTCTAAGCGTCGTTAAAATTTATTTTAAATGGAACAATCACCCCTTTTTCTTGCGTTGATCTTTAGGTTGAGAAAATGGAGCCCACCAACCAAGGAATTCCCCTTGGTGGAAATCCTAGTCCCTTCTCCTCTTGGGGAGATGTTGGTGCGCCCCATATGGCCACATTGTCGCTTCCAGGACTGACAATTGGCTTGCCGGTCTGGCTCTTCTCAACCAATGTCATTCAGAACACCACTATTCCTGAACAGTCGAATCAACAGTTAGACCAGTCCAAAGTTGCCCACCAGCCTTCTACTTCCTCTAATTCTTCCTCTCCTCCTTCCTCTTCGCTTGAAGGAACTGGTAAAACAAAAAACCAAGTTCCTAAGGAGAAGAAGGAAAAGAAGAAGAAAGAGAAGAAGAAGAAGGAGCCAAAAGCGACTGGGGGCAAACAAGTGTCGTCTGACAAAAATCCACACACAGCACTGACTAGGCCTAAATCGCCATGTGTCATATGCAAGGGAGACCACTTCCACAGAGATTGTCCCTGCATCCCTCGGATACTAAGGGACTGGTCTCCCCGTTTGCACAATCCGGTGGCATCAACCTCTGATAGCCATGTTGAATGCATATCGTAAACTAGCGAAATTGAAGTCCTTGGACAAAAAGGGAGAGCTAGATCCCCCTGTAGACTGTGCGAAGGCAATCATGCCATCCACCGTTGTCCCTTCTTAGACGAAGCGAAAAGAGTTTTGGATGATCGTCCAGTTTCACCGTTACGACTTCCTCCTGGATATAAAAAACTCTTGCCGAGTCCTTCGTTAGTTGAAAATCCAGCTGGCCCGCTCAAGTGGTCATCTGAAACGCCGGTCATTGAAGATGAACCAGCTGAATCCATACCTGACGAAATTCAAAAGGTCGAGGCAGCAGTTGACCTGGTCTTGCCTTCAGAGGATTTATCTTCGAATGATACAGTCACTGAAGAGGATAAAGATGACACCATCCAAATTCTCTTCATCAACACAGACTCCGACGAGCACGGGGGAAATTCCCCCATTCCTTTATCGCAAGAAGGAAGTTCGTCAGAGCAATACCCGGCCGTTTACTCGGTCCCACCACCAACCAACCTAGTTGTTTCCTTTGACTGGAACCAACTAGGCAGACCCCGTTTGCCAGCAAGCATACCATTCAGAATTATCGTCCAAATATACAGAATGGTCATGAATGGCACCATCATTGATGAGGGGGCATCTGTGAGTATCCTTTCCTCTATTGCTTGGAAAGCGCTTGGTTCGCCAGCGCTTTTGCCTGAAATGAGAAATCTGACAGGCTTTGATAAAGGAACCAGTCGACCTTTAGGGATCCTCCCCAATGTGCCCATAACATTGAAAGGGAAGACCGTTCAAATGAACGTGATGGTCATTCAAGGACCCTTGGATTATAACCTACTCCTTGGACGAGACTATATATATTGCATGGGAGCCATCGTCTCCTCACTCTTTAGAGTAATGTGTTTTCCGCACGAAGGAAGAGTGGTCAAGCTCGTGGGCCAGCTTTCATTTCCCGGATCACGCATCGCAAATAGTCATATACCATCCCTAAACGGTCTCTTCACGCAAGAAATGTCTCAACCCACGGTCCGTCCTCCCGATGAGCGCGAGTGATTCAGAAGGATATGACTGGAACCCAGGGGGCATGCATCCTGGTCTGCTTCGGCAGGAAAACTTTGGGTATAAGGTAGGTTTCCGCGGGAGAATATGACTAGTCCGTACCCCGTCCATGGTTGGAAGAGGGGTTGTTCTAGAATAAGATTCTTTTGTCAAAGTTATGTGTTTGGCGCTCGTTGTCACTCACCTTTGTTTATCTCGGTAGACATCGCCGAAGAAATGTTTTGTTTGCTGTGCACATGAGACAATCTTTGGGTAACCTGAAAGAGGTAGGCCTCTCTCAGTAAAACAATTGTTTTGGCGAAAGTGAAGTAGAGGTAACCTTGAAACTCTGTTTTATACCTGGGGGCATGCAAACCTTTTGGAGTGCAAGCAAAGAGCGGTTATTTATCTGTTTTTTTTTGGGTTAATCGTTTCCTAACTTGCATAAAGAAAGGATGCGGAGCAAAGCTTTGTAAGGCGCAAGCTCCATAAAAAATGGAATCTTACGTGAGACATTCTTATCATATGACTGGATAATCGAGCAGTTTTAGCACATAGTTCATGCTCGTTAAAAAATAAACATAAGACCGAGCAGTGTTTTTCCGCGTTTAAGCTCGTTAAAAAATGAACTACCCTCCGGTAAATAACCACCGTGAATGTAACATTATCAGCCATTAAAACCTTGGTCGTGTTTTCACCGTCACCTCCACTTTTCCATTGGCCGATCATTCACCTCCATTTGATTGTTTACCCATTTTGAGGAACAGCTGCGAAGAGTGATTTCACTAGCCATCCTTGTGACACTACCGTGATTGGAAAATTCCAACCCTTACCTGGAATCAGTTGCTAACCCGTTTTATCACTCGTTCCTCAAAAGACGAGTCTTCTTTAAGCTCTTTTCATCTGACTCGTAAAATATGAAAATATTGCCGAGTTTTGGCCTTCCAGCTCGTTAAAGCGACCGAAAGTGCTATCCCTCCTTTAGATTTTAATCTTTTTGGACCTGAGGGATTATTGCACAAAAAGATCGAGCGCTTGTTTTGTTCAGCTCGTTAAAACTATCGAAAATTCATCCCTTCTGTATTGTTTTATACTTTTTCGAACTTAAGGGATTAGATGACGAAAAAGTACTTTCGGAGTTGACTTTACGTACCTTTTCAGACTCTCTAAAAATGAAAAGGACCGAGTTATCTTTGTCGTTAGACTCGTTAAAAACATTAAATAGCGACAAACTTGTCTTTAGACGAGAACGAGTTTCACTATCGCTAGGCTCGTTAAAACATAGCGATGGGTTTGCCCGAAGGGCAAATTATAGAACAAGCATATGTTATCCTCCTCAAGCTTGACAAAAATAAAGAGGTACTGGTCAGCAATGACTGGGGAAAAATTGGGAAGAAACTCAAAGAACTTTATTGGTAGCAAGTCGCTCTTGAACATGACACTTCCACTCCGTGCCTGAGTCGGGTTGGGTTGTTTCATTCACCGGCCACATCGCCATGGTCTCACCATACCATCCACCTTTGGGGTAAATGCTACCAATCCATCACACAAGTGTCACCGATATGTTCAAGAGAAGTCATCCAGAGAAGTCAACCGTGTCCCATCCACTACCATACATTATCCTTCATTCTTTCATGACCGCCACCCTGAACCATATATCATCAGATCGTTTTCACCTCCATCAAAATCATTTGCTCCGTTCGGTGTCACTGATGTGGGGTACATTAAGGCCCTCCTTTGACGGATCGCTTCTTGTCGACATCAGCTCATTATCCAAGAAGTTGATCTAGGGACACCCCCTTCAGTACTTTGAAGCTTGCATGCCTCAATGGCAAGTTTCTCACTTCTGGCGACAGGTATACATCAATGACCTTCGACCGAAAGATTTTGTGTGGTGTTCGACGCCAAGTCCTTTATTTACACCACGTGAATTGTACTGCAGTACCTTGAGGGTCATTATCATTATTGGTGATTTCTCTCGCGCTTGTTAACAGTTTACATCATTGACTGGTAATCAAGCGATGTCTTTCCATGTTCGACTTCAGAACATTTCTCACATGGATCGACTTGTACTTAGAGTGAAGATCGAATGAGTTTGAAGACCCCGGATCTAGTTTCATCCATCCGGGTTGCGATATATATTCAGGAAAAATAAAGACATTGACATGTACAGCATTGCAGCACAGACAATCATCCTACCAAAGGATGATGATTTCAGCAGGATCATCAGTCTATCATTAGACAATTGTCTGTCCTATGTACATAAAAATGAATTTATAAATTTGAGCATGGGAATGCCCGCCTCAGCTAGATCATGAAAACAGTATGAAAAATAATGTATTGTATTGTATCTTGTTACAGGTCTCCTCCCAGCATTGAAAGAACTTCATATCCTCCTAATAAAGCATTTCACCCGATAAACGACCTCATACTTTAGGGGGCAACTGTTATAGACATTTTTGTGCCTTGCAGCTATAAGCATGAAATGTCCATAATTCAAGGGATCCAAAGTCCCTAAAGATGTTGTTACAGCTCCTAAAGGAACAAGGTCAACCAATGACAGCTTCTCCCAGAAATTCTCCACCAAAAACCACTCAGAAATAGTCAATTCAGGATCAATTCAGAGGCTCCACTAGCTGCCTGCGTTGAAATGCAGAGACTACACTGGCTAGGTGCACTGCAACGCAGGTGGAAGCACTACCAGGGTGCACTGAGCGGGAAATGACAAATGGCAAGCTCATTCAACGAGGTGGAAAGACCATGGAAGCTTCCAGAATCTTCTCCAATGACACTTGCCTCAATGAATTCGACTAGTGATGAGTAAGAGGTTCTCAACCTCCAAGTGGAAGCAAGAACTGACAGAGAGAAGCCACAAGTCAAAACATAAGCTGACTCATCCTCTCTGCTTACATCTATATATGGATCTCGCACCCAGAGGTTCAGGAGGCTGGAATTTTGTACTTTGCAGAGAATTGCTGTTGGTTTGAGATTGAGATTAGCACATTGGGTGATTTATGCTTTGTTGGAGGAGAGGAAGGGATTCCTTTGCTGGGAGGTAGATGCTGGATCGGAACTCACTTGGTTGTATCTCCTCTTGGACTTTCTTATTCTATCAATAAACTATTTGAGTTTCTCCTACATGCAATATACCAATGATGTTTTGTTATGCTTACATGTTTAGCTTAATCTGATCTTGAGCTTTTTATGAATGTATATCTGTATCTTCGTGTAGTTTCTCTCTCTTCTGATCTTGCAGGAATTCGGTGAAGCTGGGCCGGTGAAGGAGCAAGGAGCTGAGAGCCACTGAAGAGAGGAGTGATTGGATCAACAAACTAGCAGAAGACACATGTTAGTTACATCCTTTCCCCTCATCTACATTTCATAAAGAAGAAATACTCAAATAAGTTTCCTTGTTTGTTGCTAAGGCACTATCACACCTTAGAGTGGGATAGGGGCATTCCGAATTGGATACTTTTCCCAACAACAATCCTCATCTGGCAAGTTCTTCCAATGCACCAAGAACTCCCTAATGGTCCTACTCCTTAGTTTCCTTTCCTTGCTCTCCAAGATGGCCTCAGGTTCCAAAACCAAGTGGCCCTCATCATCGAGTGGGGTTAAATAAGCTATTCCTGTCACCTGTTGTCTCAACACCTTTTTATGGCATGAGACATGAAAGGCATTGTGGATCCTGCTCCCTTGAGGCAAATCTAACTCATAGGCCACCTCTCCAACTCGTCTAATCACCTGGTAGGGCCCATAGAAGCGTGGTTGTAGCTTCTCGGCCCCCTTCTACTTGAACGTGGACTACTTGTAAGGCTATAGCCAGAGGTATACCAAGTCCCCCTCCTCGAAATGCCTCTCCATCCTCTATCGGTCTACATATACCTTTTGTTGATTTTGAGTTGCCACCATGTTATCCTTGAGAGCCTCGAGGATGTCTTGGCTTTCTTGGACCCGTTCTTTGGACTTTAGGGCCCGAATGTCTCCAAAAACATTGTTAGAAAAAGATAATGCATCATATCCATATAAAGCACGAAAACAAGTCATACCAATGGATAGGTGGTGGGTGGTGTTGTAGACGTACTCGCCCAGATGCAACCACCGAATCCAAGCCCTTTGCTGATCGGTCACATAGTCCCTTGGCTACCCCTCCAGCCACTAATTAACCCTCTCAGTTTGGCCATCTGTCTGAGGATGGTAGTTAGTGCTAGGAGTGAGCTCGGTCCCAACTAATATAAAATGTTCCTGCCAGAAGCCTCCCATGAACCTGTTGTCCCTATCACTCACATTGCTCTTGGGGAGCCCATGCAACCTGAAAATCTACCGAAAGAACAGTTTTGCAAAATGTGCAGTTGTGTATCTGGTGGGTATGGCGAAAAAGTGGGCATATTTGGTCAATCTGTTGACCACTACGTAGATGCAGTTCTTCCCCTTTACTATGGGGAGCCTTGTGATGAAATCCATAGAGATACTTTCCCATTTCCCCTCGAGGATGGGAAGTAGTTGTAGCAATCCTACAGGGTGGATCATCTCCCTCTTATTCCTCTGACATGCCTCACACTCCTATATGTGCTTCAACACATCCCCCTTGAGACCCTTCCACGTGAATCTCTCCCTGATTGCCATATATGTTTTCCGGAACCCCTGGTGCTCGAATAATGGTGAGTCATGTGTTGTCTGGAGCACCCTCTCTCTCAATTGTGAGCTAGGTGCTAAGAAAATCCACCCCTTGTAATAGATGATCTCATCCATCACTCTATAACGCTTATATGCCTGGGTACCCTCCAATACTTCACACGCTCTCCTGTCCTTGGAGTACTCCACCAATAATTGAGCCTTCCAATCATGGCAGATGCTCATGAGGGATAATCTAACTGGTCTTCGAAATAGAGCATCAACCACCACATTGTGATTTCCTTGCACATGCTCTATGTCGAAGTCATAGTCCTGCACCTTGCTCACCCATCTCTGTCACTCACCATTGAGGCCATGCTGCCCTATGAAGTGACGAACACTGTTGTGATCAGTCTTCACTCGAAACCTGTTGCCCAACAAGTATTATCGAAATTTGGCTAATGTGGCATGATGGCCATCGTCTCTTTGTCATATATGGAATATGAAAGCTCATGTGGTATGAGCTTTCGACTCTCGAAAGAAATGGGATGCCCCTCCTATGACAATACTACTCCAACTCCCACCCCGGATGCATCACACTCCACGGTGAAGGGCTGGGAAAAATCCGGAAGTGCCAAGACCGAGCAACTGCTCATCACCTCCTTAATGTAGTCGAAGGCAACCTGTGCTCCTTCAGTCCATGTGAAAGCCCCTTTCTTGGTCAAATCAGTCAAGGGTGCTGCCAGCTATGAGAACCCCTTGACAAACTTCCTGTAGTAGGTGCAAATTCCCAAGAAGCCCCTCAGCGCAATCACATCTTGGGGTACTGGCTATCTCGGATGCCCCATATCTTCTCCTCATGGACCTTCAACCCATTAGCACCAATGATATGCCCTAGGAAGAGCATCTCTATCAAACCAAACTCGCCTTTGGATAGCTTGGCATAAAACTACTACTCCTCCATAATGTGTAGTACCTCCTCCAAGTGTTGGAGGTGCTCCTCCCATGTCCGTTAGTAAATCAAAATGTCATCGAAGAAAACTAGCACGAACCTCCTCAACTATCCCTGTAAGACATGGTTCATGCATGAATGGAAGGTGGTTGGAGCATTGGTCAGCCCAAATGGCATGACCAAGAACTCGAAGTGCCCATAGTGGCACCGAAAAGTTGTCTCAGGGATATCTTGATCCATCACCCTGATCTGGTGGTACCTTGAACGCAGATCGATCTTAGAGAAGTACTTGGCTCCTCTAACCTCATCCATCAGCTCATCTATGTGAGGAATGGGGTATCGGTTCTTCAGTGTCTTCCAATTGAGGGCCCAGTAGTCAATGCGCATACGAAGGGTTCCATCCTTCTTCTTCAACCGTACTACTAAAGAAGTGAAGGGACCGAAAGTTGGCCTAATATGGCTCAATGCTAATAGCTCCTAAATGGCCTTCTCTATCTCATCCTTATAGGCCTTGGGATGCCTATAAGGGGTGGTGATCACTGCCTACACACCAGGTTCCAACTCAATAGTGCGCTCAAATCCCCTGTATAGTGGTTTCCCTGGTGGAATGTCCCCAAACAGCACTGCGTATCTATCTAGCAAAGCTTGTATGTCTGGTGGTGGTGGATGAGCCTGTCCCCTAGCCTCTGAAATCATCAACTCAATTGCCCATGCAATGTCCCCATGTCACAGATCCGCCTCCATCCTGTGGGTTGAGACTGTTTGAGGTGAATAAGACTGCATGCCTTTCAAAACAACTAGTTTTCCATCCAACCCAATGAACTCCTTCTCTGGCTACCTCTAATCTGTCGTGACTCTCCTAAGGGAATACAACCATTGGACACCCATCACCACTTTGGTGTCTAGCACATCGACCATAAAGAAATGGTTTGTCATCGAGTAGTTCCCCATAACTACTATCAAGGAAGGCACATATTGAGTGCACTATATGGTACGACCACCTGGTACTAGGACTGAAAAGCCCTCAAACTCAGCCATGGTGAGGCCCCTCCTTTGAACTAGCTAGGCATCTATGAAATTGTGGGAAGTCCCACTATCAACTAGAACTGACACACTCTACCCCTGTATAGTGCCTCTGATCCTCAGTGTCAAAAATTTGGGAATCCCACATAAGAAAGCAAGGACTCCCCCAGTGGTGGTGGCCCTCTATATGCTGGACTCTCACCATCTTCCACACCACAATCTTGCTCCACCTCGTCCTCCTGGTCACTATCAGAAAAAACCTCAATATAGTGTTCTCTACCGATAGTGTACCGATGACCTAGTTCCCAGGGCTCCTTGCATGTGAAGCACAACTTACTCCTCCTAAAGTCCTTTCGTGTCTCATCATCTAGTTTCCCACTCCCTTGTGTGGTCCTCTGAGGTGGAGGTCTAGTCTCATGCCCCTTTTGTGGAAAAGGGGTCCGTGCAGGAAAAGGTGCTCTAGTCTTAGGGATGGCCCCCTGTAGATCTCTAGTGCACAAAATTGCTTCCTGTAGTGTGAAGGGTCTGCATGACTTCACCAATCCACACAAGGGATAAAGTAATCCCTCAATGAAGGTGTACACCCTCCTAGCATCGATAAATCCATAACCATCACTGATGCTTGCAGAAACTCTGAGATGTACTACTTCGGGTTGCATGTTTGTCCCAATTGGGTCAGCTCTCTCAAATGGGCCTCTGGATCTCTCTAGTCAAAATGCTCCACGACCCTCCTGGTGAAGTCCTCATAAGAAGCCACATTGGCATGCCCTAGGGTGGCCAAGCCATGAAACCACCAGTCATGGGTTCCCCCTCCATGTGCAATGTGGCCCTCTTGATGGATTCATGTTCCATCATCCGATTGCGTTGGAAGTAGGTGTTCATCTTGTCAACCCAAGCCCTAGTCATGCACTTGGTAGTGCCATCGAAAGTAAGGAAGTACATCCTTCCTAAGGTCCTCTACACCCCGTAGTTATGGGTTCCTTGTCCTCCATAACCCTTGTTCTTCTCACTCTTCTTGAGCTTGTAGAAATCTCTGAAGGAGAGGGCTACCTTAAAGTCTGCATCTATAAACTATCACTCTCTGAAATAGTTCGCCATATGAATGTGGTCTTCACCCCTTGCAGGTTCGATTTGTGCCACTAGTACAAAAGAAGACAGTGTAGCACGAGTTGGCCCACTAGCTGATGGGTGTCGCACTACTAGTGAGGGGTGATCGAATGGATGAGAGGCCCCAGAAGTTTCCCCAAACAGAAACCCTCTAGGAGTGGTCCTCTCTCAGCTATACAACTTGATCTCTTCCAACATATCTTTCTGACCCTTGGCTAAGTCATTCAGGGCCCTTAGGAGGCTATTGAAACCCATCTCTTCCCTGCTCTTAGGTTCCACCATGTCCTCCTATTCTACTGTTGCTTTCCCTCTGTCCTCTATGTCTGGAGTAATCTCTAGCTCTCTTTCTCTGCTCCGGTACCTCTGCCTTCGGTAGGTGATGTTCTGCTGGTCCCCTTCTCTCATAGGAGACAATCCCAACAACTAAGCCAAGAACAAGGCTCTGATACCACTGTAATGATCCTAAATAGGAATACAAGTGATATAAAGCAAATAATCTGTGCAGCAGAATATAAAAACGAAATACACATTAAACACCCATGGAAATGCTGCAAATAAGGAACTGTTGAGCCATTTTATTACTTTTCTGAAGGCAAAATACAATGGATAATAAGATGGTACACCTGGGCTTGTGTCAATGGACAAGCATGACCAAACCCAGGTGAGAAAATGGTTGAACTAAAAGTTGTCTAACTACTACACCAATCTACACTGCGCTGCCAAGAAAACTGCCTTTCTACTGAAGTTCGAATGGCTCAAAGGTCCACTTCCTATGCCCATAAAATTATATGCTTTAACCTCAGACTCCTTGGCTTAAACACAGAAAAACCCACGAAGGGTTTTGGCTGGGTTAGACTTCTGAAATTCGACCCCCTTGGAGCCCAACTTCAATTGCAACTGCAAACCTCGGTTGGATGGAATCTGCCTGTAAATCCTCCCGGAAATGGTCCCAAAGTGCTAGGCTAATCTTCGCTATCAATCCCATGACTTCTTGGATGGGCTCCCAGCCCATGCCACCTGTTCCTTAGCTCCACGAAAGTGCTGGATTGGCCCTCTGTGTTGTCCCCAAGCCCAACAATTCGAACTTCTAGGATGTTGGCTCTGCTGGATCCAAAACTCACTAGAAATGTTGGCCTTTTTCTGCTCTCCCAATCCTTTGACTCTACTTGCAAATGCTTGATCACCCATAGCTCCAAACTCTGCCTATGTATTCTCCAGCTAGCCAGAAATATGCACTTCATGTTATGGCTGAATGGTAATGATGTAACACACTCCCAGAACTCCTGAAGTACTTATGGAACTACCTCTCTAGGGCGGGCACAGAAGGTCCCCCGAAGTAGAGGTTGAATCTCCCGCTTGAGAGATTCGTGGCTAAATAACCGATTGACTTGGCTAAACAACATAGCGAACAATGAAGTGATTTTGATTGCAAGGTGTAAGAATGAATTCAAAATGAGAGTTGCTTCTTCCTTATAACTCGTTGGGCCTCCCTTGCCTCATGTGGGCCCCTCCATCCACCTATTTGACCTCCCTCCAAGCCATTCGAATGGCCTAGTCTGAATTCTCTTGTGGGTGACCCCCACATTGCATTAGCAGCCAAATAAAGTAGAATTGCCTCCTAAGTCCCTAAGTCGAAAATGATGGGTTCTCTTCCTTAGCCAAAATTGTGCAAAATTGTGTAGCAACACCTTGTTACAAATGTGTTTGAGAAGGGACACGACAGATGAACTTCATGGATTATTTTTAGATGTTGATGTAATTTTATTTGAACATGAACTATTTTTTTTGGCTTGAGGTTATGATAGGAATAAAGAATTGAATACATCATTGATTGAAATTTCAGCTTATCAACATTCATGCCTTGATGTTTCCTTTTTCATATGATATCTAGGCATAGAAGAAGGTGGTGTTGTTTTGGATGAAAAAGATGTAGGGAACATCTTTGAGATTTTGGGATCCTCATGCATTGCTAGAGAAGCACATCTCCCCAAGTAGAAACCATATGCTTTTTTTTAACCATGATGAGAATATTCTATTAAATTAAATCAAAATCCATGATGAAAATACTTTCAGGCCATTTATACCTATAACCTCACAACGATCTTTATTCTCAACATCTAATAGCTTTTTTTACTATCCTAAAGGACACAGAGTCTTTGGAGGAATAAATTCTTCAAAATACCTGTAAATATAGACAAAATTTGCATCACATATCAAATCCACTATTAAGGAATAATTGTGAGGGAAGGAATGCCATTTCTCATTAGGACTTCAATGTCTAAGTACAAACCAGATGTTGTCCATGAGCCCGTGGATGAATTCTTGTTCAAAAGATGGGTGGGGAAGGAAGAGGAATTGAATTTGGTTCCAAATGGAGGACTTATATATTACATTTGGAGGATTAATTATTAGAACAATTCTAGGATTATTTAGTTGATGACTATCTTTTTTACAGTTACCCAATTTCCATTAGACATAACAAACTATATAAGCCCTTGTATGACAACTACAATGATGCAACCTAAGCTAAACCATGTAGAAATTTTCACTTAAGACTCATCATTTTACAAAATGGAAAGAAATCGAGAAGTTTCTTTACCCAGATACAAGATTATTGATAGCATATTTGAATGAGCGATGACTACATTGTTCACAAAATTAAACAAAGCATTGGTAGGATGCTTAATCGATATACTAGGGTCAAATTCTTTCCTTTGAGTATCATAAGAGAAACCAACACATGACATATTTGTCTTATATCAACAATAATATTTAGTTGAAGAAGTTGATGTTAAGGAATTTGACTCTAAAGATGCAGATAGTGAGCAAAAGCTTTCTATGAAAATGTGACTGATACAAAATTGCTCATCGAAATCATGGAGGTTTTATAATATGTATAAGATGCCAATATAATATAGATGCTCTCAAAACATTATGAAATGAAATATAGGCCAAACTTAAATAATGCCAAACATTTGTTGCAACTTCATATGAAAGACAAATTTTTTTTCCTCTATAGTGTCTTTTTTTTTCACGTGGAAAAAAGTCGTAATTTATATTCAAATTGAAATAAATTACATTTTGTAGATGCTTAGAGCATATGCAGATAGCTGTCCATGAATAGGACAAATATACTGAAAAAAATAAAAAAGTTTACAAATACATCAAAACCTATACTTTTCTGCCCTTCTTCTTCTCCACCCTACGCCAACCCTGCGAGTCAGAAGGGGGAACAATGATGGCCTGTGAGTATTCCTGCGTGTTCGCTGGTGGTTCTTTGTCGGATTCTGATCCTTCTGATCCATGGGTTCTTTTGTTGCCACTGGCTTCCGGCGGTGGCGTTTCCTGCTGCCGAACATGGTCCTCCATTTGTGGTTCTGGTGCTTTTTCTTCATGTGTACCATTCTGTTCCATATTTATATCCGATTCCTCTTGATTCACTTTATGCTCTGGCTGATTGTCTTCTTCTTCCAGCGGTTCTGTATTCTGCCACCCATTTGGCTTTTTTGGCTGTTTTTTGTTTCCTTTTGTATTCTTTCTGACCAGTGGGCAAGAATTTTGAAGGTGTCCTGTTTGTCGGCAGCTGCGGCATCTGAATGCTGTGTTTTCATAGTCTAGGGGCTGTATCCTCTCAGTGTTATTATAGATTAATGATATTTTATCAGGCAGCCCCTGACTCAAGTCCACTTCAACGCAAATTCTGGCAAATGTGTATATCCCTCTGCTATATCTGTCTTCATCAACTTTTAGGAGTTTCCCCAAGGTATTCCCAATGGCATATAATACTATGGGGTGCCAGAGGTGTAATGGGAGGTTGTGAAGCCTCACCCAAACAGGTGTTGTTGTGATTTTCATAGTATTTGGGTCGAAATCAGCAAACCAAGGGGTAACAAAGAGACCTGCACTGCCCCAAAACCAAGGCCCTTCATTGATGACGCTGTCCCTTTCCTCCTCTGTGTGGAAGTGTACAATGAAAAAACCTTTTGAACATAGGTATATATTACATTCTGGTGTCCAGCGGGAATGTATCCATTGATGTAAAGCATCAGATTTTGGCCAGAAACCATTAAATCTACATATTACAGCATGTTTTGTGAAGTCAGAGTGCATTGCAGTTACCTCTGGTATAGTTACTTGGAGCATTGCATGTTCCAGTTTTTGTTCTACTATATGTGGCCCAGGTTGTTCTGGTGGTAACATTGGTTTTTCCTGCATCTTTCCCTTCCCCTTAACTGCATCTCGGAAGGAGCCTGGGGTCTTTGAGCCAGATCCATTGTTGCCTCCACGCAGTCTTAGGTTAAGGTATATGGTTGTATCCTGACAGATCCCATATTCCTGTAGATTAAGATGGTTCTGTAAGCTACGCCCTGCACATATCAGGTTCTGGTGTCTTATGGGGATTCCAAGTTGGTTTTGTATTTTGTTTTTTAGTTCTTGTATGTTTGAATTCTTGCTGAGTCGCATGCAGCAGTGGCTGCCCCCTGTTTGTTTGATGAATATCTGGATCCAATCTTTACCCTGACAATCCCCTGTTTTTTTAATTTTTTCCATCCCATGGGGTTTCCAGATCTGGCTGTCCCTTGGTAATGGCTCCCAGGCAGAGCCCCATTGTATGTAGTTGCTCAGATCTACATCATATATTAATAGAGCAGCATTCTGATATTCTATAAGATGGGTTTTTCCTTCATACCTTGAATACATGCTGCGTTTTTCCATCCCGTAAGCGCCATTTTTGCTGAAGGACGCTCCTTTGCTCAAGAAACTGGTGCCGATCATAGGGTGCGGTATATCGGTTTGGGGCAGAAGTACAGGGTTCTGTTCCCCATTGTCGCAGACGCAGGGCAAAACATCCGCGTAGGAGGGCGCATCCATATGTAACAGTGTGGATCGGTTGTTTTGAGAAATATATCCCCGGACATTGAAGAGGGGCCAGGGCCATCCTGAGGATAACGATCCGAGACCAGTGTGGGGGGAAGCCCTCCAGTATCGTTTGCCTTGGTTCGAATCCGTATTCTTCTTTTCATCAGGTAATCCAGACCAGATCCCGTGGGTAGCCTCGAGCTCTGAGACTCCCGCTGCTGGGCTCAGAGCCGTTTCAGTATCCAGAAGTTGTTTGGGGGCGGCGGCGGCATCAAACCTGTCTTCTGAAACCCTAAATTCAAGAAATCCTGCCATCGCTCCAGCTCTCTTTTCCTCTATAGTGTCATATATTCTAATGTCATATTATGAATGTGTAAGTGACCATTAAAAAGGTGATTGGAGAAGATATTGGTATTGCTTTACTTCAACAATGGCTACATTAGTATTTGCAAACCTTGCTAGCTTGTGCTCATATGATGAGGTCATTTCAAGGAATGAGGAATAATGACAGAGAGATAGATGCCTAAGTTTGCTAAAACGAAAAACTGTAGATGTTGTAAGATAATATCCTTCGTTTATTGCATTGAACAAAGTTGGAGATAGGTCATGACATGGAAGGAATGTAATGACCCCACTCATTCTACAAATATGTTAATTGTCCCATTGTGCACTCATGTAGATATGGTAAATGTTGCCTGGGTTATTTTACATGGTCATTGTAAATACCTTTTTGGTCAATTTTGTAAATAGTGAAAATGGTACATGTACATATATGTCTGTTTGGTTATTTTTGTAAATATTGTCTCCATGTACATATATACATGGCTAGTGCCTCCTTGGTCATTTTATAATAATATGAATATTTGTTACACATGTTGAAATTGCATAAGTTTTGTAAAGTGTATATATGTGTGTGTGTAAATTTTAAGTAGTACAGAAAATCATTGTCTTGGAGGTAACACATAGATACATGCAGCCTATCGTCAACCTCATGAAAACATCAAACAAGAAAGGAGTTGTCTTTAGTGCAACTTTTTGGATTTTTGGTGTCCAAATCCCCGGAGGAAAAATTTGACGTGAAATCTTGATTTGTGATATTTAAACTGGTTTTTAAATTGTATATATAAATTCAGCACACTGAAAAACCCATAGGGCACTTGAATTTTGAAGAGGTTACCCATCAAACTTGTGATTTCAATAAATTTCTGACATATTTTAGAGAAATTAGACTGGAAAAAAGCTAACGAAAAACTCCAAAAAAATAGCACTAAAGATAACTCAAATAAGAAATAGCTGAAAGATGACCGGCCATGAAAAAAAATGTGGGCAACAGATGACAGGCCATGAAAAAAAAGTGGGCTAGCTGAAAGATGACCGGCCATGAAAAAAAAGTGGGCAACAGATGACAGGCCATGAAAAAAAAGTGGGCAATATCTGACCGATGACAGACCATGAAAAAGAAGTGGGCAAACTGGCATAAGGTGGATTGACTTTCCAGAATGATAGGGCCAATCAAACCAAGTACATAAGGACAATTTTGGTAGGTCGAGGGGAGCTGGCCAGGATGGAACCACAGACAGAGAGTTAACAGCAGAAAAGAGGGGGCATGGAGTTGGGAAAGGGCACCGAAAAATCAGAGGAGAAAACAGCGGAAAGTAAAGAATAGGGAAAGGAGAAGGCATACGAAATAAGGAAGAGAATCGAAGAACAGAACTGGGCAGCGACTGGGAGATGGAGGGCGAGACACGGCTCTTGAGCCCGGTGTAAAATCAAGGAGAACCAACACAAAGAGGACAACGCAATAGCCAGGTAATCAGCATTTAAATTCGTTGTTCCTGGTGTCACGTTTTCTTAAGGACAGCTGCATGAGATATCTGATAGCAGTCTGTCCATGGTTTGGTTGGGTGGTAAATTAGAGTCCCTGTTCCAATGCTGATTTGAGAATGCTGAATATAGATTGTGATGGCTTACTTATGATTACCATCTTGGTTGAGATGCTGGATACATGATCACTGTTATCCTTCTATAGTTATGTTCTTTTACATCAGATGAACTCTGTATATATGTTTATAAATTCCAGATGAAGTTATGACATGAATTCCATATGCCAAATGCTTGCTTGCTGCCCCCATTTATTGGAACAATTCCCTATATCCGAGTCACTTTTCTCCAAATGGATAGGAAAACATTCCATTACCAGTAGTGTACAAAGGAACTGGGTTATATGCTAACGGAGATAATTAACGAATAATGACACAACCCAACAATTGCAATACTATTTTGCAGGTACTGATTCTTATAACCATTCATTTATTCAGATTGATGACTGACCACAATATTTGTTTTATTTGTGGCACTCTAAATGGGTGTTTCCTATGCTGATTGAACAAAAGCATCTAATCAAATGCCAACTATGAAATGGACAGAACATTGTAACTTTATATGTTGTATAGTGGTACAATTGTCTTTTTTCTTCCATAGGCAATATGAATCTTGTGCAAGCAAATTTGAAAGAACTGCCTCTAATTTTGTTGAGTCGGTATCTATATGTGACTTCTCTAGTGTTGAATAAGTGCTTGCATCTAAGTTGTGGTTGGAATAGATAGTAAAGGCCTATAGAGGGCCTTGTATATTTTGCATGGTGAGTAGCTATTTGTTGAAGTGTTGAGCCTAACATTTCTTTGCAACAGCGTATATACAAGTGATTTCCCACAGACCTATTGGGTACTCATCTGAAACTGCACATACCAATAGAAGCTTTGGAACCAACGTACATGAAAGAACTCAAGCCAGCCATGTAGCCAATAAAGACACCATCTTCACATGCCTGATAGAAGTCATACGCTGTTTGGCAACTGTTTGTAGGATGAATATATATATGCAGTACGCATGAAATATGGTCATTACTTACCCTAGGAAAAAGGTAATAATAAATTGTTTGGAAGGCTGGGACTGAGTCCGATACTATGTCAATGCTTTGTGTTGTAGATAAAATATGCTGTAGACCCCATTTTTTTTTTTAATGAGAAGACTCGTGCTGTAGTTAATATACTTTCCCAAAACCAATTTGCTGATGCTGATTTATAAAAGCCCCCTACTGACTTACTTCAGGCTTACACATTATTTGCTATATCTTAGATACCTGTAGATGTGCTTTCCAGGGGTAATTTTTCAAAAATGACCTATACCCTTATAGCCTCATCTTTGCTAAATGATTATCTTGATGTTATCTTTACCTAAAGACCCTTTAAAAAAACCTCTATTGTAAATAAATTTGGGTGAGAACAAGGCTTGGATCTGATCTTTTGGTGATCGATCCCTAATATAACTAGGAGAAACAGAGCACTGTTTGTAGATGCATTGTGAGTAGGGCAAATTGCATATCTGGCACCATGAGGAGCTCCTCTTGGTTGAACAGCCAACTGTTGTTGTATGCATACTTACAGCTTACCATGTCTATTATGCCTCGCGGGGGTTCCCTATTTGAACTGGGTTTTAACTTTTGATAGATAGAGAAGATTTGGTGGATCTACTTATGGTCTAAATATGGTAGGCAGACCTCATGGAAGGGTGTGTAAGTTGTTCCACTCTCTCTCTTAACAAGGACTTCAAATTCTAGAATTGGGTCTCAATAGCAGAGGATGATACGGTAGGGTAGACCTTACGAAGTTACCTGGAAATGCAATCATGACCACTTTAGAGCAGTGAGTATTGCGCTTAGCACATTGACATTAGGAAATATATGTCAAGCATTCAGACATATGTGAAATTATTGTCTTAGCTCTTCAGCCTCAACGCTGCCCACAAAGGTCAGTACGTTAGGACGTTGTAAATTATAGAGGAAAAGCATTCTGAAATTGTTTGTCTGCACTCTGTATCATAAGAAAATCTATTTAAGTGTAATTTCCATTGAAATTCTTTCCCTTTATGATACACAAAAAGAGTCACCGTGACAGCATATTTGTAGGTTCAGGTATTGTATGTCTACTTCAGTTATCTCAAGTTAGGACCTAAGGGTCCAGCAACATAGTTCTAACTGGGTCCATGTGGCTTTTTCTGAATGCTGCTCCAATGAACAGAATACCTGGTGGTATCTAACCACTGAGGATTGGCTGTCTCCGACCATGTGGCTTGTATATGAATATTGGTTGCCTGAATTGCTAGTGGGGTCATGTATGGTCATGTAGAGGATTGATGCCATTCATTTAGTCAGGGTTAATGAGTCCATTGTTGTACATAATGCATTTATTCTTCACATAAGTCCTGAATGAGTCAAATTTTTATGTTCAGATTCTTAAAAGTTTATTCAGAATTTAGTTGATTTTTCAGTTTTATGTTGCTACTCAGCCAAGGGAGAATCAATCCATACTGAATTAATTGTAGTTGTCCATAAGCACTTAGCAATTAAGTGTCCTTATTGGTATTTACTATGTTGCTTGTTCAAGGTTTGACTGTTTAAATTGAATGGTTACATAAGTTGATGCTGCTTTTGGCTGTATTCCATATCCTACTACACAGTCTTAGAGGTGAAAGTCCAGCTTTTGATATTGGAGGCTGTAAAGAAACTATTTTTGCTGAGAAGAATCCAGCCAAGGGTCTCAGGGAGCATGTAACATTAGTTCACTGCATATCTTCTGATGGCCATATTCTTGATTCTGGGGCAGTAGTTTCAAAACTGAAGTGAAAAAAGTGTAGGCCCTGGTACACCATACCACTAACCAGCCACAATTACTCATTGCTTGAGATTGTATTCTTGGTTGGTTAGATTCTTTTGCAGTTTCTAACCCAACTCAAAAGTTTGAGGTGGAGAGGAATCAAGAAGATAAATATAATTTTAATAACGACTAACAAATAACGAAGAAATAGGTCAAGAATCCTAGGCAAGAATCTTCAGGAGGGATAATGTTCTGTCAATTTTTAGACCCCTTAACACCATCTATAGCTCCCTTAGATCGGTAAAAGACCCTCTTGACCCCAAGGACATGAAAGGTGTCTATGTTATTCCTTGTTCTTGTGGGACCCCCTATGTTGGTGAGACTAGGCGCTCTATTAATCAAAGGATTCATGAGCACTCAGCAGACATAAAACATGGGAGGACTTGGTCTTCCGCCCTGGCAAAACACGTGGAAAAGACTAAGCATCCCATATGTATTGAGGAGGCCCGTGTTATTGCCAAGATTGCGCCTTTTCATCACCGGAAGTTTAGGGAGGCCATAGAAATTGAAAAAAACCAAGCAATCTCAATAGGGATGACGACTGGAAAATTAGCAATTGTTGGATCCCTGCCCTTTCATCCTAGCCGCCCCGCTCACGCCCCCGCCCCTTGTGTTGTTCTTCTTAGTGTGGTCTTCTCTATTTTTTCCCCTCGTCTTCTGGATTGTTTGTCTCCCTTTTTATTCCTTCTCTGCTCTTTGATTTTTATTCAGTATTTTAGTTTATTATTTTATTATTAGTTGTTCACTTACATTTCTTCTAGATTAAAATTAATAATAAGATGTTTTTATTTGAATAGGTACTAAAAAAATTAAGCCTTAATTAATTGACATAATGTATAAATAAATAATTTTTATACCTAAACATAGATGAAGGAATTATAAAGATAGAAACTAATTATCCCATTATACCTTTAAATATAAATAAATAAAATTAATAATGGAATTAACAAACTAATTAAAAACATCTATATTTTCTCCTAATTCTTCAATGACTTTAATTTATTTTCCAAATGGTTTTTGCTACATATTCAATATAGTCAGATTCTTTAAATTTGGTATTAAGTCAAATATTTATCTAACTAATTAGGTTATCCATTTAATAAACATTTTTAAATTTTTCTTATTATTTCATATAATAATAATAATACAAGTCTTATATTATATTGAATGGAATTAATTTTATAGAAACTAATTATCACTTTATACTTTTAAATATAGATAAATAAAATTAATAAACTAATTGGAAACAACTATATTTTTTCTTAATTCTTCAATGACTTTAATTTATTTTCCAAATGGTTTTTGCTACATATTCAATATAGTTAGATTCCTTAAATAGTATTAAGTCAAATATTTATCTAACTAATTAGGTTATTTATTTAATAAACATTTATTAAATTTTCTTATTATTTCTTATAATAATAATAATAATATAAGTTTTTATATAGTTTTAAATAATAAAAAAGATCTATATACTCATTTTAGTTAAATACAAACGGTTACATTTTAATTAATTAACTAATTATTTTTATTGGTCCAGTCAGTTACCCAATCTAATATAGATGTTTTCTGGTCAAATATAGCACTTGAATGATCTGTTCTCTCTATTTAACCTGTAGCCATGATCTGGTTCTTCAACTTACCCTGACTATGAACCACACTTGTTGGTTTGAAGCGCATTGACAAATAAATTACGATATGATTTTCACCTAAAACTCTTCTCAATAAAAAAAAAAAAGACCTTTTATTAATAGACTATAGAACTATCTATAACACTTCTAAATACTAGAAATACTAGAGAACTAGCAGAAAAAGAAAATGTAAGACTGAAATATATATATATTTTAGTTTCCTTGAGAAAAACCGTAACTTCTATTCATGAGTAATGAAAGTTGTTACTTTCAGCTTCAAAGATTTTTTGCTTTTGTTAAGCAACGAAGGGGCTTTCATAAGAGACATCCTCGACTAAACTGCATGGACTCTTAAGAGTTCCCTGAACGTCTACTTTTTAAGGCAAAACAAACCTTTGCCGAGGAATCAGAATTACACAAAAATGTCAGTTTTCAGCACCATAGGGCCGTCTAGTGTGTGACCGCGAGCCATCAGCTAAAAATATTGTAATATGCCACAGACCTTGCTCCATTAGAATTGCATCTTTTGATAATCTGTCAGCCGCCTGGTTCCACTCCCAGTAAACGTGAGCTCAAAAGAAGGAAGTGAACACTAATTTTAGTTGCAAGATCTCATCAACTAAAGGCAGCAAGAAAATGTTCCTGCACTGTTGAGCTTGTCTGAGCCAATTGGCCACCAGGAGTGAGTCCCCGTACACCTGGATGCGAGAAATCCCCATTTCTAATGAGAAGGATAATAGACTTTTGTAAGCTGAAAGCTTGGCAGAATTGTTGGAACCATTCCCCAACCCAAGCTTGACTTGGAAAGAGTGGGTATCTGACAAGTGAAGAACGAAACCCCCCCCCCGCTTTTGCTCCCATTATCAATAGAAGCACCATCGAAATAAGCCCACAGAACACTGCGATCAGGAGATTCTTCCACAATAATCCTAGGAGGAGCTATGCCCTTATCTTGCCAGAAATTGCTTAGAATCGCCAGAGATTTAGCTGCTACTCTAGAGGCATTTGAAACTTTGTCATGAAATATGCCCCGATCCCTGGCCAGCGAAACTCCCAAGCAGAGAATCTGTGGGAGTTCTTTGTAAGGCTTGTTTAGAGGATCAGATAGCCAGACGCTCCAAGCGACCTCCACTGAAGGTCCGTGCCAACGACCCAAGACGCTGACAACCTCAACACAGACCTCCCAAACCCGAGAGATAAAAGGGCAGTTGAGAAAAATATGACCAATTGCATCCTCGCCATTTTTGCATAAATGACACCAGCCTGGCCCAATCGAGAACTTCCTCTGAAGGACTTCTCAAACTGGAATTTTGTTCTCCAACACACACCACATGAATAGTTTAGCTTTAGCTGAATATTTTAGTTTCCGGAGGCCTCTCCACCACCATGCTGGATTTTGGAGGCACTGCTCCTGCCAACAAGAAGGAATACCCTTCCTGTGGGGAGTACCTGCCAAAGGGGTAGTGGCTCCAAATAAGTTTGTCCTCTTTGACTGTGATCCTGACATGGCCTTTCCAAAGGGCGCTTAAGTACGCTTCCCCCGCCTATGAAACCGTTGATTCAATTCCAGTTCAGGCACAAACTTCCATCCTTGTCGCCAAATGGTGGTGGAACTTGGGACTGCTATTTGGGCCAGTTTCGTGTAGCCTTTGTCCCTTAACTGTTCATCAAGTCTTGGGGAAGTCTGTGATTTTGACCGCTCCTGGGCCAGGGATCGAGGCGAAGTCTGACTTTGTATCCTTTCCCCACTTTCCAAGCAAGTTTATCACTGATGACAGAAAAAGAATTTAAAACAACCCACCATACTAGAGAAATATTTGGCCTGGGTTTTGGATTACTCCTCACCCAATCTTCCAGAGATAGTGGTGCAATGTATTTTGAGATACCACCTCTGTCCATATGTTAGTGGATGATGTTAGTTTGACAACGAATTATGTAATTTTGGGTAAAATGTAACTAGTTAGTTATATACGGAAATAGTAGTTATGTAACGGAGGTGGCTGGTATAAAACTAGTGAATGCTCGAGAAATGTAATTGTGGAGAATCATTGTTGAATTAATAAATTCCAATCCCTTGCCCCGTGGATGTTTCCTTGACACCCTGTCGAGGTTTTACCACGTAAATCCTGTGTGTCTATTTGCATGTGTTTGAATTCAGTTTCTTTTCTTGGTCAATGTATAACTGAATGAGTTTAGTTTCTTTTCTTCATTATTTCCATATTCATTCAACAATTGGTATCAGAGCTGATGAGTTTAGTTGAGTCTTGCGTGATCTTTTTTGGAGGCATTTGAGTGTTTTCAATTTTAATTAATTTTTTGAAGGCTGCGGCTGCGGCTGCGTCGTTGGTTGAAGAGCCAGCGCAGAGCCTGTGTGCTGTCTGCCAAACCAGCGTGAGGTTGAAGAGCCAGCGGCTACATGTAAAGACCAGAGCCTGTGTGCTGTCTGCCAAACCAGCGTGAGGTTGAAGAGCCAGCGGCTACGTGTGAAGACCAAAGCCTGTGTGCTGTCTGCGTGATTGGTCTGCGTGCTGCCTGATAGAACCAGGCAGAGTCTGCATAAGGAGTATGCCAATCAAAACCCTCTGTGTGAAGCAAGGGTGGCCTGCATGAAGACCAGAACGCCAAAATCCTCTGCGTGAAGGAAGGGTGGTCTGCCTGCGTGAAGATTGCAAGGGAAGAATCTGGAATCTGCCTGCGTGAGGAGGGAAACTCATTTGTCTGCATGAAGACCAGAACGCCAAAAACCCTCTGCATGAAGGAAGGGTGGTCTGCCTACGTGAAGTCTAGAACGCCGAAACCCTTTGCGTGAAGGAAGGTGGTCTGCATAAAGACCAAAATCTCTGTGTCCAGAGCCATTTGTTTGTGAGGAAGAAACCGTGGAGTCACTGCCAGAACCTCATCGTGTTCGCTGCCACAGTTGCTGCCATCAGTGCTACTAGATCTGCGTGCTGGATCCGGGTATTTTTTTGTGGTTAAATTTGAGAGAAACTTTTGTTTCAGAAATTATTTTTTTCAGAAAGTTGTGGAAAATAAAGGGGTGGATGTGTTTTGAAGAAAAGAAAACAAAGTTTATTTTTTAAATAAAAATCTGTCTAAGGGTTGTTTTGGGAATTATTTTTAAGGTTTTTTGAAGAAAGAAAACAGATAAACCCCAGTTCAAAGGCTGAGACTATTTTTTGAAAAGGAAAAACCCTAGACTGAAGATTAAAACCCTAGAAAAATGGCCAAGATGTCGAATGCAAAATTTGAGGTGGAGAAATTCACCGGAAAGAGCAATTTTGCTCTTTGGAAACTGAAAGTTAGGGATCTGCGTGTGCAACAAGGGTTGCACAAGGCATTGGATGGGGCAACTAAGAAACCTGCAACCATGACTACTTCAAACTGGGGGGACTTGGATGCACGAGCTCTCAGTACCATGCGGTTATGCCTGGCAGATGAAATTCTCTTCAATATTGTTGAAGAGACTACAGCGTCCGGATAGTGGGGGGAAATAGAAAAACTCTATATGACAAAGTCATTAACCAATAGAATTTATCTGAAAAAACAGTTATACAGCGTTCGAATGAAAGAAGGTTCAAACGTTGCAAAACATTTGAATGTTTTTAATACACTTATATGTCAATTAACAGATATGGAAGTTAAAATACAGGAAGAAGATAAAGCCATAACCTTGCTGTGTTTTCTGCCTGAATCATGGAATCACTTCGTAACTTCAATCAGCTTGAGCACTGCTGATTCTGTGAAGTTTGAATCAGTCGTGGGAGCTCTCCTGTCTGAAGAAGTATGAAGGAAATCCAGCACTGAAACAATTGCATCATAAGCCATGGTAGCTACAGGACGCTCAAAGGAAAGAGGAAAAAAACCAAGGGGGTCTTTCAGATCGAAAACGAAGGGTAAGAAGTGTAAGGAAAAATGTTGGCAATGCAATAGAGTTGGACACTTGAAGAAAGGTTGTTGGAAACGAAAGGAATCCGATAACCCGAAGAAGGAAGTAAATATGATAGACAAAGTTTTATCTGCTGAAGAATTATGTATGATAGATGAAACTTCACCTGAATGTAATGTCTCTCAGGTATGATAGACGAAGTTTTATCTGCTGAAGAATTATGTATGATAGATGAAACTTCACATGAATGTAATGTCTCTCAGGGTTTAGATCGCTCGCTGTTAGACTCTAGTGCTTCTCATCACATGTGCCTACATAGAAATTGGTTTACTTCGTATAAAAATGTAAATGGTAGTTCTGTGTTTATGGGTAATAATGTGTCATGTCAGACTGTTGGGATGGGAGATATCAAGTTTAAGATGTATGATAACACAGTTAGAACATTAACTAGTGTTAGACATGTACCTGATTTGAAGAAAAATTTGATTTTTTTGGGAGTGTTGGATTCAGATGGTTATAAGTTTTCAGGTCAGGATGGTGTCTTGAAAGTTTTTAAAGGAGCCGTTATGGTTATGAAAGCAGAAAAGGTCGGAAATCTTTACAGGTTAAAAGGAAGTACTCATGTCAGTGAAGCAACAGTTGCGTCAGAAAGGGAAGAAGCAGGTACTCGTCTATGGCATCAACGATTGGGTCATATGAGCGAGAAAGGTCTTCAGATACTGCTGAAATGTAAATCTCTTCCCGATCTGAAATCCTTGAAGTTAGATTTCTGTAAACATTGTGTGTGTGGAAAACAATGTAAACAAAGATTTAAAGTTGGAAATCATAATAGTAAAGATGTTTTAAACTATATTAATTCTGATCTGTGGGGACCATCCCCTGTTGTGTCATATGGAGGTGCTCTATATTTTTTAACGTTTATTGATGATTTCTCCCGTAAAGTTTGGGTCTTTATGCTCAAAAAGAAAGCTGATGTATTCAATGTCTTTAAACAATTTAAAGCAATGGTAGAGAAAAGAACAGGAAAATCTATTAAATGTTTAAGAACTGACAATGGTGGTGAGTTCACTTCAGTTGAATTTGAACAATACTGTAAGGATGAGGGAATTATTAGACACAAAACTGCTGTTTATACTCCTCAGCAAATGGTGTTGCTGAGCGTATGAATCAGACTCTTATGGAAAAAGCCAGAAGTATGATCAACAATGCTAACTTGCAAAAGGAGTTGTGGGCAGAAGCGATATCTACTGCTTGTTATTTGGTTAATAGATCACCTTCAGTAGCAATTGATTGTAAAATTCCTGAAGAAGTTTGGACAGGTCAGTCTTGTGACTATTCGCATTTGAGGATATTTGGCTGTGATGCTTATTCTCTTATTCTGAAAAATTAGCGTTCAAAATTAGATCCAAAGTCGAAATGTTATGTCTTTGTTGGGTATGACTATGCAGTGAAAGGATATAGGTTGTGGGATCCTACATTGCGGAAGATAGTCATTAGTAGAGATGTAACATTTGATGAATCCTTTCTTTTAAAATCAAATGTTGAAAGAATTGAACAGGAACAGGTATCGCCAAATCAACGAGTTCAGTTGGAGGCTAGACCTTTCAGTGACAGTCGAAAGGAAGGAGAGACTTCTGGAGAAAAAGGTGTTGAAGACACAAAGGAAGCCGTTGAAGCTTCTAAACCAGTTCAAGTTTCTGAACCAGTTCAGCAACCAGTCGCTCTAAGAAGGTCTACAAGGGAAAGGAAAACTCCCAAAAGGTATGAAGATTCTGCTTCATCTTTTGCTTTGATTACTGAAGATGGGGAACCTTCTTGTTATCAGGAAGCAGTAAATGATAAAGATAGCAAAAAATTGAAAACGGCTATGGAAAAAGAAATGGACTCCTTAGCCAAGAACACTACCTGAGATCTTGTAGAGCTTCCTGAAGGGAGAAGTGTTGTTGGATGCAAATGGGTCTTCAAACTGAAACAGAAAGTTGATGGAAGCATCGAAAGGTATAAGGCGAGACTGGTAACAAAAGGGTATTCTCAGGTTGAAGGTATAGACTTTCATGAGATTTTTTCTCCAGTTGTAAAACTTGTTTCTATTCGTACTGTGTTGGCACTAATTGCGTTACTTAATCTTGAGTTAGAACAGTTAGATGTTAAAACATCTTTTCTACATGGTGATTTGAATGAAGAGATATATATGGAACAACCAGAAGGTTTTGTACAAGGTCGCAGCAGAAGATTAGTTTGCAAGCTCAGGAAATCATTGTATGGTCTGAGGCAGTCTCCTAGACAATGGTACAAAAAGTTTGATTCCTTCATGGTGAGCCAGAACTTTATAAGAAGTGAGTATGATCATTGTGTATACTTCAAAAGTTTCAATGGCATATTCATTATCTTAGCTTTGTATGTTGACGATATGCTTATAGCAAGCAAAAGCATGGAAGAGATCAATAGGTTAAAGGCTCAACTCTCTAGGACGTTTGATATGAAGGATCTTGGAGCAGCAAAACATATCTTGGGCATGGAGATACACAGAGACAGGAAAAATGGTAAGCTTTGGTTGTCATAGCAAAAGTATGTGGAGAAAGTACTTGAAAAGTTCTCTATGAACAATGTGAAACTTGTTAATATTCCAGTAGCTTCCCATTTTAAGCTTTCTTCAGTTTTGAGTCCTAGAGCTGATGAAGAAAAGCAGTATATGTCTCATGTACCGTATGCAAATGCTGTAGGCAACTTAATGTATGCAATGGTATCTACAAGACCTAACCTTTCACATGCAGTTGGAGTTGTCAGCAGGTTCACAACAAATCCAGGTAAAGAACATTGGCAAACAGTGAAATGGGTGCTTCGATATCTAAGAGGCACAAGTGATCATTGCATCGTCTTTAATGGTAGTGAAGGATCAGTCTGCAGATATGTAGTTGCTGACTATGCAGGTGATTTGGACAAAAGAGGATCTACTACAGGTTATGTCCTTACTCTTGCAGGTGGAGCAATTAGTTGGATGTCAAAGCTTCAAGAAACAGTTGCATTGTTCACTATCGAAGCTGAATATATAGCTGCTTTAGATGCCAGTAAAGAAGCAATCTGGTTAAAGGGTCTGCTCAATGAAATTGGAAGAATGTAGGAGAAAGTGAATGTACTTTGTGACAGTCAAAGTGCTATTCACTTGGCTACAAACCCTGCGTATCACAACAAAACCAAGCACATTGATGTAAGGTATCATTTTCTGAGACGTGATCGATGGCAGAAAGTAGCTCTTCGAAAGGTCCATACACGAGAGAATTGTGTAGACATGTTCACAAAGCCAGTTATAGTAGAGAAGCTGCAATGGTGTTTAGCTTCTCTTGGCTTGCAGAAAAGATGATGAATGGGCACGGGCAAGGGATTAGGAAAATTGTTGTCAAGGTGGAGTTTGTTAGTTTGACAACGAATTATGTAATTTTGGGTAAAATGTAACTGGTTAGTTCTATACCGAAATAGTAGTTCTGTAACGGAGGCGGCTGATATAAAACTAGTGAATGCCCGAGAAATGTAATCGTGGAGAATCATTGTTGAATTAATAGAGATTCCAATCCCTTGCCTCTTGGATGTTTCCTTGACACCCTGTCGAGGTTTTACCATTTAAATCCTGTGTGTCTATTTGTGTGTGTTTGAATTCAGTTTCTTTTCTTGGTCAATGTATAACTAAATGTGTTTAGTTTCTTTTCTTCATTATTCCATATTCATTCAATAGATGAAAGATATGACAACCGACCTTTGCAACGAGGGCCTTTGAAAAAAGAAAAAGGTTTTTAAGGCCCCACCGTCCCAATCTTTTTGGGGCCGCTATCCTGTTCCAAATCACCCATGGCAACACCTTTTTCTCCTATTTCCCTGTCCAGAGTAAGTGTGAACAAAGTCTCCTTATTTTTTCCAGAATCGATTTGGGGATCCAACCGGTAGACGATGATGAATCCTAAAACTGATTTAATGAGGACGAGCCCACCTGCTCTAGAGAGCCACCTGAAGTACCAAGCCTTGATACGCTTCTCAATCCTAGCCACAAGCCACATCCAGTTCTGTTTTGAATAACAATTCGGCTTCAGGCAAAACACCAAATACTTTAAGCCTTCGTCAAGCTCTCCAAGTTGAAAAGGAAAGTGTTGAGTGATCAACTCTACTTCCTGCGCTTTAAGGCCATTTCCCACAGTCTTCAATTTAGCAACATTGACGGACATCCCCGTGGCCTTCTGGAATAGGATAAAATTTTCTTTGAGTTTCTAGATGTCCCCCTCTGATTCGTTACAAAAAATAAGTACATCATCCACAAATAACAAATGGGTCAGATGCAAAGCTCTTGCCACTAATGAGCCTTAAAAGACCCCTCTCCTCTTTGCCTCTTTCACTACTCTACTCAATGCTTCAACAACCAACAAAAATAAGCGGGGGCAAAGAGGACAACCCTAGCTCAAACCTCTCTCTACATGAAAAAAGGGAGAAGCTGCACCATTGATAAGCACAACAAAGTAGGCTGATTGTATGCAACTCATCACCCAATTGATGAAATCAATACTAAAACCACTGTGTGTAAGGATCATTCGGAGATATATCCAGCTTACCCTATCGTAAGCTTTGGAGAGGTTGATTTTAATGATTGCCCCTTTCTGATCCTGAACCTTCAGGCTGTGCATTCATTCTTGTGCTACTCCAATTGCTTTACAAATTTGTCGACCATGCAAAAACCCAAACTCTTCGAGATATGAGTGAAGAGAATCGACTTAATTCTGTTGGCAATAATTTTGGTGATGACTTTATAGACAACATTGCATAATGAAATCAGCCTAAAGTCTTCAAAGGAACTGGGCGAGTCCTTCTTAGGGATCAAAGCTATAAAAGTCAAATTGAACGCTGGGAGGATCATCTTGTTCCTTTTGGACTCCTCCACCACTGCTAACAAATCTTGTCCCAGAATTTCAGAGCCCATTGAAGAATTCCACTCCTCACCCATCCAGCCCCGGACTCTTGTCCTTCTGAAACTTATGAATAATGCTTTTCAACTCTTCTTCTAAAATTGGCGCCATCAAATCTCCATAGTTGTCTTCCTCCATAAATCTAGGAAATAAGAGCGTTGTTTGTACCACTTCAGCCAATGAGGCTACTCTTAGAGCTTTGAAGATCGACTCAAAATGAGAACAGCCCATGGATGCCAATCCCCTAAAATCCGATACCTCCTGTCCTTCTGAATCCTTCAGACTCCAGATAGTGTTTGAGAGCTTCCTTTCCTTAGCATAGGCTTGAAATAATTTTGAGTTTTCATCTCCACTTACCAGTGAAATGGCTCTACTTTTCAGTCTCCATTCCTCTTCTCTTATCTGCAATATATTTCGTCTCCTCTTCTCTAATCTTAGCAATTCTTCTTTCCCTGCGACATAGCCATATCCCTCCTCTTCTGATAAAGTTGTCAAAACAAGCTTATCTTCAATGACCCTGAGTTTGGCTGATTCAACTTCCTTCTTTTTCTTTGACCAATTTTTGCCCTCCCTTTTAACTCTCATGAGATTATCCTTGAAATGTCGCACCGCTCCCACTCTTGCCCTGGTGCAAAGGGGGACCAAGTAGACCTCACCAAAGCCACAAAGGATTCATCTTGTAGCTAAGAGGAATTAAATTTGAAAGGCCCAGGGGGCTTCACCAACCCTTCACTCAGTGCCAACATAATTGGTGAATGATCCGAAATGCCTCCATTTGCCACCCACTGTCTCACCAACACTCTCTCCTCAACTAGATCCTCGGCTAGGAGAAACCGATCCAGTCTCTTAGCAATACGGTCCCCCCTGTTCTTTTGTTCCTCCAAGTTGGCCTCAACTTAGCCACGTCCACATCAAAAAGCCTTTGTTCAATCAATTTGTGGGTGAAGAAATCTGACAGTGGATGAGGATTGGCCCTTGGTCCCCACGATTCCACAGCCCCCAAGGAAAAATTGAAGTCTCCTCGTACAATCAAATTTGGGTGACTCATGAAATCTTTCCTAAACAAAGATTCCCAGAAATATTGCCTATTGGTAGTCAAACCATAGATGTTAACCACTGTAAGTTGGCGACTCAATCCTTCTAGAAAAACTTCCACTCCTATGTCGCCCTCAAAACCTCACACATTTTCTAATCTTACTAAGCTTTCACGCCACCCTAGAGCTAGCCCTCCTGACCTCCTGATTCTACGAACTTCCATCCTACTAACAAAGCTTCCAACATATTTACAACAGTAACTTCCTCACCGAAGGTTTGCTGCAAGAGAAGCATATTCGGCCTGAGAGATTCAATTGCTCGCTTTAGTGTGCGCCTTTTGTGGGGGCACCCCAACCCTCTGTAGTTGAAAGACATCAAAATCATAAGGAAACCCCTACAAGGGCTTTCACTGCTCCAAGGGCCCCTTTTATAGACTGTTATGTACCAGCTACTAGTTCAGACCTAGCTTTCACTTGAGCTTTGAATAGATTTGAACGTCTCCCCTGTCCCTTTCCCTTCGGCGGAGCTAGGTCCAATTTCCCTAGCCCCATCACCAACTCATTTGAAGGAACTAAAACATCTCACGATCTCTGCACATAAACCAGGGCACATCCCTCCAAGCTCCCTAAGGGGAACTTTGAGGGTCTTATCACTGGCGAAATAAAATCAAACGCGCTTCCCCTCACCGGCATTGAACATAGCTTATTCCCCCATACTTGAAACTGGCACTCAACGCCCCCTCCCTCATCACTTTCACCAGTAGGCTCAGACAAACCTAGATGAGCAGAGTGTAATGAAGGAGAATAGGGAAGGGTCAAGGAAGATGAAAATGTACCTTTGACCTCCTCGCTCATTGTACGTTGCAAACGCACGATGGGGGGAAGGTCCTCAGTGAATCCTACTGGGGGTCCAACTGCTCCCTCAACTGCACATGTCCCTTGATGAAGTGGATGTACACCTCCCAGGTCCTCGACCAACTTCCCTACCTCTCCTATCTCCTCATCACCACCTGACGCTTTGACCACTCCTCCTGCTGTTACCTCCTCTTCAAGGACCACCGAGGACTTAACTCTAATGAACTCAACTTTTTTCTTCCATTTCATCTTGCAATCCTTCCCTAAGTGGCCATATACATGACAACGATGACACTTAAATGGAACCCCTTCATAATCCAGTGGCTGAGGGTCAAAGAGAGTGTATCTAGTTTTATCTTCATGTCTAGAGGAAGACCTTCCCTAATATCCATGTTAACCAATATCCTGGCGACCCTCATCTCGCCGGACACCTCATAAGACCGATCATGATCCAAATACAAACCCAACAGGTTCCCGATTTTTACAAAAGAATGCTCATTCCAAAAAATGGGCGAGATCTCCAACTATCTTACCCACAGAGGTGACACGACCAGTGCCTCCCTTGCTATGTTGAAAAGAGGTGTCCATGGTTTGAACACCACTAGTGCCTTTGCAATGTGCCACAACGTGCTAGCCATCAACCTAGCTTCATCATCTGTCACGAATAATAAAAGAAACCACCCATTTGCCAACATTTTGACTTCGGGCTTCTTCCCGAGTCATGGTTTCACCTCGTTTGTCACCCAAGCCAACACATGGTCCTTTTCGAGTTTTCTACCCCTCAGCCTTCCTACCAGACTGAGCTCCCCCATTTTCGACACCTCTTCAAGCACAATATCTTCGCCTACCACTGCAAGTGATGGCGAGTCTGCAACCTTCGCACAGTACGTGCGTCTTCTCTTCCTTCCTAAGCCATGATCCGATAGTGGCCTTTCCTCTGCCTCTATCTGATGTTGTGCTTGAAAATCTATCTTCTCCCCGGGATCCCTTGTCTGAGATGGAGCAAAGAACTCCATCTGCGAAAAAATATGAGAAGGTTTCTCACAGTAACATTAGTTGCAGATCCCTGTCATCCCCTACGAAACTGCCATTGGTTTCGTGGAAACCACTTCCTGCCCCGAGGGCACTTCTTGGCGGTTTCCAGAAATGTGGATGGTGATGCTGTAATCAACTGTAGCCATAGCTTTTTAGATGAGTGGTTTTATATTTCCACTTATTCTGGGGGCTCTCCTCATCTTAAGCTTTGTGCAGTTTGTGCTACCCGAGCTCCATTGCTCTGGAGCTAAAGAAATCTTGGTTGTCCATCTGATTTCTATTGAAATTGTCCTTAACTTCTTTAGCAGATAAATCTTCCTTAGGGTTAGATCTCCAACCACCTTCGGGACCTGAAGGGAGTCAAGAATGAGCTCAAGTGCTTGGAGTCTGCGAGATCTCTGTCATTCCAGATGAACCGACTTAATGCAGAGGGAACGAGGGAAAAAAATTCTCCTGAGCCATGGTTTCGCCTCCAGAGTTGCAAAGACCAAATATCCTCAAACTGAAGTATATATATATATATATATATATATATATATATATATATATATCTTACTTCATTCCCATAACTATATATTGGGAGTTGAGTTAGTTTAGTAACCACCTCTGGTTATCGGAATAGACAAGAGGGTGTGTGACATAATCAAATTCACCCCATTTAGGCATTGGATAAGCCTCACTGTCTGACTCTGAATTTTAGAAAATACCAAAAAGGTCCAATATTCCAATGAGACTATATAGTTGTCTGGAAGGCATAATTATAGGAGAATATAGTGTATTAATCTAGCAAGGTAAATGTGGACATTTCACATTTACACTTGCTGAAATACAAAGTAGTAATGTGACTGATGCACCTAAAACTCCCAACCCTGGGTTATTGCTACAGGGGACTTTATGGCACATTCAATGCCTTCATGCAAATTAGCTAGGTATGCTTGAAGGGAAAGTGGGACAAGTGAAGTATAAAGTTTGATATTAGCACTTGTGGGGAAGACTCCCATTTCCTCACTTTCAAAAGCATCTACAACAGCGGGGGTCGTGGAGCTTGAGATATGCCTAAGTAGATCATCCTAATTAGCATTATTTCAATGAAACGTAATAGCTAACAAGAAAAGTTTTAATCATTCCTTGTGCTTCTGATGTATATATAAATTTGACTAGCTAATTTGTGAGAAAAATTGGAGGGGTATCGTGTAATACAAACAACTCAACCAACTTTAATTATAGACAAATCTCAAGGCCAACCGCTTTTTGAGTGAAGTTTGGATCATTAAATCTATGTGTATTTTGAATAAAGGGGATATGTATTATTGCCAAGGTCGATGTGTCCAATCCAAAATATTTCTGTTACAGGTCAGCAACATTGCCAAAGTTGTTGAGATTCAGGGGAGTTTCTTAGTTTCAAAGAAATGACACAATCACAAGGAAGTGTTGGAAACTTAGATGCACAAACTAGGATAAATTATTTGTAAAATTTCCCAGCCTGAAGCTTCCATTGCACTATGCATAAAAGGAGCTCCAATAAAAATCATGATATTTGCATGTGACCAGTTAGGGATATACAACATGACTAGAAGAGTAAGCATAGATGCAATTACTTGACAAAATACCAAATGCTTTTGAGAGTCTTAAAATTTGTATTATTCAAATCCACAAGCATGCAACCACTATCAAGTCTACTGCATTTCAAAGTTCTACAAAACATCTTCTGATATTGATTATTACAGAACTTTGAAATAAATTGTGTGAAAACAACATATCAACTCTCTTCTCCCTTCCTAATATAACAAAAGACCTTTTATCAAAAAGAGCTCTTTCTATGGACACAGGCTCGATTTATTATGAAGAATTTGTTGGCAACTTGAATCAAAGTGCACATTCTGTGCCTATATACTAGTCTGGACATTTTGGTTATTTTTCCAGTAAAAATCTATGTCTGTCTACAACTATTGCTCACAGTGCCAGGGACTCTCCTCTTCGATCCTCTGTTTCACACCGACACTGGAAGTCCGTTCTGCATGCATTTTTTCAGACTTCCTTTGATCTCATCTTAGTCAGTATTATCTTTGCATATAATTTGTATTTTTTCTGAGGTCTTATCAACATTTTGCACCTTTCTAGACAGTGTTGTCATTGTGTCTTTTGGCACTCTGTTGTAAGAAACTCTACTACAAAATTTTTTGTATATACTCTCTTTTTTTTTAAAATAATTTATTCTAGGTGAATAATGAAAAAATATTTTTTCCTTCTGAAAAAAACACTCCCTTCTTCTTATCAATCAGCCCGTAAGTTGAGCTTAGCTTGCCAATAATCGACATTCTTACACTAATCTTCTTGCTTGTTCAGATGCATGATGCATCATACATGTAACTTTGCAATGGAAGCATATTATGTGAGCATGAAAGGAGCTCCAATACACATAACATTGGTAAGGCACAGGCACATGCATGTACTTGGTAAAGAGTAGGCACAAACACATAACATTGGCATTCACTGTTGCCTCAAGGGCAGAGCAACATTGGAGGTTGACATTGTTGATTTTTCCATTGGTGACAAAATCAAGGCAGGGATATAAGCTCAGTAATTGGTTTACACAAACCTTTGCAAGACTAGAGGAAGCGGTAACCTACACTGAATTTGTTGGCCCAGCCATAAGCAAGACCAAAATGGGGATTATGACAATAACATGGCACCTTTCCATCACTATTGAAATCTTTGCACATACGATAAACTTAAATATCTAAAGAAATGTATACACACACGTAAATGTAAGTATCTGAAGCACAATCTTAGAGACTATATATAAAGAAAAACGGTGATAAATACAAAGTCAATTTCCATTTCAATGTGTAGCATGACAATATCTAGACTTCTATTAACATTTGTTTCATTGGATAAATCTGATAGAAATTACACTTAACTAGCACTTACATGTAAAAAAAAATACCCTATGCATGGCTTTCTAATTTAACATTAAAAGACTTTTAAGCATTATTTCTTAGTGTAACTTTTGGTGAAGCACCTGTTTTAGTGTATCAATGAAGCATGTCGATTGTTGGTGTATGATGCATGTAAGGGTACCCAAGAATGAAAAGGAATGGTGTTGTATTGCTTGTTCAGATGCATGTCGAAAAGGAATGATGCATGTTTTAGTCTATCATTCTTACACCATGATCACAGGTTGTATTGCTGCAAATTTTTTTGCGGTGGATATCAAGGAAAGAAAGAGGGTATAGGTTGTTCCATTGCATATGCGAGAAACTAGGCCACGGGAGCGGCAGAGAAATAATTGCCTCAGCCCCTCAAGGAATACTCTCGAGAAAAATGTGCAAATAATGAACCGATGCCGGAACAACAAAGATGGGATAAGTGTTGAATTGTGTTCTTGAATTTTTATTTCTACGTGGCTTCGACAATTAGTGTTTATGCCCAATCTTGTGAAAAAAATTGGGGTCTCTGTGAGCCCCGATTGTGGGTCGAAGTTTTCTGATTTAATATTCTTAATAAATTATTGTTTTGGTATTATCAGAATGCCAATGATTTTTGGGGTTTGCAACAACGATGATGGGCATTTTGAAGGGAATGGTGTAGTGATGATGGAGGACAACGAGCTTGAAGAAGGAGACCAGGAGGAAGACCCCTGACATGGTATTCTCCTACATTGATATTAAACTATAGGAATTTGAAGGAGGACTCTCAGCTGAGAATTTGGGATCAAAATTTGGAGGCTATGGCTCATCTTTGCCAACTCATTAGCGGTCTCCATCAGTTTTGCTTCAGCCTAAAACTCCAGCAATTGTGCAGCATAATAGTACACAAAAAAACACTGAATGAAGCAATGGTGGAGCGCATGTGATCGGCAATTGCAAGCACAGGAGGCACTACCCCTTTCTACAAAGATGGTATCAACAACTGCCAATGTATCTTCTGGTTTAGCACCCTCAGCTGCTGATATTGCAAAAAACGGGGATATGGTTGTGGCTGTTGTTAAAGGCAGTAGAGAAATCTACCCTTTGAAAAGAGATTCTATAGCTAAGAACATAAATATTGGTGACCAGAAGAGGTTAAAATTGCTATTTAAGTTGGGTTCCAATTTTGTTCATCGCAGCAAGAACTTTGCAATTTACCGTGGGTTAGGGCTTGAGAATTCTCCATCTCCATCACTTGAGGATAGTCCTGAGGATGGCCAGGAATTCTCCCCTGATATTGAATCCACTCTTGCTCTGTCTTATCTCTCTATGATCCAAATTATGACATCACATCAAATTCCGGGGGTTCCTTGCTTACACCCCTTCGGGATTTTCTGCCACAAACTTCAAAGAGTGATGAGAAAATGCAAAAGAACCTGAAAACTTGATAATCAAGATAGAGTTTCAGGATGACCCCCCACAAATAGAAATGACTTCGAGTCAGTAAAGGATTCTTGAGGATCAAAGGAAAACAAAGGGACATCCAGTGGGGACAAAAGAAAATATACAAAAACAAAGGAGCTTGACACTGAGTTGGAAAATAATGCCTCAACTAATTAGAAACTTCCATAAAAGTCCTCTTCAACAGACTCTCATCATGGTAGGCAAGTAATGGAAATCATGGGTGAATCAGAGAGAAAAACTAAAGGGATTGATCCATACAAGAAACCAACAAAAGAAGCAACAAAGGATCGATTGAAAGACTGTATAGGGAAAAACATGGGAAGAAAGATGCTATTGATGAAACTTCAAAAGATAGGGCCTCTGGTAAGGGTACTCTGATGAAATGGCTGGTAGAGATAAGGAACTTGAAAATCAGCATGGATCAGCCAGCAAGAAAAACAAAAGAGACATGCAGAGACACTAATTCATATAAAGAAGCATCAAAACAAAAATCTAGGGATCATATAAGAGAATCATTCAAAGATCCAATAAAACACAGTTCTAGTTCTAGTTCCAGTTGTTAGAAAAGAAGACTAGGTAATGTGCGATGCTTGTGAGAGATGGCGCTTGCTTCCGTATGTGATAGAATCTTCAACACTTCCGAAGAGATGGTTTTGCTAGATGCTTGATTGGCTGCCCAACATGAATCAGTGTGATATTAGTGAAGATGTGACTAGATGGGTTCTTAATGCCATGTATGCAATAGAACCAATCTAGGGCCAGGGGTAAGCAAATAAAGAGCAGCTTCAACTTCCAGGAGCTCCTTTGAGCAAATTCAAACAATCTGAGCCAATTCAAGATGCAAAAGCTCCAAAGCCAAACGCGATTTCCAGCAATGGTGAGAAAGATGCGACCCTCAAATTTCGCAGGCTCAATGAACCACTCAAATTCTCTTTAAAAAAGGAGTAAACAACACTCTGTGAAGGAAAGGAACAAGCACATCACACCAAGGAATAGAAGGGAATGCTGATGTAGTGGGAACACAAATCCAAACAACATGAAAAATAGAAGCTGAAACAAAATATTCCCCTAATAAGATTGGTGTATTGACATCCAACTGAACTCCCCTAATAACAATTCCAAGTGCAGGTAACACTCTAGGATTACTATCCCAATGACTACATGATGCTCGAAAAGAACGTCTCCACGGTCTAGGTGTATCTTTTTGCATGCAAGTGCTAGTTAAGTATAATTTCTATCAGATTTGTTGAGTGGAACAAATGTTAATAGAAGTCTAGATATCTTCATGCTACACATAAAAATGGAAATTGACTTTGTATTTATCACTGATCTCTTTATATAAAGACTCTACGATTGTACTTCAGATACTTACGTTTACAATGCATATAAACATTTCCTCAGATATTTAGGTTTATTGTGTGTGCAAACATTTCAATGGCAATGAAAATGTGCCATGTTATTGTAATAATCCTCATTTTAGTCTTGCTTATGGCTGGACCAACAAATTCAGTGCTGACTACCTCTTCCTCCAGTCTTGCAAAGGATTGTGTAAACCAGTTATTGAGCTTATATCTCTGCCTTGGTTTTGTCACCAATAGAAAAATCAACAGCCTTAGCCCCTAGTGTTGCTCTGCCATTGAGGCAACAGTGAATGCCAATGTCATGTGCCTGTGTCTGCTCTTTACCAATAATAGTGAGATCCTTGGAATTTCAATTAATCAAACACAAGCTCTCCTCCTCCCTACTCTGCAAAATTGTTGTGCCGCCTGTTAGCACATGCCAAAGTAAGTTCAAACTCCTATTAACAGCATAAAACAACTCTATGGCTGTCATTTTATCCAGATTAAAACATGTTATATGAGAGTCAGCTTTTTACAATGGCTTATTGTTATATATGTGGCAGATGATGTTCTCGGTGCACCAATTAATGATTATCTTCCAGGTACATTTTATATCCTTGGTTTTTCTTTACTATTGTCAAAGTGAATTTTATTTCTTGCCAATGCTTTGGTGGAATGTGTTACTATTACTATTGATTGCGTTAACACGAGGATTCCGTTAACACGAGATTTATTTGTAAGCAGTTCCAAAAGGCCTTGCCATTGGAAATCCACGACTTTCACCACACGATATTCATGTCTCCAAGTCAATCAGTTACCTCTGAAGCTACATAGAAGGCTCTTGAAGAACCTATCAGAGCGAAGAGTTAATACATTCTAAAATTATGGAATGCAATTCCTGTGATTTTCATGTAATAAGCTACATTCGCCAAATTTGATAACAAAGTATTTGTCAAATTTTAGGCATAGGCATGTGTTAAGATTTTATTCTTTTTGATAATGATATATAAATCAATTTTGCCATCAACTCAGTCCATGCTTGAATGATCGACTGCAATACTGCTTGATGTTTTGGAAAATTATGGATTATAATTCAGGTGAATTATATATAATATATTAACATTCTATTCATAGTTCTTTTGTTAAAGATAAGCTGTGTGAGTAATTTATTATTTATGTTTCTTAATCATCTTTATTTGGAATGTTTTTGAAAATATTCTGAAACGGAAGTAATAAAAGTGAGGTCAATTTTTAAACAGACTACATCAAAAGTCGACATGCATAAGTCACAATATCTCACATAAAAGGAACTTCTCTGAAGTGACATCACGGGTAGGGACTGTGTTGAGATCTGTAATACTGGGGAGAGCCAATGTGGCTGCTTGTCTTATAATAAAATGAATAGAAGTAAGAAATTCGATGAATGAAGCTTGCAATCCCCAAAATATGAAGAAAAAATTTGTCTTATGCACCATCTGGCCCCAAATGTTTTTATTAGTATGGATGTCTTTATTTGGATATCAGGTCTCCAAGAATTAAGCTCACCAGCTACATGCTTCCTATCAGCTCTACTGCTAGGATTTGCATCCATCAAAGGGTAAGAATCCTTGAGCCGAGGATTGATCCACGATCTCAGTCTGCCCAAACAGTCAGGCCCAAAAAACACGAAGACAAAGACTCGATGAGCGAAACCCTCGTGTACTGCTTCGCGGCATTGTAATGTAATTTCACAGGATCCTGATATAATCTCCAACAACACCATCGGTCTTTTGAGGCATATTCTGGAGCCATGTAACCCTGTGTACCAACAATTCTCTTACTGAACGAACGCCAGTAATACCCACCACTGTCCCAGAACCCTCCTTGGTACTCTATGTACACGAGATGCCCTAACAACGGAGTCACCACTTAACTTATAGGGACCACGATGGACAATTATTGCCCCGAAACCAGGTTCCACAAGATCGCACTGCTGGATTTCATGTGTTTGTGAACATAATGCAAACCTGTATAATGATGAAGATATTGAAGCCCTTGAGCCACATCAAGAGCGATCTGCATCCTGGAAAGCCATGAAGATAGCACAGTATATCCACTGCTACTGCTACTGCTACTGCTCTGGGCTTCCCTCAGAGGAAGTTTTCGTAAGTCAATCATATCGATAGATTAGTTGGGTTCCGAGCATTTTGGCTAGCTAATCATATCCAACCAATCATATCGATAGATTAGTTGGTTTGACCAGCTGTTTTGAGAAACAGTCCCAAGAGAATATCACATCAGTAACATATCACAATTGATAATTCAGAACGTTTGTAGAATGCACCCTTGCTAAGGATTTAATAACTAAAACAATTTTAGGGCAAATGCTAAACGTATATTTAGGATCATGGAATGCCTACATATGGTTGAATTGTGAAATGTCTTGACTTTTCGATATATAGTTATTCTGTATCAAGCTTTCTTAAGGGCTTGGTCAATGACCAAATTTGAATCTCTCATCATCGGAAGTTTTCACGCTTTTTTCTAAAGCTATCTCAAGAAAAGTGATCAAGGTTGTGAATTCAGCCTTATTGTGTTTGAGCTCACAGCCTTATTGTGTTTGAGCTTCTTCTGGGCCATTTTAAAGATGAATAAAAAGGTTTTGAGGCAAAAGAAGCACAACACCCACCCAGGGAAACTTTCATATTGCTTCACTAACTTGTCCACTAGCCATTCTTTCGAATAATATTCCAACTTACCCTTTGACCAAGACAATTTGTAATGTCAATTTGGCTTTGCTATACATAAAACTTGCACTATATAGGTGTAATAATGAAAATGTGAGAAGATGTTCTAGATTTATTTTGCACAACTAGTATTTATTTGGGCCAAACTATCCTCTTTTTAGCTCATTATCTCAAGTCAAAAACTTATTTCTTAAAGCAGCCATAAAGTAATTTTACTTTTCAGATGAGAATTAATATTAACAAAACTTCTTTTGACAATTCATTTTTCTTATTAAACTCGAAGATGTTGGATTCTGAAGCATATCTTCCAAAAAAATTTCCTAAGTCAATGACCAACTTTGAATCTCCTATCACATGAAACTTTCACACACCTTCCCAAGATGGACTTCAACAAGACTAATATCCCTCCCCTCTAAAGAATCCTATTAATCCATTGAGAGAACTAAACTTCAACCTTTTTGAACAACCACAACCAATCCAAAGATATTTAATTATTCTTAAATCCATCCTACATATTTTTCTTTCAAAGAGAAGAACATTCCCAACCTGCTTAGGGAGGAGTTAGAAAGACATTGAGGGAGGGAACATGATTTTTCAACATTCATTTGTATTCACTTGGCTTTGAAATAAAAATCATCAGGGCTTTAAGGGAAATAAGGTTCCTTACAGACCCTTGAGCAAGGCAAAACACATATGAGAAACAATTTCTTGGGTTTGTAGGTTTTAACCCTGTACAAAAATTACTTGCAAACGAATTTAAAAAAATAGAAAATAAACAACGACGAGAATATAAAACAAATACACAGAGATTTTCCCTAGATCCCAAAACCGAGACTACCAGATTGATTTTTGATTATGTTCTTTCAATGTTACTATATATATATATATATATATATACATATACATGTTGAAGTAGTCATAAACCCCAATCCATTAACTCTGGATTAGAACATAACCGTTGTTCCTTGAATGGATCTACAAAATACCATGGGCAGAAGACCATCATGTCCAAACCATCATCAAAACCCATGCACAAAACCATAGGTAGGTCTGACCACCTATATAGGATTCAAAAAAAAAAAATCCTGGGGTGCTGCCCTGAACCTTGTGCAGGGGGGCTACCGCCCCTGGAAACCCCCGACAAGGGACTGCACCCCCCATGACCACCTTCTTGCAGCTGGCGCAACAAAATAAGGGGGCATCAGCCCCCATGTCTCCCTTATGTGTGCAACTAGTCGTGGAAAGAATAAAACAAACACGAACATGGTTGATACCTTTACTCCCCTGAGAATTATGTTCGTTCATTATTATTCACCTTTCCCTGGCCAGTTCAACTCTTCTTTCAATCACTCACTTTATGTCTTGAAGATGGATCCCCTTTGGGATTCAAAACATCGACAAGATGTATACAATACTGTGGATAATCTGAACTATATTTTTCCAAAAGAAAGCCACAGAAGCTTAAAATCTAACATCATTTCCCTATATGGAGGGGATACATGGAATGAGATATGTTTTCTCGAGAATTCAAGGATCAAAATTGAAAGAAGAGTCATCGACCTGCAATCGGCTTTTAAAAAAGAAATTTATGTTCGTTCATTATTTATCACCTTCCGGGCGGTTCAACTTCTTCTTCAATCATCACTCATATATGTCTCAAAGATGGATCCCCTTTGGGATTCAAAATGTCACAAGATGTATACAATATTGTGGATAATTTGAGTTATCTTTTTCCAAATCAATCTCTCCCTTGCATCATGATCAACTTACTAAGCATCTCTACCCAATAAGGAAAGGAAGGTGATAGAGGACATCCTCATCCATTGTGACTCAAAAATATCTAGAATATCAACCATTGATGCACACTAGATACATTGTAACC